>BSBM01001329.1:6655000-7070000 GCA_027924585.1 Larix kaempferi
TATATTATAGTGTTATTTTTTGAAACTATGAACCTATGCCACCAAAATGCTACTTTGAAACTAGTCCCAATCTTGAAAAAGTTTTTTCTTAGCAATCGGGGTTCAAAACTAGTCATATGATATACCATTGGAAAGGTATTAAACAATGCTTAATCGTGATGAGGCTAAATTTTCTCTTTGGGCCTAATTCAAATAGAATATATTCAATGAATTCATGACGATGAACCACCCACCCTGGAGTTGTAGAACTTGGATTGGGCATATGATCCCAACAATACAGGGTGACACCATTAGATTTTTTGAAAAGACAACATAATTGTTTTTATATTTTTTACAAGACCTAGCTCATGTGGAGCCTGCCTAGTGACAAATGAAAGGGATCAATGTTGGATTTTTCATAAGTTGTGCTCACATATGACAAACTATGACTTGATCAACCTAAACATGTACTTTGTTGTTATAGGAGGGTTTGAAAACATTAAAATAAGCTGGTGGTAACCCAAATTTCCTTCATGTAGTCATAAAAGTATTTCAACATCTATTATTCAAAAGCCATGTTTCTTTAGTCTGAGAGAAATCCTAAACAATTTAGACTAAAATCCCTACTTAAAGCTCTACATACAACTAATATCTCAAAAAAAACAAGGGGCAATCTTATATCAATCTATCAAGTACTACAATGAACTCGAAAAGAGGAGAGTCAACAACTCTGGTAAATCCACATGAATCTAGCAGTAACAAAGCACACAATAATCCTCCTCTAGATTTAAAGAATATAAACCAAAAAATCAAGTTAGGGGAGAACAAGTTAGTATCCTCCTTTATATTCACATTTGAAGATAATATAAAAACAGAGCTTCAATTTTGATGGTTCCTTGCCCATTTTTTAAATCAAAAGTTTAAAAGAGGTGCAACAAGTGTAGGAGACAATATATCTCCACAAAAAAGCTAGGAATTGTATGGATAGCATCCCATAGAAGAAGGATGGAGATCATCCCACGTGACATCCATGAATATGACTCTTATAGTTTTGAAGGGACAACTATTCTATTTTGAAATGACAACTATTCTCTTGTTGGAAATACAATTTTAAAGTGTGAAGATGTTGATGTAAGGTGCTTATATTTCTTTGTAAAACCAAAGTTTGCATAGTGGTTAATTTATATATACTATCATTGAAACAAATATACAAAAGGATGCTTTTCTTATTTGCGCACGATGGCCATGGGTTTACAGTCTCCGGCTCCAGTTTACTTGACCCTATGAGGTTCTGCTAGATATGGCTCCTTCGGATGGGGGTTTTCCCCCTCCCTCTTGTTGATGTATTTGTAACTTCGAAAGATATTCACTTGTATATTGTATGTATTACATTTGTACTTTATTGTATCCCCAATGGAGATGTATTATTCCTCCGATTGGAAGTGTCGTCATTTGTACTTGCAAGTGTCGCAAGTTATATTGTAAGTGTTGTAACTTATATTTGATGGGTTATTAGACCACCTTGGTGGGGTCGGCCCTGTATGAGTTATGTGGGTTAAAGGGTTGTTAGACCACCCTAATGGGGTCATCCTAGTGAAAAGTGGTAATGGGTTATTAGACTCTCTTAAGGGAAGTTGGCCGAATTAGAGTAAAAGGCAAGTCAAGTTATTGTATAAATAGAGAGTGTCTCTCTCTCATTCTATTCATTCACTCACTCACTCACTTCGTATTAGTGAGAGAGAGGAGGAGTGCGCACAAATGGAGGAGGAGCAGCTGCTAGGAGACTATCTCTTTTTTTGGGGTTTTATCTTTGTGATCCTTGTATTGGTGCTCATTCTATCTCTGAGGAAGTTGTAGGTTTTTTCACCTTCTTGGTTTTCCCCAATGAAATGCTTTCTGTTTCTTGTCTCTTGTGTTTGATATGTTGTATATATTGTTCTCTCAGTTAAGATCCTAGATCAGATTGAATTAAATGATGAAAAACTAACATGGTATTAGAGCTAGCCTGAAGGAAGGCATTGTATGTCATTTATGACATTTGTTGCACTTGCAACAAATTGGAAGCTAGGGCTTGGTATAGTAAAAACCAGTCATCGTGGCACTTTTGCTATAACTCAGTTTTGGCGAAGGTTCGGGATCTGAAACTTTTACAGGTCGAATATGAAATGTCCATGTACCTTTTGTCCGAAGGAAAGCCTCAGATTCGTTGTACTTTGTGAGATATGATCCGTACAAGTTAGGGTTTCTACCTCTTCCAAAATGCAGTCCTAAACAGGTTACCTAGGAAAAAAGGTCATATCTCGGGCTAGGAAGCTCCAAATAAAATTCTGTAAAAAGTGATAGTTAGGGCATGGACTTTAGTTTCTCAGGTCCGGGTTTCAAATGCCGAAGTTGAAACAGTGACACGTGGCACTCCGTACAAGTTTGATATATTGTTTGATCCCATAAATAGGTCACGTTGCAACACTTGGAATATCTCTCTCTCATGGAATCCATTAAATCTCAGATTTATGGGGTTGGAAAGATGATAGGTCATTCTACCAGAGGCTGAAGTTTTAGACCCTGAGGATCCAAAATTTCAGAGATACATTAGAAACAATATGGTATATATTTCTGTACAAAGATAATTGGATTCTGAGCACTTTCATTTTTGGATCATCACTGCTGCAGGAAATTAGGGCTTCTGCAAAAGTTGAAATTTTTGGAATCCGAGACCGCGGTTGGATGCTCCTCATCAAAATCAAAATTTACAGACCAAGATCGAATTTTTTGGTTGGGTAGAACCTCGGGCTCTATTAAACCCTAGTTCGGGATTTTGACCAGAAAACCAAAAAACCGGAATTTGACAAAAGCTGCAGATCCGAAACTTTCAAATTCAATTTTGAGGGTTCAAATTTTGGAGATTTCAAAATTGAAGTATACTAGCTTGATTCACTCAGCAAGGCGCATTTTTTCATCCAATCAAAAGTTTGAAATTCAAAGTTTGAATTTTTAGGGTTTCTCTGACAAACCCTAATCCAGCTCCATATCGAACTTCATCAAATCAAAGTGGATTGGGTTAATCCTAGAAGAGAATGAATTGACACCTACATAAGTGAAGAAGTTCCAGTTCCAGAGGGAGATGAGGCTAAGGCCTTACATAAGAAGACTACAAGTAGGTATGACTTGAGAAGATACAGGTATGTTTTGAAATCTGTTCATGATTAAGTTCATGATATGTTTGTCTTCATATTATTGAGGTTAGTACAATCTTAATTAATTTTAGACTTGTCTTATCACCTTATTAAAACTATGAATGCATTTGAATGATAGAAGACATTCATTGATTAGGGTTATGACACTTATGATTGTACTAATGCACTGTGGTGTTGTATGAGGATGATGTTGTATGCTAACATGAAAAGTACATCAAGAAAGACAAATCAAGTTCTAGATTGAGAACATATGACCATGGTGACATGAACACAAAGACTCATCTATATCCATTGATCACATAGAAGCTCTACTTACGAGGTATGTATAATTTGGTTCTACTATGCTTAACTTATGAGATATGCAGGTTACTAGCACAAGGTCTCTAAAGCATTAAAGAGAACAAAGAAGACATTGTTTGGGTATGTAAGACATAACTCGCAAACATGATAATCCAAGTATGTTTTTCCTATATCAAGTTAGAATCCTACCTTGTGTTAGGATCTCATATAAGTATGATTTCATATGATTGATAATTATTATTCATGAAGTTATAGGTTTGAATAATCATGGGTTTATGCATAGTATGCTTCTTACTGTGATTGATAATATGACAAACTAGAAGAGTCCAATGGTCAAATAAGAATATGCATGAGTAAAAGAAGTCCTCCCTAAAACCTTGAATACTAACGCTTGTGATAAATTATCTGTGTATAAAATGATCACGACCATACATATTTAAGATTATTTAGAATCATAATGTTTTGATAGTATTGAGACTATACTAATGATTATGTATGAGATCTTGAGGATGACACAATGATGACACTAGTGCACACTTGAGCATGCATAGTGGTCTAGGATGGATATAAGTTCAAAGACAGATAATCCAGGAAGCAAAAATCAAGAGGGATCACACTCCAATAGCTCCTGCAAGGAAGCAAAGATCAAGAGGGAGCACACTCCAGTAGTTCCTGCAAGAAAGCAAAGATTGAGAGGGAGTCCACCCAACAACCAAACAAAGATAAGTATTTGAATTGTCATTTCTTGTATATGATTACTTAAATGATGTTGTTCAGTCATGTATATACTTATGTTCCTAAATTTAGGATGTATATTATGCATTTTAGAAAAGTTGCATTAATGAACAAGATACTACTAATATAGTAATGGGTAAGTGGCCTATGGTACTGTACAACATTCCATTGCTACTTATCTAGAATGAAACCTCTTTGCTGACATGTTGGGAGTTGTGCACACTCTTAACAATGTTCTGGTAGAGATGGAAGGCATCTAGAAAGCTACGGGATGTGGATAAATGTTGTATTGAAGCATTGGCTAAGATAATTGCATGACTGTATGACATATGTCTTTATATGTAAGAATTTGTTCTGAAATCTATGAGATGTTTCTAATCATGCAATTGAACTTGTCTTGTAGGAATGACCGTGTACCATCACCTACAACACCCTTATCCTAAGAAAGAAGTCTCATGAAGGCGTCTTTGAAATGACCTTTATTTGATAGCTTACCGCTATAACACCCTTGCTATATACTCATAATATTGTACGCAAAGTTCAACCATCTAACTTTTTTGTATATATTTATGCATGATAGTTTTGAGACCTCTTGGGAAAATAGGCAGTCCAGGAAAAGGTGGGTGATGGTTTCTTCTGTTTTTTTACAAAGGGTGCATCTGAATGAGCCCATGAAACCTCTCCTTTTCATATTTTCTCCAGTAAGCAATTTTCCATCCGTTAGTAACCAACATAAAATATTAATTTTTTCGAGACCATCAATATTCCATACCTTATTCCATTTGTTAGCCTTGGAAGGAAGACTTGTCTGGGCCAGTAGTGAGGCATAATGAATTTTTATTGAATATTCTCCAATTTTCCCCCATCCTCTTGAATCATTGATAGATCTCTATGATGGAGCACCCCCCCTTAATTTGGATCATAGAGATTGAAACATATCTCTTAAATTGTCTAGCAACCCAGGAAGTTTCCAACTGGATCAAACACCACCCTCAAGCCAAGGTGACATGTCATCTATTGTTTTTACCCGTTTTTACCCCTTGGCCTTAACACCACAATCTAAGAGGATTCGAGGAAGCATCTTGCACCTTATCCTAAGAAAGAAGAACCTCAAAGAATAGTGGATGAATTTAGAAGAAACCATATGGATTTAGGGGTTTAACATTCGTTTAGAGGAGCCTTCATCTTATCCCACAAGATCTTCCCCCAGATCAAAGCAGTAGCTTCATGTTACTCACCAGGAATTTGAGGTCTGGAAATCTGCTCAGTCATATCACATCCTATATTTCGACGATGCCTCGAAAGGGAACTATGGGGTGGCAGGTGTGGGAGGGGAGATCCTTTCCTTAGGATGGCACATGAAAATTCAATTCTCCTAGAGTTTAGGCATTGCTTCCAACAACCAGACTGAGGCCTTTTCTCTTCTTCAAGGCCTTCATATTGCAAGGAAGGAGGGAATTGATTCATTGATTATTATGGGATACTCGAGGATAGTCATAAATCTCCTAAGAACTAATTCCTTACCTAGAGACATGAGGATTTCCTCTATATGCAATTGAATCTATGTTGAAGTGCAGGCCTTTGGTAAGCTTAACATTATTCATACCCTCAAGCACAATAATGTAGGAGCTGATCATTAAGAAAATGTGGTGACTAGGGACAATGTGGAGGTCCTTAGAATCAACATGATCCCTTCTCTCCAACCTATCTTGTAATGAATACAAAGGTTCCAAAATTTAAGTTCATAAGGAGGTAAAGTGACAGTCCCAATTGGAGACACACATGGGACACACGGGGATTTTCATTTTATAATAATGAAAAATGGCATCGCTATAGGAGTAAGCATTTCCCCTATGAGACACCTGGAACTCATTTAATCCCAGTCCATGGTGAATTGCACTTTTCAATTCATTGTTATCCATCCATGATGAAGAAGGATGAGATCTTCGGTGTACTCATTCGTCATTTCCTCATGCAAAGCCTTAGAGATAACATAATATGGCGTAAGCATGCATTCTATTATATAAATTGGGAAGGTGATCAGCCATGCAAGGATGGATTTGGAATCCCTCTTCATCTGTGGTATAATTTCATGGGGTGGCATACATTAATAGATTGGATGGCTCGCACAAGTTAGGGGAATGGCGTATTTGTTAAATTATTCAGGGGAACTTTAAAAGGAAAGAATGAAGGAGGCTCCCGATTCCAATTCGATTGCATCGATGAGGCAAGGGGATGCAGTTATCGGGTCTATAAGTTGGTTGGAGAATTCTCAAAGAACATGAACAAGAAGAGAAAAGGAAGTGCGAAATGGAGGGGATAAGGGCAAGCAGATCATGGCGATAGCTATGATAAATTAGAGGTCATAATGCAGACATGCAGATCATGGCGATAGCGATGATGAATTAGAGGTCATAGTGCAGACCATGCAGATCATGGCAATAGCGATGATGAATTAGAGGTCATAGTGCAAACCATAGTAGCAATATTCGAGTACGGATTCGAATACGATTCAGATACAATATGGAAAAAATATGTAACAAAAAATCAAGTACGACTAAAATACGAGAGTAGACATCTTATAAATACAAAAAAACATGCAATTTTAATTTTTTTAAAATAAGATTATATATAATCATTCCAAATTTTAACCTCTCATTCATTATTCATTGAAAACTTTAAAAATAAAAATTAAAACTACATAAATCTATTTTTATATAAAATGACTTAAAAAAATGAGAATAAAGAAACTACATAAATTTACTTTTTGATAAATAATAAATAATAAAAAATAAAATTAAAATAACATTACATATAAAATAAAACTTAAATAAAAAAACTACATTTAATAGTAATACTGCAATAGTAATAACTAATAAGGCACATTATTTTTTGTTCGAATGATGGTAAATGCTTTGGAGTTTTATATTTTATTGTACCAATATTAATTCTATCTAAATTCAATTCTGTCAAAATTCGGTAAATAAATGGTTGACTCTACCGAACACGTATCATCTTGAATGTTCGCTGTATTTTTAACCTAGTTCGAATTTTCGTACAACAACTACCAATACGGCCGTATTTTGCTACTATGGTGCAGACCATAAAAATTCAAATACAAGGACTTTCAACTCAGTCATTAACATTGTTGAAGCTCATTGCTGAGCAGAGGGTGAAACAACAGTGATTGGAGGACGAACAAAATGCTCTCATGTCAGTTCTAGAAGACATTTTTTTTAATTTGTCTCAGAAGTTTCGATAGAAAAATCCTCTCCCAGTCCCGGATGCTTGATCCCAGACCTTAAATTGCCACCACTAGAAGACATTGCAAAGGTTGACAACCAGCGGATTGATGTCATCGATGAGCAAGGGAAGAAAGAGACGATGGAACTAACAAAAGAAGGCAGCACCATGGATGTGCAATCAAGTTAGTTTCCATGTTAAATTGCTTTGTCATTTTGCTATTGGGAAGGTTTTACAGGATTTACTCGGGTAGTATAGTGCCTAGTAGTTTTTATTGCAATCCTGGTGTAACTTTTGATAGAATTACAAAACTATTATGCTCTCCTCTAGTAGAAGAATTTTGTAAGTTGTTCAAGCAAACTCACTATATGTATACTTCTATATTTTTGCAACCATTTTAATATAATCCTTTTATGTTTCTTTTATTAAAAAAAATTATATATACTAGCATTACATAGTTTCTAGAATTATTGCCTTATTTTGCATAGGTTTTGCAAGAATGTGTTGCATAGTTTCTAGAATTATTGCCTGATTTTGCATAGGTTTTGCAAGAATGTGTTGCATTGACAAAAGGGTTTGCATAACTCATATTTTTCAAAGGATAACTACTTTCTTGTCAAAAATACAATATCATCAAAGATTGCAAAAAATAAAATTTGGGTATCCAATCTTTGGCTTCTTTCTAAATATCAACATGAAAAATTAAAGATCAACAAATATACATACATACTAGTTCCTTATTTCCAATTCTACTCATTTCATAGATACAACTCTATATGACCTACTTTTCCAACATCTTCACCTCTGCCAACTATATAGAAATAATAATCATTTATTAGAAAAAAAAGGTCAACACAAATCCAGCTTGTTCTACCAATAAAATGCAAGACATTTTACTTGGATCCCAAATTTTTTTGGTACAAACTATCATGGTACCATGGATTTCAAAAATGAAGTAGTTAAAACTTTTAAATACTACAAACATTGCTTCTTCGTATACAAAATAAGAGAGTGGAATGGATACCAATGGTAGAGAGGAAATGGGATCAAGGTTAGGGTTTCATCACTATCATTATAAGTGACATCAAACCTCTGTCCATTGATCTTTACATCAAATCCATCTAGAAGAATGAAAACAAATGAGCATATTATTACATCAATGTAGTTGTCAATTTGCCCCTCACAAGTCTTATTTGATAGAGAAATCCAATAGGCCTCCTAATGACACATTTAAGCCTTATTCTTATTCTTCAAGTAATTTAATTAATTTTAAGAATGAGGTTGTTGTGTTCAATGAATAATTGAACATGCACATAGAGGGTTTTACTACCAAGATCAACTACGAAACCAATGATGCTACAACCTTGTATTGTAGTAGTATCTTTAGTATATTAACCATGGTTGACATTTAATCTTTCATCATATTGATATGTGCTAATTTTAGACCACATTTAACAAATAATCCAAGTAGAAGTGCATATGGATCTGGGTGTGCATCAAAACAACTGTGTAATCATAAGTTTACATTGGATGAAACAATTGTAATAATGGATCTCCTTCCCCACTAGTTAGTTGATTATATGATCTACATCTATATATGTTCCATATGTTAACTTCACACCCCAATATTGTGGCAATGACATTCACACATTTATTATGATAACTTATGATATTGGGGCAATTCAATGAAAGATTCGCTAAGACTTTACAACTTTTTACCATTTTGTGAAAGATTCACCAAGAACTTACAAGATTTTGTAATTCAATGAAAATTTTATTAATTCAATGAACAAAGGGATGGATCAAAATTTTGGAGTTTAAATATTCCTTTCACGTTTTCCTTTGAATCTTCCCCTCCCTAGTTTATTTGTTTCCCCTCCTCACACACCCCCATCTTCACGATTACCTTAAGATTCTTGATGTTGGGTTCTATCATTCCCTCCACAGTTACCTTTTGATTCTTCATATCAAGTTTTGCATACTACACTCTTGCTAATGCTTAGTTGGAACTACCTAGAAGATGGCATCGGAATTGTGTACAAATACAACAACATTTTTATAAAACTTAAATTCATTGGCTTGATCTAGAGTAGGTCGTTGAAAATCACCTTTCATCACTTTCTCCTTAAAAACATCCTTTACCCACCAATCAACATTTGATAATATTTGATAATTTCTTATAGTCATTGAAGAGTTGAATTTGTTGGCTTAGAGTAGGTGAGAATGTCAATCTCTTCTCTCCAAAGTCTGGGTTGATGCATTACATAGAAGAAGAAAAACAAATATCACTTAAGTTGCTACTAAGTACCTAGTGTTGTAATCCCCAAATCCCCACTTCTTATTCTTGTTGTCCAATCTTATAATCTTGATTCTTACAACCACAGCAAGGATTCACATCCATGTTTGATTATTTGAAGTCTTTTAATTTAGTTTATATGTATGGTCTAGGTCTTAGTGCATAGATTATTGCACATTTGTGTTAATGGATAGGAAGTGAGATACGCTCTACCATCTACTTTTATTAGCAAAAAACTTTAGTTTGCAAGTGAGTTTACTATAATTTTTCTAAACCCATATTTTTGGTTGTCTATTTTAGGCTTCTAATATATTCAAGGGATCATTTCTTGAATTGTTTTTGAAAAAGTCTTTCAAAATGATGAAAATAAAACTTTGCTTTACTAGTGGGAGGGTTTCTCTAGCATGGAAAATTTCAGGGGCGAAATTTTTCCCATGGGAGAAAATTAACGGGTCTCAAATGTTGACTAGGTGAATATTTTATATGATAGTAAGTTTTAAAAAGAAAAACAATTAGCCCCATATTTATTTATTTTTAAATATGTCTATAACTATTAGCCCACGAGTTTTTATGTGAGAGAGGGCTTGAAACTGGATTTCACCCATGGTTTTTAGAAGAGAGGGGCTTGAAAATGGTATTCGCCCATAATTTTTAGAAGACAGGGGCTTGCAAATGGTTTTCATCCATGGTTTTTAGAAGAAAGGGGCTTGAAAATGGTTTTCGACCATGGTTTTTAGAAGAGAGAAGCTTGCAAATGGTTTTCTTTTCCATAGAATGATAATCAATTTTTAACTTTCGCCAAAAAAAATATATACATATCATATTATTGATTTAAAATAGCCTTTACACTTTCCCATGTATCATCCAAATCCGTCCATTTATTATACATATAAATTTAGAGGGGTTCTTAAAATTTCCCCCGTTCTCTAATGTCAATCATTATTTTTCTCCAATGCGTTCTAAAATTTTGTGAATTTATCAACATCGTATAGATGAAGAATAGTCATGGGGTCAATCATATAGTATCAACGCAATTATTAAGAAAAGAAACTCAAATGAAGTCTAGGTAATTATTTCCCCATCTCCCACTACCATGGAAAATTTTAGGGGAAAAAATTCATCCATGGGCGAAATGAGGGGGTTTGAAATTTTTAATGGGTATTTTTTATATAGAAAGGGTTTATTATAGTTATTATTAATTAGCCTACTATTGATATAAAAACAAATCCCAGGATGCATAGCCCAATGATATTTATGTAGAATAGTAAGGAAAAACAATTTTAGCTTACTTAAATTTGCGTTGAAGTTCCCATTCCCCCTATTTACAGCAATGCCAATTTCTAGGGCCTTATTCGCCATCAATTTCTAGCAAATGTGGTTTTTATAGTCTTCATTCGCCCTCAATTTTTAGCAAAGGAAATTTCTAGAGCCACCATTTACCCTCAATTTCCAGCAATATTCTCCTTGTCCCGATACCCTCTAGGTCACTCACACTCTTTTCAGCGTTGTATTCTATATACAAGTTTTGTGATTTATTTTTAATGGTGATCTATGGTAATGTTGCCTGCATTATTGCATGAGCTTACATTTACTTTGGGGCACCATTATTTTTAGCTTTGTGTTTTGCATACATGTTCTACTATCTAGTTTTTGGTGGTGATCTATTGTAATGCTGCTTGGATTATCGCATGAGCTTAATTTTTTTTCTAGGGCACTATTCTACTTACACTCCTCTTAGGTTCTATGGTTGTGAACCTTTAGACAACCATCCTCCATGGCCAATCAATCCTATCTGCAATGTCAACTCTTTAGGTCGCCTTCTCTCTTTTCAAAATACTTATCTCATGGTAGCCCTCTCTCTTTTCAACTTGTTACTTGGTTATGATATTGTTACAATTTATTACTGTCACACATAGATATTTAACCAAATAAATGAGGATGTATAGTGTTTTTGTTACAGTTTATTACAGACAAATGCTTGTATTCAAACAATGAATGTTTCAACAAGCACTTGGATTTGTACAGAGATAGGGGCAACATAGGCATAGTTTACTCCATAATAGAAGTTTCATTTTACCTGCATTCCTTTGAGTAGTTACAGATCCCATTTCATCTCCTCCTGGTCCAATTCCATATCTAGGTGAAGAGTAAGGAGTTTTGGTTGTTTACCTAGAAGCACCAATAAATACATAATAATTTTTTAAGCTGCTCCAAGGCAGATTTAACCAAAAGTCATTGACAGATCAGGATGTTGGGCATATTTTGATGGTGTAGCCCAGGGGACTCCATAAATTAGGGGAGCTGGTGGGATTCTACATTTTAAAATGACCACTGGATTAATTTTTCAGTTAGTCTTGGGCTCTACACAAACAACCAAGCTAAGATGATGGCACTTAAGCTTTTACTACAGCTAGTTGTTGACAATGTAATTCAAAAAGTTCAAATCATGGGAGATTCTCGGTTGATGATTGATTGGCTAAGGCTAAACAAAGACCCAAGAAACATATGCCTCGGGCCAATATTTGATGAGTTAATTTTTATTGGTTCCATTGTCCAACAAATAACATAATGTCATATTTATAGGGAGCAGTATCAAATGGTTAATCAACTTTCAAAGGATGGAATACAACTTGGCCCTGACCTTTGGCACCACTGGCTAAACAATAGAGAGGGAGGGTCTATCCGAAATCAACCGTGAACCACACTAATACATAGAAAAATAAACAATGAAGAGAATATTCATCTGCCTTATATGATGATTGACATATATATATCATATTGTATGTATTTTGCATCTTACTCATAGTATATTACCTCTAGCTATCAAATTGGCATATATAGTATAGACCAATTCTGATATGTATATTTTTGAACTTTATAGATTGTTTAACCATTTTTTATGTTTTAAAGATGTCTCATAGAGAATGACTGAGACATAACATGTATAATCACATAACACGTATAATGGCTACACACCAATGTAAAATATGGCTTTAAAAACTGTGATGTTTTTTATGTGTGAAAAAAAAAAGTTTCTCCAACCCCATATCGAGTTGAAGCAAATGTATATGTCTTATTAATATATTTTATAGTTGAGTACGGATCCTCTATGGCTGTACAAGAACAATGGTCACGTGGATGTGAGCTTTAATAAATAGAACAATGTAAAAGAAATAATTATGGGTGGTTATTCGATGGCATTTAACTTGACACGTTTTAAAATAATTTTTAAAAACTAGTTTTAGTTGTTATTATTTGCTTTGCGATATTTTATATATAAGTTTTAATGTTAGCTTGGAGTGTTGGATTTACCATTAAAATTTCAATTTTTATTGCATTAGGTTTGAAAACCAAACAACTTTATTTCCATGTTTTATTATGAATCTTTATCATTATTGGTTGCACATTCGTTGAGTTTAAAGGCCACATGTGAAAATCATCTAAGGATAGAATCAAACAAGATTCATACCAATCCTCCTATCTCCTTATCAAAGAGTAAAAGTAAATGTGGATGCATATGAGTAAGTAAGTTCCCCAGGCCGGGGGTTTGGTATTCAGGTGGCGCAGTGACAATGCTTACTGAGCGGTTTGAAGAGGTTCCTCCGGTCCCAAAAAAAATAAAAAATAAAAAAATATGAGTAAGTAAGTTTTAATAATAATATATAATTTTATTTTTTATTGTCATATTCGAACTTAGGTGTTGAAATTTGTTTTTTAATGTTAGGTATAGAAATTTTATTTGTTACTGTTGGTATAGAAAGTTAAGGTATGTGCATGCATGCTTGAATATTTGGTGCAATCAAACAAATTAGTTAAAGTCACTTTTGACTTCTTTTTTTCAAAACAATACAATATTTAGATTGGAAAACTAGTTAGGTAAGGTTATCATGGTAAAAGAAACAGTGGTGGTTCTCATTTTTGCTTTCACACATCCTTTTTTTATAAAACCTTTTTGTTTGTAACTAGGAGAATCCATAACTGAGTTGGGCTCATACTCATGTTACATTTAGTCTATTCTAATATGTTGTCACTGTATCCCTTGGTGTACCAACACTGCCCCATGTGTGGTACACAGGGGTACGAGGTTTGAACCCGTGGCGTCACAAGGAGTGCCTTAACAATGCACCCTATCACCAACTGAATTACACCTCAGGGGCCTCATTTTAATAAAAAATAATTATTTTAACAAAACTTAATTATTGAATGGTAAATCTTTTAACAGAACTTCATTTTTTGAATAATAGAGTTTTCAACAAGATGTTCCATGATGAGTAATATCCAAACTCAAAACTTCTTTAAAAAATGTTTTGACGATTAAGAGTTGAGGGTGATTCCAACACTAGTGGGAGTAAATAGATAGGAATGATAGATCTTAAGAAAATCAGGATAAATAGTATTGCAAATGGATAAAATCGAAATAGCCATAGAGCCAACCTCCATCAATGAGAGCTCAATGGTAGTGAACAAAGAGCCACTTGGCCATTAACGAGACCTCCACAAATAGGGATATCCTTGCCCCCAAAGAAGATTTGATTTGCTTGTCTGAAATGACTAAATTTGCGATGTGAGATATGGAACCACAAACAACGATTTGATGTTAAATGGAAGAATATACACCTATGTTTCTACATGTCAAAGAATCTTTGCTCTTTGGCACAAGGTGCAAATACACAAGTGAAGCAATATGAAATTGATGGACGAGCTACATTGCTCTTCTCGGTGAACCCATATATTCAATTTTGGCAAAATCAATGATTGTTTCCACTAATTGAACCCTTACTGGAATAGGTGAAAAATGATAGATTTGGATACCATGGATAACCCTTGAGAATTCGTTAGTGAAATCTTGATAAAATGGTAGATTCCCCTATAAGATAGGGGGTAACCACTTGTTCCCTCGTTGAGCATTCCATTTTTTAGAACATATGTGGGTTGCACTTCTTTCAATTGAGGAGACAAAATAATGAGAGCAGACACTAAATTGGGACCATGTGAAGAACTACTATAAATGGTTAGCTCAAGTCACCATAAAATGAGCATAAGCTTGCCACCAAATTGATATAGTCAATCTTGCCATTCTTAAAGGTGAACAATTAGGCTTTATCCTTTAATTATTTTTGTCTCTTTGTCTAAAGAAGAGTAGTTGGCCATGTTCCATTAACATAAAGTGAAATGATCCAATTCAATCGTACTGGATGGGTTAGTCCAATGTGATAAAATGACAAGATGTTCGTAGCATGGTGTCTATAGGGAACCATGGTAGCCACTATTCTATACGGAATTTGTCCCGTTCATGAAGGAATCCACATGGGGTCGTTTTTGCAGTGATTAGGTTCTCTTTTAACAGGTAAATGTAGGAATTAGGTCATATATGATGCATTATTCATGCATTATGGAAAGGGAAGCACCCTTGACTGATAGGGACGCATGATGACATGGATACTTCATTTTTTTCACTTCGTTGCTTTACTCAATTCCATAAGCTAAGGGAAGAAAAGCACTTACCCCCTTCCCGACAGTTAGGGAGGCAAAGACAAAGAAAGGACTAAGAGTATCTCCAAGTCCAGATGAAGTAGAAGATAACCCACTATCTTGTCCAACTTAAGTCATAGGAGAAGAAAAGGTGGCAAGAGAAGCAGGTGGTTCGTGTGGTTCAGTATCAGATTCTTTCTTTAGGGAACTACACTAGCCACCATTCCTTACTTAATTTCCCCATTCATTGAAGCAATCCACATGGGGTCACTTTTGCAACGATCAAATGCTTTTTGAGTAGTGAAATGTAAGAATTGGGTCATATATGATGCATTATTCTTGCATTATGGAAAGGAGCACCCCTAACCTATAGGGAGGCACAACGACATGGGTACTTCATTTTTGTTCATTTTGTTGTTGTTCATGATTCCATAAGATTATGGAAGAAAATTACTTACCCCCTTCCCAGCAGATAGGGAGCTCAGGTTCATATGAAGCAAAAATTAACCCACTATATTGTCCATCTTAAGCCATAGGAGAAGCAGAGGTAGCAAGAGAAGTAGGTGGTTCAACTTAAGACATGGGAGAAGAAAAGGTAGAAAGAGAATGAGGTGGTTCATGTGGTTCAGTAGTAGATTATGTCGATTACTTTGATCTAGCACCAAAGCAAGTAGCTAGGACAAGAATAGGAAAGAAGTCATTTTTGTGGATCCAATAAAAATGAGGGTAGAAGCGGCATGAACAGTTCCATCCCAATTAATAGTTTCTATGAAAATATGTCGGTTCCATATGTAGCATATAAAGACCTAGCAACAACGAGAACAAGGTAGACCTAGATCATGTGCTGGTGAATTGACTCATAAAGAAGTGATGGGATCCTATCCAAGTAAGATGTCACTCATTTTTAATCCAAATGGAATCCTATATGATTAATTCCAAATCCTACCTTAGCATCCTCCTAAATAGATTGATCCTCAACTACAACAATTCTTTCAATATGGCAGATGCATTCAATAGTTGTACGATCTATCAAATGCTTCGATTCTTAGAGTAAGTAAGAAGATCTATGTACCTATCATTTGTTCAATGAAAATTGGCACTTAGTAATATTATTGGCCATCTCAAATTATTATTGAAGTCCTGATCATATGGTAGCTATGCCTGATCAAGGAGAGGTACACTTATCCCCCTAAGATATCAATTTTGATCTCAGATTTTGCTTTTTGCTATTGGAAATACATAAATATTGTCGGACCCATAGAATGGATACCATATGGAGAAATACTAGGATTGGGTTATATCAACGACGTGTAATTGAGGAGTGAAGTGCCCTAGGCACCAAACCAATTCATAGAGTGCTCTAATTATAGGGGTACAATCCTCAACTTGTTTATCTCTCTAGACATTAGAAGTGGGGACTACATGGGATGTGATTATAAGAAGAACCTCTTACTCATCCTTACTAGGATTGGGTTAGGACAACAATATCTTATTGAGTAGTCAATGCCCTAGTCCCCACTTAGTGAGTCAATGGTACAATAAGAACAGTCCACTATAGAAACCACCATGGAATTATGAAACTACTACATTGTAGAGGAAATGAAAGCCACAAACATCACTACCACCAAGAACTTCCTATGAGGGGTCAATGAGAGCTACCCCTCAAGTATCTATTATCTCCAAAATAGATGAAAAAGGAAATTTATAACCCAAATCCAACAAAGGGAGAAGGAAGGTGATGTTAGGGTTAAGTTCAAATTAATACGAGCAAACCACTTAGTTATTGCATCAAAAAGAAAGTAAGGTTAATAGTTCAAATAAGCTACAAAATAACAACTTTATAAAAATATGATGAAATGAAATTCAAAGATGCATATTTCTCGAGACAATTCTTATATTTGTTTAATCTATGGAGTATGATGTTATGTGAGGGATTTCAATTTCCATTTGTTGATGAGATTCCATTAAAAACCTAGTCTTTGTAGTATGTTGCATACTCAATCTATACATGTACCTTCATCGGCTTATAATGGAAGTTGGAACAATTTTATCCAAATCCAACAATTGACCCTAGTTAGGGTTATGAGGACAAAATCACAAATTCAATGTGCTTAGTGAATCTCCATGTTCCCAGCAGATTATGATCCCTTCCCAACCTTTTATGGGTCTTTGTTCCCCAATATACACAAATCCAACCAAGGTGTTGTTTGTGTGTGGACACTTTTGGAGCTCTAGTAAGATTAAAGCAATGTGGATTCTATTCATCCAAACTATTTCATCCTTGGATAGTGTCCTAGTGTTGGGGAACCTCCTCATATGAATCATTGAACAGAAAAGAAAATAGCAGAAGGGAAATGTACTCCAAGAAAAGAGGTAGCGTCTAAAGAAACGGTTACAACACTTAAGCATAGTGCATTGTGATCAAAACATCACAATGCATAATCGAACATATTTCGAGATATCAATACAACCCATAGGGTCTTTCTTTTATAATATCCATATCTAACAAACTTCCTTGAAGTGAGGAGGATCTGATCCACAAATAGGGGTCATTGGTTCTAACAATTTCCACAAAATCTGCAATGTCCTATAGTTTAGTCAATTGTTCTAGTTGAGCCGACCACGGCCTCATCGATCATCCATTTGACCACTCAATCAAGCATCCAGCCGACTGCTCTACTAGTTGACCGATGTCTTTTGAATAGTTGTCTCTAGAAGATCTAGAGGTGTGATGAACCTACATAACCTTAGGTTCCAACACCCCCCCCATCAACACAACGCTCTGGATATTTAGGAGATGAAATTACGTTCTTTGAACATCCCCCCATGATTACAGCTACCTGAAGCCCAATCATAGCCCAAATTTTCACAAACTCAATTTCTGGCAGAGGCTTCATAAACAACACAATCTAATCATATGTCCTACAATAAACAAGAGATACAACATTGTTTTGTACCAATTGTCTCAAATAGTGAACATGAAATTCAACGTGCTTCATTTTTCTATGATAAACATGTATTGTACTCTGATTGTCGCAATGAATAACAATCAAGGCCTGAACATGAAAGCCAAGCTCTTCTAAAATATGACAGATCCAAACTACCTCTATACCTGCAATGACAACACCATGGTGTTTTGCTTTTGTAGTCGAAAGAAAGACTACCTACTATTTCTTACACAACTAGACCAATGGTCCAAAACTCAGTCGAAACATATATCCAAAAGTGGAATTTTGGTCGTCAGTGTCACCTCCCCAATCGACATCAGTAAACCTAACTAACGGTTATGTACTGCGACAATACTTGATACCATACTAAAAAGTTCCTTTAATATAGCGAACAATTCCCTTTGTGGCTTTCCAATGACTTTCTCGAGGATCTTGCATGAACTAAGATACCACACTAATAGAAAAGGAGAGATGTGGTCGATTATGAGTTAAGTAAATCAGCTTACCAACCAATTCTTGATAAAGAATAGCATCGACTCATGGAGAGTCATAGTCTTTTGACAACTTTACGCCCAACTGAGAAGGTGTAGCACAAGACTTATAGTCATCC
Source organism: Larix kaempferi (assembly GCA_027924585.1). Lineage (NCBI taxonomy): Eukaryota > Viridiplantae > Streptophyta > Pinopsida > Pinales > Pinaceae > Larix > Larix kaempferi. The sequence continues at coordinate 6,673,778 of BSBM01001329.1, forward strand.
ATTTTGAATTATTTCAAAATATCCAAAGCATATTTTGGTTAAGAAAGAAATATGTCATCATCCATTTGCAAAATTTGAATGCCTAGAAAGAAATGCAACAGACCAAGATCGATCATTTCAAAGGTATATGCAAGTTGTTTCTTCAAACCCAAAATTAGATTGACATTATTTCCAATTATGACTAAATCATCAACATACAATGCCACAATAAAGGTATCACCATGAACATGTAATACATAAATACTATGATCATATCCATAATGTTTGAAGCCAAGATTGATAAAGAAATGATCAATCTTCTCATACCAAGCACGAGGTGTTTGTTTCAAACCATACAATGACTTCTTGCGTCGACAAAAAAGGATAGAATCTATCACAAAACCAAGAGGTTGTTCCATATATATTTCTTCAAACAAATATCCATGAAGAAAAGCACTTTTAACATCCATTTGATGAATTTCTCATCCAAAACGAGCAGCAAGGGAAAGAATTAATTGAACAGAGTTCATTTTTACAATAAGGGAAAAAAATTTAATGTAGTCAATGCCTTCTTTATGAGAGAAACCCCAGGCAACCAAAAAATCCTTGTGGCATTCAACAACATCGTCAGAAGTAAACTTGTTCTTATAGACCCATTAACACTTCACAACATTCTTTCCTTATGATCGAGGAACAAGTTCCCAAGTCTTATTATTCTTCAAGGAATCAATTTTAGTAGCCACAACATTTTCTCATTCGGGAACACACTAAGCATCAACATAAGTGTTGCGACCACAAGGTTCAAGAACACGTAGTGCAACACTACCATGTTGTTTCTAATTGTGATTCTGTCGACCAATACTAGCATCTCCAACATCCATTCTAATAGGTTCAATTTTTTTAGCATCCCATCGAGGTAGGAAATTCGGCAGTGATTCAGGTCAGTGGTTTTCAATCAATTGAGTCGGTGTGTCAATGTTTGCAGTCAAGGTAGATCGACTACCAGTCTACTCAAGGATAGAATCCATTGGTCCTATCGAGACTCCAAAGAATGGTACAGTCAATCCAGATTCTTCAAGAATATCAAACGAATCACTATGCAATAGACTAGAGGAGGAATTAAATAATTTATCACCTAAAATATTCTCATCAAAGATCACATTCCTACTCAAAATAGTTTGTTTCTTGACAGGGTCAAACAATCGATAGGATTTCAATTCATTATAATATCCCATGATGATGCAAGCATGAATCTTTGCATCCAATATCTTCATGCATTTATCACTCATATGTGCCCAAGAAACACATCCAAAAGTTCTGAGGTGTCCAACAGAGGGTTTCCTTCTACTCCACTTTTCAATTAGAGTCATGTTGGCAACAACTCTAGTTGATATAAGGTTCAAGAGATAATTTGAACGGTAAACAACTTCTTCCCAAAATTTAGTCAAAAGGTCTTTGCTATGCAATAGGCACTGGGCCATGAGTCTACCAAATCTTTATTCTTCCTCTCTGCAAATCCATTCTGTTGAGGGGCATGAGGGACAAAACTCTGCCAATAAATTCCATTTTGCAAGAGATATTCTTCAAACTGTCGACTCACATATTCTCCACCATTGAATGATCTCAAACATTTGATAGGTCGGCCACATTGCTTTTCATCCAATGCTCTAAATTCCTTGAATCTTTCAAAGACGTCACTCTTATTCTTCAATAAATATACCCAAGCAAATCTAGAGAAATCGTTAATAAAGGCCAAAATATAATTTGCGCATGCTAATGAAGGTTTGTTCATGCAATAGAGATCATTGTGAACAATTTTCAGTTGGTTATGTGCTCGCCATGCTTTTTCATAATCAGAGGGTGTATGATGGTGCTTTCCAAGCACACATCCTCTACAAAATCCATTATGTGGAACTGTCTTTGGAAGACCAATAACCATATTATTTGTTACCATCATTTTCGAACTTCGAAATTTTAGATGTCCAAGTCATTCATGCCAAATTCGACTTCTACCCTCGGTTTTAGCAAAGAGTGCAGTCGGTCCAGTCAGTCTAGGAGAATCATAGAACTTATCAAATTCGTCTTTGGGGTCTAAATATATTCAAGCAACAATTCCCCCCCCCCCCAAGCCTCAAATCCTTTACAATAAAGTGATTTTCCCAAAACTCAATAGTCTTCTTAGTCTGCGTAAGTTGACCAACCGAAAACAAATTTACACTCAAACTAGGCACATAATAGACATTGGATATTCGACCATGTTGGCATTCAACATGACCTATTCCAGCAACAATGAGAGCATAAAAATAAAACACATAAATCTCTTGTTCTGGAGATCTAGTCAACGAAGAGAATAGAGAAGCATCCTTAGACATATGATGAGTACAACTAGGATCGACTATCCATTATGTTTGAGTGGTACGAGCATGTAATGCCTGGGAAGTGCTAACAGAAAAGGTAAAATTTTCAATAGGTCAATTGATCGACTAACCATTTGATGAGATTTCCTTAAGATGCTTGACCTTTTCTTCCAAGTCCTTCATCTTCTTCCAGCATATTTTCTTGACATGTCCCACCTATCCACTGTAGCGACAGGTTTTCTTCTTTCGATCCTTCTTCATCGATGACGACTCTTCAATATTTCCCTTGGTAGGTTGGTCGATACATTTTGTTCAATGATCTAGTCGACCACGTTCTTTATAATTTTGCTTGACCTTGATTTTGAGAAAATGAGCCTAGTGTTTGGTACCAAGCTTCCCTTCTTCAATCAACTTTTGTTGGTCTTTAATCAACAAATCACAGAAGACATCAAAGGTGAAGTCCGTACCATCTTGCTTGTGTGACATCCAATTGGAACGCAAGGAGGAGTAGAATACATCATAAGGTGTCCTCAAATTCATCAAGACCAATTCAATGAGCTATCCATCCTTCTTCATGAAATCCTTACCACATTCTCCCAATTTCAACTATATCTCCTTGATGCAATCTAAATAGTCCTCAATCCTATAAAAGGAAATGGGTTGCAAAGAGATCAATTCTTTCTCTATTTGCATTACTTGACTTTCATTGACCTTGTTGAACAAGGAATTCAACTTACTCCATACAACATGAGGACAATTGATCCCGCTTGTATGAAAGTGAATCTCCCTTGAAATGTAGGTCATGGTGACCCCAACAGCCTCATCCTTTTTTTCGTCAATGACAAAATTAGCCTGATCATCCATCGGATCATGAATATATGGTTCCCTTACTTTTAAACAAAGTTTCCATATATGGTTCCCAGATTGCATACTTGTGTCCATTCAGAATAATAGGTTCTATCTTGGAAGTCATCATTTTGATCAGACAGATCTAATCCAAGTTCAAGAAGAGGTATAAGTCGACAAATCTTCATCCTGGATTCAATCAACCCTAGATCTGACTCAACACGATTCACAGACAACGGACTAGGTCAAGACCAATAGCTTTGATACCATGTTGGGTAACCTCTTCATATGAACCATAGAACATAAAAGAAAATAGCAGAAGGGAACTGTATTCCAAGAAAATAGGTGGTTTCCAAAAACACCATTACAACACTTAAGCACAGCGCATTGTGATCAAAACATCACAATGTATTATCAATCATATTTCGATATATCAATACAACCCATACGGTCATTCTTTTAAAGTATCCAAATCTAACAAATTTCATTGAAGTGGGGAGGATCTAGTCCACAAATAGGGTTCATTGATTCTAACCGTTTCCATGAAATCCACAACATCCCATAGTTTAGTCGGTTGTTCTAGTCGAGCTAACCACAACCTCATCGACCATTTAGTTGATCACTCAGTCGATCCTCTAGTCGATTGCTTTGATAGTCAATTTATGTCTTTCAATGGGTTGTCTCCAGAAGACACAGAGGTGTGATGAACCTGCATAACCTTATGTTCAAACTTATAGCTCATTTCTCACTTATGAGAACTAAGGCACCTAGCTACTCAAACTTGAAAATTGTAGACTTAGTAACAGGAGGAAATCAGATTTTATTACTTCATTAATTCTATATGGATCTTTCACACACTTAGGGTAGACATATGATCCATAAAAATGAAATAGCACATCCAACACCTAAATTATTGAATCCCTCTAGATGATCCATTGTCTTGCAAATAGTTCCCATGGTACATAACTTCAAAGTATATTCCAAAGACTTTATTTTTCACATCTTGAAGTCTAGGGCCATAACTTATTGATTGAATTTTTCATTCTTCTATCCTTCCTATAGATCAAGGAGATGGAAGCCGCTTGATCGATAACGAATATCAAGGAGTGTTCCTATAGTTTCTAATTTTGTGCGTATTGGACTTTAAAAAGCTAATGATTCTCCCGCATAGGCTACACACCATATACTTCATTACGATACTATCGTTTCTACTATAGTGTAGGCAGAGAAAGCACTTTGAAAGCATCATGCACTTCAACGATGGGGTACAATACATTGCTTTCAAGATATTTGGTTAGTATTATAGGGTAAAAGAGGAAAATGATCAGTACTATGAACTATAAATTACTACATTATTTAACCAAATGATCATTTTTTATGTTCCCGATGGCTACTACAAATGTAATAAATTCAATAAATACAATGCATTCTTCACACATTCATGTTCTAATTTTGACATGAATCACACTGGTATCTACCCATGAAACACTTACAAATGATGCATTATGATGATTCATGTTCCAATCTATCATGTACAAATTTCTTGGTAGGGACTTCAACTATAATTAACTCTAGGAATTGGTCACCAAAATGAACTGAAATTGATCTTTTTTACGGTTCTTGTTCACCTCCATTCATTGGAACCGACATTATATAAATTAGAGATAACTATGGTGCATTTGACCAAGCAGAGTAGGGGATCGTTTAATTGGCACATATCATCTGCGGTCTTTCAATTGTGTATCACAAGTCACTCTATTATATTACCTGTTTTTCCCATAATCATGCCTCCTCAATTTCCTTAACATTCATTATATGAATTGTACAAATGATTGGATTATGGAATTGATGATGTATTTTGTTACAACTTGTTCTATTGCAAGAGTACATTACAAATCTGAAGTGAATACAAGATCATATAGGAAACTTTATTGAGTCAATTTCAACCAATTTTCCAAGACCAAGATTTTATAATTTTGTGAAAGATACATCATGATTTTACAAGATTTTATAATTTCATGAGCGATTCACCAAAATATATATATATATATATATATATTATTGATAAAATATCCTTCACACTTTCTCGTGTGTCATGGGGATTCATCCATTTATTATACATATAAATTTAGGGGGGGTGGGGTTCTTCAAATTTTCCTTTCCCATGACCTTAAAAAACCAATTAATTGAAATATTAAGTATCTCTATATGCCTACAATCATACTTGCATTAACCCATGCCAAATTTTGTAGCAAAACTAGCCAATAGATTAGGGCTTGAAGTTTGGCCTTTTTCTTAGGATTCTAATGTATAGCGTTCAAATATCACATAGATGGCTCGACACAATCATGAAACATTAATTCCGAAGCAGTTAATAAAATAGATGGTACTTCATCCACACCTCATAAATAAATGTTCTTTTGTATGATAAAAATACATGAGACAAGTTTGGAAGGAGATCGAAGGTCTTTTAAGTTTGTTGTAGCTTTTGAAGAGCAATTCAACAGTGGATTGTTTATCTATTTATTTTACTCATCAAGATCTAAATACCTTCCACTCACTTCCTTTCATCACCTTGTGGGGAATCTGGTGGCTCGAAATGTGGCCATCTTTGGGGAAACATGCCTCCTACTTTTAAAATATATGCTCAACTGGTAGCTATGCTTCGTAGTTACATCCAAGTTGTGTGCAAAGTAAAATTTTGTGAGGTGGGTGAGATATGAATAAATAAAGAAGAATCATGGAGCTTCTTCAATTGTGCAAGTTAGGGGATGTATCGGTGTTGTGGTATAGTATTTATTTTAATTTTATCAAACTATCATTTATTTCATGGTAAATCCTTCGTGGGGTCAGGATCTAACAATATGGTTGAATTCATTGTGCTTTTCCAATTGCTAAAAATGGCTCTTAATCTGGGTTTGGGAAAGCTTCAAGTTTTGGGGACTCTTCCCTCATCATCTGATGGATGAAGGGTGATTTGTAGATTTTGGAGAATGGTTTATATCACTTGGATATCCATCTAAAATATGTCAGCAGACAATTTCAAAAGGTTAGATTCGAGCATGTGTACTAGCAACATAATACAAAGGCAAATACTCTCTGAAAACAAGCCTTGCAGTTGACTGTGGGGAATCTGTATATGGATGAATTTCATGAAGGATTCTTAATTTAAAATAATATTTACATTGTGTAATTTTATGTTGTTGCTCATCATTTATGGATTCAAAATATGAAGTTGAAGATAGTATTATATTTACCAATTGTGCTCATTACCTTTAGTGATTGTGCTCTAGCACCTAAAGATAGTATATTCCTTTCTTCTTGAATCAAAAGTATGCTTTTTTCTTGGAAAAAATTAATAAAAATACATGATTTAAATGCATTAATGTAATTCTAACCACTATGAGAACTTGTTACTTTGATTTCAAATGGATACTTATCTGAAAATGAGTGTTCAAAAATATTTATTTCAAGAAAAATCAACAATTGAGAATGACCAAAAATAGGATTCAATTGATCCCCCCTGTCTCCCAACCCACACACACAAACCTTCACAATTACCTTATGATCAAGACCTTGTACACTTTGTTGTCAATGAATACAACAAGCAACATGACCGTGCGTAATTTTTTCTAGTTAATATATCATGGGGGAAACCTCCTAGAAACTTCCCCTCATTCTGAGGATTGTATCTAGTGTAAACCCTAGATTCTTTGAATCATAAAACCAAGTAAGTAACTCATGAATAGATCATATATATCTCATTAATGATTGGCTCTCAAAGAGCATATGTGTCACAAAGTGGGATTTGAACATGAGAGGGGAGGATACTAAATTTTCCTCACAACCACTCAATTTACACCCAATTGACTAGTATGTGTGTATATATACAAGTTCTAGTTTATATTCCAAAACAACAAAAGTTCAAGTTTGGTATATTCATGTTATTTTGGCACATTACATAAGTAACAACAATGTTTCCAATCACCACATTCAACAACTTGAATAACACAATCAAAGTGAGTAAGTTGAGCATATAGGAAGCAATCCACATATGAGGTAGAACTTCCATAACTATCCCCAACATGATTTGTACTCTACAATATACAAACTTCAAGAATTATTGGCTTGTCTTTTAGATCGAACAACTCCTTTCATGGTAAACCAAACATAAGAAAACATATAGCTCATTCTAATCCTTACATTTTGTTATGAACCCGTGTCAACCCTTCTCTTTACTTTGTTAGTATATTGTTGTTGGACACATATGCCTTGTAAGTCATCCTGTAGTATTATATGTTCCATGGTATTGATCTATAGTTTGTATTAGCCCATACTATTATATGTTCCATGGTATTGGACGCATATGTTTTGTAAGTCATCCCATAGTATTATATGTTATGTGGTATTGATCCATAGTATTGGCACATAGACTTAGTATATAAGTACGTATTGAGGCCAATGAAGGCATCGAGAATTTATTTGTATTGAGCTTGCTTGAAGGAGGTTTCCGCCTAGAAGTGGCCCGTGATCAATAAAAATATTTTGTGTTCTAATATATCGTGCATCTTATTAATTAATTGTTGCAGGTTCCTCACATCTGGTATCAGAGCACTTTCTTGGGCTCGTTGGGTGGAATATATTCCAAATGTTTTTTCGCATCTTTTCCTATCAATTGCAGGTTCGTATCCGGGAATAATATCTATCTGCTTAATTGTGGGAAGTACTTGGGAATAAGCCCTAAAACTCATTGTGAGGAGTACCACAGGAACCCCGAAGTAGCTGGCCGATTGAGAGGAACTGTCAGTGAAAAGGGAAAGACCCCTACCTGATTGACTAGTTCCCACTCGTGAGGTAAACCAAGAGTTTTTCGTTTGTGGCAAAGTGGTTATCAGTTTTACCTAAGCCGTGGAGTGAGGGGTACTGCCCCAATACGCAGTCGTTAGACAGCATTGGTGGCCGAGTGAATCCCCTGATCCTTTAGGAAGCCGTGCATACCTGGGGTCCATATATATTGCTATATTGCCAGCTGATAAGTCACAGATTACATATGTCCAGAACTGTTTCCGATCGCTTCCGCGCCGTTGCAGATCCATTCTGATCACTTCCTCATCATTGCAGATCCATTCCGATCACTTCCACGCCGTTGCAGATCCATTCTGACAAAATAAAAATAAATAAATAAAAAAGGTTTTTCACCATATCTTCTTTGTTTTAACTCTGTTTCCCTTGAAACTTAACTAACACCCCTGCAATCCCATTTTGCATATTTCATTTTGGAGGACCCTATCCCAAATTCCACTTCCTAAAACCATATTTCCCACATTTGTCTATTTTTAGGATTTTCCATAACTTCTTCGATTTTCACCCAATCGCCTTCAAATTTTTCCACAGTATTCATTTCCTATTTCTGCTTCTTTGTCCATTTTTGACAAATTTTCCCATTCTTTCACCCTGCTTTTGAAATCCTTATTTTCTGCTTCCCTATCCTTTCGAAAGTGTCCAAAACCTAGTCAAACCCCACTTACCCATCAGAGTTTTTCCCAAATCCAAATTTTGCTTTACTAAAGCAGCTTTTGTTTTTGTTTTTCTACTCTTCACAAAACAAAACAAAACAAAAAACTCTTGTTTATGGTTGTCACCCGCGCAGGAGCACAAATCATGGATGAAGAACTTGCAGCCCTCAAAACCAAACTCCAAGATTTGGATGAAAAATTTCTCAACCTCAATCTTCAGCATTCAGCCATGAACAATAAACGACAGCTAGAATCTTCTATAGACATTGGGTTCTCTTCTTCCAACAATTTTCGTGGGCCGAAGCTTGATTTTCCTCGCTTCAATGGTAATGATCCTACTTGATGGATATACCAGACAGAACAATATTTCAGTATGCATAATACTTTTGATGTCCACAAAGTTCCACTTGCATCCTTTCATTTGGAACGGGAATCCCTTCAATGGTACCATTGGTACATCAAAGCTCATGACGAGCCAAATTGGACATTTTTTTTCCCACCTCCTTTTGCAACGATTTGGTCCTAGTGCTTTTGATGACTTCACAAGAGCACTCACTAAACTTCGCGAAATTGGCACTGTGAGAGAGTATCAAACAGAATTTGAGAAACTAGCCAATCACATAGAAGGATTGTCTGATGAATTCTACAAAAGTTGTTTTATCAGTGGTCTCAAGGATGAAATCCGCTCAGAGGTTAAAATGTTATGTCCCAACACAATTATGGAAGTCCTAGGGTTGGTTAAGTTAGCGGAGGATAAGATCACATCCCAATAGCACTCCAAATCCACTTTTGTTCCATTCAGAAATATGGTTTTCCATTGACCTCCCATCATGCCAGCTCCTCGACCAACTCCTATCAAGCATTTGTCTGAAGTAGAGATGCGAGCCTGTAGAGAAAAAGGGCTTTGTTATAATTGTGATGAGAAATTCACTCGGGGACATAGATGTGTTGAGAAAAATCTCTATCTGTTGGGTGTGGATTCTCTGCCTACCTCTGAACTTGGCGAAGAAGCTACATATACAATAGATGATCAGGTCGATATTCAGCAGCCTCTTATTGACCCTCTGTCTCAGAACGACCACCCAGAGATATTTCTCCATGCTTTAAGGGGAGTCACCACCCCACAAACAATGCGGGTCAGGGGTTACTTCAAGAAGCTCCCTCTTACAATACTCATTGATTCTGGTAGCACTCATAACTTCATTGACCCTCGGATCTCCAAACAGGATGATTGTTTTATCCATCCTTGCTCCAAATTTGAAGTCATGATTGCCAATGGGGGCACATTACCTTGCAAGGGGAAGTGTCGCAATGTGTGTATCTCTATGGAAGACTATAACCTACTCTCCGACATGTTTTCCTTGGCCTTAGGCAGATGTTATGTGGTTTTGGGAGCTCAATGGTTACGCACACTTGGCCCCATCTTATGGGATTTTGCTAAACTTTGGATGCAGTTTTCAGTCAATGGGAAAAAACACACATTTATGCGCTCACAACCAGGGTCTCTCCGCATCATCAATTCACATTGCTTGGAAAATATCCTTAAGAAGAATTCACATGGTGTCATCTCTCAGCTCCATTCCATTCAGATGCACACATCAACAGTGTCCACTACTCCTTTGGATCTCCAACACATTTTGGATAGATATGCAAGTGTCTTTACTGAACCAGTGGGATTGTCGCCTTCAAGAGACCTTTTCGGTAAGAATTTATCCGCCTCTACCTATGAGAATGAAATGATGGCTATTTTGCATTCAATACAGAAGTGGTGGCCATACCTATTAGGGAATTATTTCTGCATTACGACTGATCACCAAAGTCTGAAATGTTTCCTGGAACAACGAGTCTCCTCCCCAGCACAACTGAAATGGGTTTGCAAACTCATGGGTTATGCCTATGAGATCACTTATAAGAAGGTTAAGGACAATCTGGTGGCAGATGCTCTTTCTCACACATTTGATGACCAAGTTTCTCTTTCAGCTATTTCTATGCATGTTCCCCATTGGTTGAAATCTGTTCAACAGGGCTATGTCCATGACTCCCCATTATCTGAACTCATCCAACAGTTGGCCAAAATCCCTTCTACTGTACTACATTACTATTGGGATGGTACTTCCCTGATATATAAGGGTCATCTCGTGCTTCCCCAAAGCATAGATCTTCAACAGGTTGTCTTCTATGAACTCCATGCTTCTCCATCGGCAGGGCACTCTGGGTTCCTCAAAACGTATGAGCGGGGAAATCATAACTTCTTTTGGAAGGGAATGAAAAGGACAATTCAACAGATGGTGGTTGAATGTGATACTTTCCAGCTCCTTTCAAAATTGCTCGAACCCTTTCCCATCCCTACACGGCTTTGGACAGATATTTGTATGGAATTCATTGAAGGGCTCCCTACATTTGGAGGGAAGACAGTGATTTTGGTTTTGGTTGCTCGCCACTACAAATATAGTCAATTTTGTGCCCTGGACTAGCTCTTTCGTCCTCATGAAATCCCTTCTTCCATTGTCTCAGCTCGCGATGCAACCTTCACCAGTCATTTTTGGACAGAACTATTTCGCCACACTGGCACCAAACTGAAGATGAGTTCAGGGTCTCACCCACACACAGATGGTCCAACTGATATTACCAATAAATTTTTGGAAACTTATCTTTGTTGCTTCACCTCCGAACAACAACCTCAGTGGGCGAATTGGATCCCTCTCGCTGAATGGTGGTATAATGCTACATCTAAAATGACTCCATATGAAGCAATCTATGGTCAGGCACTACCATTTCTTCTTTTATACACCCTCAGCAATTCACCAGTTCAGGAAATTGACACGGTTCTTCGAAACCGTGATCAGATTCTTCGCATTTTACAAGACACTCTTCACATGGCCAGAATTCGAATGAAACAACAGGCCAGTCAACACCGTTCTGAGCGCATTTTTCAAGCAGGTGATATGGTTTTTCTTCATCTACAGCCTTCCAAGCAATCCTCCCTAAAACTCAAAGGGAATCAGCTTGTCTCTCGATCTATCACAGAGGTATCAATTCAGTGGCACGGAATGCAACCAGAGGATGCTACATGGGAACCACTCCTTCAGATGCAGCATCAATTTCCACATCTAAAGCTTTGAGGAAAAAGCTTTTTCTAAGGGAGAGGGGATGTTAGGAACCCGTGTCAACCCTTCTCTTTACTTTGTTAGTATATTGTTGTTGGACGCATATGCCTTGTAAGTCGTCCCGTAGTATTATATGTTCCATGGTATTGATCTATAGTTTGTATTAGCCCATAATATTATATGTTCCATGGTATTGGACGCATATGCTTTGTAAGTCGTCCCGTAGTATTATATGTTCCATGGTATTGATCCATAGTATTGGCACATAGACTTAGTATATAAGTACGTGTTGAGTCCAATGAAGGCACTAAGAATTTATTTGTATTGAGCTTTCTCAAAGGAGATTGCCCCCTTGAAGTGGCCCGCGATCAATAAAAATATTGTGTTCTAATATATCGTGCATTTTATCAATTAATTGTTGCAGGTTCCTCACACATTTGATCCATCCAATCATTAATTATAACAACAAGTATCAGTCATTATATATATATATATATATACATATATATATATGTATATATATGTACATATATATATGTACACACACATATATATACATATATGTGTGTGTGTACACACACACATATATATATGTACACACACACATATATGTATATATATGTGTGTGTACATATATATATGTATATGTACATATGTATGTACACGTATATATGTATATATATATATACATATATATATACATATGTACATGTGTATATATGTACATATGTATGTACATATGTATATGTGTACACATATATATGTATATGTACATATGTATGTACATGTATGTGTACATATATATATGTATATGTACATATGTATATGTATATATATATATATGTACATATGTACATATGTATGACATATGTACATATGTCATACATATGTACATATGTCATACATATGTACATATGTACATACATATGTATATACATTTACATATGTACATATGTATGTGTATACACATGTACATATGTACATACACATGTACATATGTACATGTGTGTATATATGTGTATACATGTACATGTGTACATGTGTATATACACATGTACATGTATACACATGTACACATGTACATATGTACACATGTATACACATGTACACATGTACATATGTACACATGTATATACACATGTACATATGTACATATATATGTGTATACACATGTACACATGTACATACACATATACACATGTACATATGTACATGTGTATATGTGTATGTGTACATACACATGTACATGTGTATATACATATATACACATGTACACATGTACATGTGTACATGTGTATGTACATACACATGTACATGTGTATGTACATACACATGTACATGTGTATGTACATACATATGTACATGTGTATATGTGTATGTATGTATGTACACATGTACATATGTACATATGTACATACACATGTACACATGTACATATGTACATGTGTATATGTGTATATACACATGTACATATGTATGTACATATGTACATATGTACATGTGTATATACACATATACACATATGTACACATGTACATATGTATACACATATGTACATATGTGTATACATATGTACATGTGTACATATGTACATATGTGTATATGTGTATATATATGTACATATGTACATATGTACATGTGTATATACATATATACACATGTACATATGTACATATGTATGTATATGTATATACATATATATACATATACATATATATATGTACATATACATATGTATATGTACATATGTATGTACACGTATATATACATATATACGTGTACATACATATGTATATGTACACATATATATGTATATATATATATACATATGTATATATATATGTGTACATATATATATATATATGTGTACATATATATATATATATGTGTACATATATATATGTGTACATATATATATGTGTGTACATATAGATGTGTACATATAGATGTACATATATATGTACACACACACACACACACACACACATATATATATATATATCCACATGAATACTAGGAATTATATGGCCTCCACTTTTGATTTCCTTTATTCTACCATTTTCACCCTTGTTTTATCTTCTTGTACCACTACATTAATCTCCATTTTTGGTTCTACTTCCTAGTTTTTAGACTTAGCTACCTCCTTGACCTTATCTCTAGATAAACTAGAGGTGCTTAGTTTCTATTACAGAGATGTTTTTCTTTCGAGGTCCATGTTGGTGTTGTTGTTATGATGCATTTTTAGAGTAACAACAATGGTTCCAATCACCACATTCAACAAGATGAATAACACAGTGGGAGTAAACTAGCTAAGCATAGAAACCCACATCTGAGGCAGAGCTCCCCAACATTATTTATACTCTTCAATATACAAAATACAAGTAAAACAAAACATTTCTTATCTTGGCTTCTTAATCCCACATCTCCCATCTATATTCTTGGATATGCCATTAAGTGTGTCTTATCAAGCTCAAATAAATCATATAAGTTAATAGGCAAGAATTATTTAGCATGAATCTATGTTGAAAACACTAGGTACTTCGTATCATCTTAAATGGTGGTTTTTCCTCTTTAGTGTAGTGTATTAGCCTAAACTTTGAAGAGAAGAGATGGGTTTTAGGGAGGATGCATTCCTGTCTAAATAATAAATATATATTTTCAACCTCTTGTTCTATATCAATCCCTTGGTAATTTCCTTATGACTATTCACATTGAGTTACGTTTTTACATTGACTATACCCTTACGATTCCTCGCATTTGATTCAACAAATTGCAGTCTTGTCAATGATCAGTAAGAACTCCCTAAAAGAATGATGTTGTATTTGTGTGCAAATCTGACAACAATTTCACATGTATTTTTTTATCATATATAATATTGCGATGCTAATATAATGTTAATTAAACAATATATATTTATATTCAAGATGTTAACTTGATGTAGTTCGATGTAAACATGACACCAATGACATGCGAAAAATTTGAGTGATGTTGAAACACCCTAAAAGTAGTGAAAATTCAATACCAATTGACACAGAACAAATGCAGTAGAAAATTTATATTTTTAAACATTTTGTGCATCATGGATTCAATGCAAATTAACGTCACAGAATCCCAATGCACAACAACAACAAAATTTGAAAATGAGAAAAATGGATGTAACAATGCAAAACAACAATGCTAGAACACTATATTGTAGTAGTGGAGAGGTCATGTTGGATTTAAGGTTAGGTGTGAATATTCTACCGAAGTAGTCATGGGATTTTATGGGACAACTTAAGTTAGTCTATATTGATCTGATTGCAGTTAATGAATCAATTAAGGATCTTCTCGATTGATAGGTTGGAACATATGGAAGTCGATCTTGAAGACGTAGAGACCTATGCATACTTTGAAGTCATTGAGATTATCGATGAGAAATCTCCCCACACTACAATATTGGGAATAACTAATCCAACCACTAGATCCTACACAAGTAAATGGTTTATCGAGCATGTAGAAGAATATTTAGATGAGGAGGTGATGGATTAACATTACAACCTATTGCAATATATCACGAGGATTAGTAACCCTACTGTTAATGGGGGTTTGAGATGGAGAAGTGATTTCTTATATGAGACTAGTTATAAGCCTCAATCACTACAGAACAAGAATTATGAGCAATTGACTAGTAGATGCACAACAATGAACATCATTTGATAGATTGGTAATGAAATTAAGGATAATTTGCTAGTGTTTGATGGGATATGTGATATTGTGGAGTTCATGGAACACATGGTTGAGCATGTTGCACTTGTGCAAAGTATAGAATCATTGCATACGATGTTAATCGATACCCCTGCAAGACAATGGGACACCCACATAGAAACTTTAGACACATGGAAAGAAACTATGGCAACATTACAAAGCAAATTCTGGTCATATGACATCACAAGGAATTACCAAACCATGATACTTCCTATGAAGTATATGCAAGACAAATATTCACATTGTTCACAAGGAAGACATATCTAGTGGAACAGGTGAAACCCTATGGGAAATGAAGAGATACTCTACTTAGAAATGGGTGCAAAAATTTGTGCGCACTTTAGATCCATCACTGAAGACATGGTATATGTATGTGGAGATGCATCAGTAGACAACATCTTGGCTAGAATTGTGAACCAGGTTCTATGGCACTTTTCATATATTCCAGATAGCATAGAGATGAATCACCAAAATTTGTTGGCCCCACTACATCATGGAGATGCATACAAGAATCAAACCACAGTGACTCAGAAATGGAACTACCCATTGAATTAAATAATATTATTGGAGAAGAGCACTATAAAATTGAATATGAACATTCATCATCATATCACGAATCAAATACAGACTTAGTTAACAAACTCACTCCTTTTGACATTGAAACTTTAGAATATAGATCAACTGCTTACGCTAATCCACCTTTGATAGATCTTATGGATCTGATTGTACTTGATATTAGTTAGTTACTGGTAGATCTTACTTCTTTTTTAGAATGTTGGAGAAATATGCAACACCTGCCATTTGATTCAATGACTTCATTAGGAAATCATGTATCCACATCCACTTAGCCTCAAATGGATACTAGAGATCATCATGCCTCCACCTTGACCAGTGCACTGCATAATCCGAGCACCATCCCTACCAGAATGACATAGACAAGCATACCAATCCCATAAGTTAATGTACCCATCCTTAGCATGACCGCAACTAGCACTTCAATGTCAGTTGGTATAGTTCTAGGTTATGATCTGTAATGTCCCCATTTTGGATGCACCATGGTTCACCACTAGGCCCATTAGAACCCCCATGGATCCTAGTGAAATACTTGCATTAGTGAATAAAGAGGTAAATTTTGGCCTATAGTCATATGGTGTAATTAAATTAAATCATGCACAAGTTATTTATCCCATGGTTTAGAAGATTTAATTATTATTTAATAATTGTATATGAGTTGTAATTTCCTAAGTGACCCAAGAGGGTGCATAAGGATTAGGTGGACCTCATAAGATGTTTCCAAATATAAATTGGAAGAAAGCAATGTAAAGTAGGAAAATAGAGCAAAGCAGGAAAGCAAAGAAAAGCAGGAAAGTGGCAGGAAAAGCAGTAAAGCAAAGAAAAGCAAAAAGCAAGGAAAAGGTATACTAAAAGCAAGGAAAGTCACATAAAGTTGCAAGTTCCAATTAGGCTAAGGAGGGCACAATAGATGAGATAGAGGACCGAGTACAATGCATTTAATCTTGTCCAAGAATCCAACAAGCTTATAAAAGAAGTTGGTGCGCACCCATTAACATATTTTTCCCTTTTATCTATCAAATTGATGAGATTTAAGCTTTTCAAGACTTGGGAGATGTGCCCCTCTGTAACCAGAACTAGTTGGATTGTTTGCTAGCATTCCAATGGGGGGTTGAGGAGAATGACATCCAATCCTTTTCATAGAAATTCAATGCATTAGATTACATATTTTGTAGGTCTTATTTGAGTCTCAGTATGGTGTGGGAGAGATACAGTGTGTTGGTGCTTCTATAGTGTGATCAGATCAACTCAATTAGTGGAACCGGTGTCGGTGGGCCGAAAAAATATTTTGGTTAGAAAAAATATGATCATTTCTGGACTTTCAGACCTGTCCCATTGCGTCCTTAGCATCGTTTCCAGTAGGAAACACTTTTTGTTTCATCAAAAAAGGTGTCTGGATGAGCGAGTTATGGCCATTTTACTAGATCTGGGGGTTTCAGCTGTAAAGAACGCACCATTGCTTTTCTATCTATAAATATTCCTAAGTTTCGAATTCTATGAGAACCATATATTTAGGATGGAATCCATCCTTCCTCACTGAGGAAAATTTCAGATCCATTATAGTTCCAACCAAGATTTATCTCATCCAATGGGTATTATTTCCTGGAGGTTGGTGGTGACCTTATGGTTATTATTAATAAAATGTAGTATAGTAGTCTTTGTAAATACAATTATCATTTTGTAAGTTTCTGCAGGTCCATGAGAATCTTATAAATCCAACCCCATCCTTAATTTAGAAATTTGTGACCCTCTTAGGGTGTTTGGAGAAGTTTGGAAGTTTACTAATCAAACAGTCCTAGGTAACGCACTTGCTTGTTTGGCCTCCAAACCTTGCCATCTTTCTTCTAAAAATTGGTATTTATTTTGTATCACGGTGGGTACAGTCCTTATAGTCTACCACGGGTCTGATTACTTTCAGTGAGCACCAGAAGCCTTGGGTTTCCATAGAATTCCTCGGGGAATGTGCATTGATAGCTGTGGCTCTGCCAAGGAAATCTTCCCAGGCGTGAAGCACCCATAAATCTGCCATTGTCAAGGTATTGGCCTTTTTTTCTTCTCAATTGCAACCTCATGATATCCTAAAGTCCATCTTGGAAGTATTTGGGAGGTCTAATTGTGCTCAATAGTACTTATATCAATTCAAGTTTAGTTCTAGCTTCTATATTTGAATTTTTCTGACTTATTATTTTGTATTCGAGTTATCTCCAAAAATTCTGATTGGGATATTATAGTGGTATCAGATCATGGTCCTCTACACCTATGAGCAAAAATATCAAGCTCCATAAACTCTCAATTGAATAGGTATTGCAGAACACATCTTCAAGTTGCATCCATGTCTTTTTTCACTAAAGAAGATTCATATTTGGATGAGGAAGAAGATATCATCTATATTGATGGAGACCTACCCCAAGGTGAGGATGGTTACTTTTGTGACCAATTGTACAGTGAAGATAGTAGGGTTGAGCCACCAATGGCCAATCCTAGGAAGGATTTAGCAAAGATGATAGAAGCAAATGAAAACTTTTCCCACCACTACCAAGAGTGCCTTGCCTTGGGGGAAGAGATTTGTCAAGCCATTCCTTTCAAGGATTATTTTTATTGTAAATTTGTATTTGAGCCTAAGAATGTAGATCAGGATTCTCTCCAATAACAATAGACTATTAAGGAAGGAACCAAGTTGCTCCACCTCTCAAAGAAAAGAAGAAGCACTTGAAGATAAGACTAAATCCTTATGCATAGATTCGCTCCAATCAAATGAAGAAGTGAAGCAGAGCGAACCACAAGTGTAAGATGTGAGTCTTATTGTGGTATCCACTGAGGAAGAGCATGATTGCACCCATCTACTTCAAGAAGAAGATGAAGAGGTTCCATGTGGAGCTGAAGACCCAACAACCCATCATCAAGTTGTTGGCAGTGTGGGATGTGAATTCACTTCTAGATTCTTTGTTGGTGATTTCAATATCATTGCAAAGGATATTGATTCGATTGATGGTGGTAAGAAATCTTTTGGATTAGATCCAAAAGAAGAACATAAATCTGATTTCCAGTCACCACTTGAGCTTCATAGTGAAGCAGAATAGAAGCACACACCAGTTGGGTGTGAACCAGAGAAATTGGTAGAGGAACATGTCATCACAACTCTATCACATAAAGGGACAAAGGTTTCACAAAGGTATTGCTACTATTCTGATTTTTGCATCCCCGCAGCCACTTCTGGTGAGAAGAGAGGCATGGCAGAGCCTTCTAGTGTTGAGAATCAAAATTTTGAGAAGGCTGAATTTTCAGAGGAGAGTTTGCATGACTCTCAGGAGTTCCATGAGCATACTTGTGGCAGCCCACATAGTGCTCTTAAGGATCCATTGAGTGACTTAGAGAGACAACTCTTGGTCATAGAAGAAAATATACTGCAAACCTTGTCCTGAAATGAGGGTGCAAAAAAACTCATTAACAATCTTATCGATGAGGGACTAGAAGGAATAGTAGAAAGAGTTTGTACTTCCGGGCTAAGCATCGTTAAAAGAGAGATAGATATGATGAAAGTAGATTACTTGCAACTGTTTATGGATAGAGATATTGCTCTCAAAGTTGCATAACACAAGGTAGCAGAAGTAGAGCAACTCTACATGGAATTGGGAGAGTCACACTCCTTTCCCAAAATTACATGTGATCAGATATATGTGGTTGATTGCACACATGGAATATTGGAGTAGCCTCATGTGTGAGGTGAGTATGAGGAGTTTTAATATTTACAAGTGCTTGAAGGAAACATTGATTTGCAAGATGATGGCGTAGCACTTGTTTCACATCAGGGGGATCTTCTTGGTGAGCCACATAATTTGAGTGGATCATTGAAGGAGAACCAAGAAAAGATTATGGCAGCCATGAAGAACTTTATTGACACCAATACCCCGATGACAAGATGTTGTGGGAGAGCTTCAGCAGGAGAGTTGGAGGGAGAAGCATTTTTGGAAGAGTTCACAGTACTCAAAGAAGTAGTGGTCAATATGAAAGACAGTTACATGAACTTACTTTCATATAGAGATCATATCCTCATGGTGGCTTAAATGTACCATAGTGTGCTCAAGGAGGAAGAAGAAGAATCAGAAAGGCTCACCAGTGAATTGGAGGCCACCAATGATTCATTGAAGAGCACACAGAGGGCCCTTCAAGAATCAAGAATGCAGAATGATCAACTTAGAAATGAGATGAGCTCATCACACCCTCCATCATGCATGGAAGATAGTCATTTGCACATGGCAGGTGGCACAGTGGATTTGATGGAGGAATCTCATGTGAGAGTTGAACATGATGTAAATTCAGATTTGCAAGTGATTAAGTAGAACAAATATGTAGAATATTTTGGCCAAGCGCTTGTTGGTATGTAGAAAGGCATAGAGAAGGGCTTAGATATGGGAGAAATAGTTGGGGACATACCAATTGGGTCTGCAAGCCATGGTATTTGATTATCTGAGGATTGGGTAGACAAGTACATCACTCAGATGGAGGCCCAAGGATGCATAAGTATTGCTTGCATTTGTAGGGAATGGTTTGACATGCATGCCTTGAAAGAGAGACCTCGTGAGCTGCCTATATGGAAAGAAGACTTATCTTTGAATAAGGTGGATGACCACATTCCACGTGGATCAATGAGCCAAAGTGTTTATTCACCCATGGGTTGGGTGGATAGATACATAGAAAGGATGAAGATTCATCGAGGTAAAGATTCTTTTTACCTTTGTGATAAAAAAATTGGTTTTACTGACATTGCCTTACCATGTGAGCAGAACCAAGGGTATGTATCGCAGCCCTTGGATACGTTCAGTACACATACATCCATGGATTGGGTGTGCAATTCCATGGAATATTTGAAACTACCAGGTAAGAAAAAACCATCTTGCATACAAAGCATGTTGGAGACAACAGAGCATGCAAGAAATCAGCTTGTACAAGAAGAGATCCAAACATTGTTTGATCAAATGACAAAGACCTTCAGATGCTTTGGAAATGATGGACTTCCAATATGGCTACGGGATCCTGGGATACCATGGAATGACAGATTGTCACAAGCAGCAGTGATGATGGATGGTATACAATAGAGATCATGGGATCCAGGCATTGATGGGTTGTTTCAGACACCATTGATGTTTGGGAGTATGCAGTTGAGGCAGTGAGATCCAGGCATCCCTTGGCATGATGAATTGTCTTGGGTGTCATTGATGTTTCCTAAAGTGTAGTGCAAGCAATGGGACATTGGAATTCTTCTCAGTTGTTTCAACTAGGTGGAACATACATTTTCAGTTGCATAGGTATTGGATTCAATCATTGGGGAGACAGTTATATTCAGAGTGGTGCAGTGGAAGCATGATGGGCCTATTGAGTTTAGCATGGAATTGAATTTCAATGCTAAGTCAATTCAGCAGCACAATCTTGATGATAATAATTCATTGATTGGTTTCATGTTTGCTATGGAGAGGATGTCATTACTTACGTACAAGCAAATTTAGGGAGGGGAGGACTGTAATGTCGCCATTTTGGATGCACCAAGGTTCACTACTAGGCCCATTATAACCCCCATGGATCCTAGTGAAATACTTGCATTAGTGAATAAAGAGGTAAATTTTGGCCTATAGTCATATGGTGTAATTAAATTAAATCGTGCACAAGTTATTATCCCATAGTTTAGAATATTTAATTATTATTTAATAATTGCATATGATTTGTAATTTCCTAAGTGAACCAAGAGGGCGCATAAGGATTAGGTGGGACTCATAAGATGTTTGCAAATAGAAATTGGAAGAAAGTAGTGTAAAGTAGGAAAGTGGCAAAAAAAGCAAGAAAGCAGAGAAAAGCGGGAAAGTGGTGGGAAAAGCAGTAAAGCAGATAAAATCAGAAAGCAAGGAAAAGGCATACTAAAAGAAAGGAAATTCACATAAAGTTGCAAGTTCCAATTAGGCTAACGAGGGCGCAATTGATGAGCTAGAGGACCAAGTACAATGCATCTAATCTTGTCCAAGAATCCAACAAGATTATAAAAGAAGGTGGTGCACACCCATTAACATACTTTTCTAGTTTTATTATCGAATTGATGAGATTTAAGCTTTTCAAGACTTTGGAGATGTGCCCCTAGTCAACAGCAGGGATATGTTCCCCTCTGTAACCAGAACTAGTTGGATTGTTTGCTAACATTCCAATGGGTGATTGAGGAGAAGGACATCCAGTCCTTTTCATAGAACTTCAATGCATAAGATTACATATTTTCAGGTTTGATTTGAGTCTCAGTATGGTGTGGGTTATATTCAGTGTGTTGGTGCTTCTGTAGTGTGATCGGATCAACTCAATCAATGGAATCGATGTCGGTGGGCCAAAAACAATATTTTGGTCAGAATAGTTCTGATCATTTATGTACTTTGAGACCTGTCCCATTGCATCCATAGCATCGTTTCCAATAGTAAACACTTTTTGTTTCATCAAAAAAGGTGTTTGAATGAGCAAGTTATGGCCATTTTACTATATCAGTGGGTTCCAGCTGTAAATAACGCGCCATTGCTTTTTATCTATAAATATTCTTGACTTTCGAGTTCTATGAGAGCCATATATTTAGGATGGAATTCATCCTTCCTCACTGACGAATATTGAAGATCCATTCCAGTTCCAACCAAGATTTATCTCATCCAGTGTAGAAGATTCCATCCATTGGAGCATTCTCTACAGTAATTGCCTCTACTTCTTTCCTGGAGGTTGTTGGTGACCCTATGGGTATTATCAATAAAATAAAATATAGTGGTATCTATAAATCCAATTATCATTCTGTAATTTTCTGCAATTCCATAAGACTCTAATAAATCCAACCCCGACCTTAATTCATAAATTAATGACCCTCTGAGGGTGTTTGGAGAAGTCTCGAAGTTTACTAAACAAGCAATCCTAGGTAGTTCACTTGCTTGTTTGGCCTCCAAACCCTGTCATTTTGATTATAAACATTGGTATTGATGTTGTATTAGGTTGGGTACATTCCTTATAGTCTACCATAGGTCTTATAACTTTCAGTCAGCACCAGAAGCTTTGGGTTTCCACAAAAGTCCTCAGGGAATGTGCATTGATAGCCTTGGCTCTGCCAAGGAAATCTTCCCAGGTGTGAAGCACCCATAAATGTGCCACTTTCAAGGAATTGGCATATTTTTCTTCTCAATTGCAGCCTCATCAGATCCTAAAGTCCATCTTGGGAATTATTTGAGAGGTCTAATTGTGCTCAATACTAGTTCTGTCAATTCAAGTTTAATTCTAGCTACTAGTTTTGAATTTTCCTGATGTAGTCTTTTGTATTTGAGTTAATATCTCAAAAAATTATGGTTGCAATATTACATGATCCTAGAAGTACGTCTACTTCATCATTAGGTATCCCTACTAGTGGGTCTAGTCTACCAAACATGGGTTTTCCCCATGGTTTGTTGGGTTAATCCCACACCACACACACATCAGAAGGGTATCAAAATCCTCTCAATATTCCCCAACACTTGGCCAGGTTCTGCTTCGGGAAACCCTTTACAATGGAATTTTAATATTCCTAATAAAATCATCGAACCATGGAATATGAACGTTGCTTGGTATTATCCTCCATAGATGGGCGATAATATACCGGGGGGTCATCCTCCACCTTACACTTGCACAATGCTTGGGGAAAATCAACCCTTCTAAACAAGTACCATGCTAGGGGTCACTAAATCATCCATAAACCCCATTCTGCAATGGAGTGGTCAGTTTCCAGGAAGTACCCAATCTTCTTGGGTTCAGCCTCCATAAGGGGGAAACACACCTTGGAATGCCATTCAGTTCCAAGGACAAAATCCATGGGACCATCAAGCTCCACCCATGCAACAACCATCTGTGACAAAACCGATGATATCACCATTTTTTCCACTCTAAATCTATCATATTTATCCCAATTGACGAATGATCTTGTTCTACATATGAACGGTTGGCCCGAAATACCCACTAAACTTCAATCGGATATGCCCAAATTTTATGGAATACCAAGAGATGATCTGTCTACACACATGATGGCATTTCATCTATGGTGTTCATCCAACTCCTTGGTTGATGATAGTGTTAGGTTGAGTTTATTTCAGCGATCCCTCACAAGAAGCACTGCAAAATGATACATTGAGATACCTCGTAGTCAATTCACAGATTTTTTTCATTAGTCATTGTATTTTTGACACATTTGCAATTTCCTATTTGTTATGAAACGAGTATAGAACTATTGACTTCGCTTCGACAAACCAATGCTACTCATATATTCGATCTTATTCATAAGTGGCAGAGGCATTGAAGACTTATAAAAGTAGATATACCAAATGCATTCTTATCATATTGTTTTTTGAAATCAGTGTTTCCTAGTCTTGCAAAATATGTGGCTATGTTCAGATCCATGACTAAAGAATAACTCATTCAGAGTGCCCAACAGATGGACTTGATCTATTCACAATTCGACACACTTTATGATTTAATACTTCACGTTGTGAGACCTGCATCAGCTCCAATTACGCCATCTTGGGGAGCCCATGCTAATAGTGTGATTGGTTATGTTAACTAGATTGATCATCTTACCCAGCGAATGGGAAACATGTATGTTCAAAACCCACATCCTATATCCAACCAGGAAAAGAAACAATCTACAATTCTTTCCCAAAATTCGTAAATACTTATAGTCCAAGCCACATAACAGAAAGGAAATAAGAAGAAACAAAAGTAAAAGAAAAATACTAAGGCACAAACTGCACCCAACCAAAACCCTCCAGCAGAAGGCACACAAGATAGACAGAAGTTCAAGTTCCCTTGCAAAATTTATCAAGTAGATCATCTAACTCAACAATGCACATTTATGGAGGATGTCCATAGAATGATGGATCAATGTAGTGGGAAACATCAACTAGTTATTTTGACACAACCCTTCTCATATAAACAACAACAAATGGTTTCTACGACGAACCCCTCACATGGGAGAAACCCCCTCAATGTTAATGTCTTCATGTGTGATCATGAGGTTAGTATCCAAACGAGGGATCATTCTTACAATACCCCACCTAGTGTTTTGGATCGATCAGTATCACAGCCAAGTGGTTCTCTCACCATTGAGCAACCATCCATTGACATAGTACTTCACCCTCCCAAAGGAATTATATGTAGAACAACCCATAATCCTAATGCGCAAGTTGCTCACAACTACAATGTTGTTGAGGACCTAGCTCAAGCACCATGTGCCATGTTGGCATTGGAGGTATTGCAATGTTTTCACACACAAAGGAAGGCACTATTGTTTGCAATCGACGTTGTTGATCCATCTCACGCTACTTTTATCACATTTTAATTAGACCAATCAACATGTAGGCTCCCTTCACAAATCACTTTTTAAATTAAAGTGGCATCTCACGGAGAAAAAAAACATTTTCCAAACCGTGATAGATGAAGGGGCCTCAACTTGTGTCATGTCAATGAAATGTTGGAAAGAATTATGATCACCCACCTTAGTTCCATCCCAAACCATGCAAAAGGCATTTGATGTACATTCTTTCCCTCTTCACAGACTTATCATGACCTTCCTAATCTAATTGGGAGGTAAAACAGTTATAGTTGAAGTTGAGGTAGTGGACGCACCCATAGACTACAATTTTCTATTGGGACTTGGTTGGATACATGTTATGACGGCCATAGTATGTTCATAGTTTCGATTGATTTGGTTCCCTCGTCAGGGGAAGATCATCATGATTGACCAATTAGATTACTGCATGCCCAAAACTAGTATCCAATCGAACGTTCCTTTCAACGGGGATTCACTAAAGGTGGTTCAAGATGTTGGGGTAGGAATGTTCAAAGATGATTCCCTCATGGGAAATTTTATACTTCCGCCACTGATACTCATCTCACAAGATACTCCAATATTTACTATAACATCGAAGGCTTACTTCCCAGTATCAATTGTTTTGAAACCCATTCCAATGGATGACCCAACTTCATTGCAAGTAGTCTCAATGGAATGCTTATTTGTGTAAAATTATGCCAGAATAATTCCCAATTATGTAGAATGTGCTACTTTGGATAATAGATTACCCTTATCTACAGTGGAAGTTTCATAACAAGCTATTCAAATGGCTTCAATAGATTCGGATCAAAGTCTTCCCTTGGAGGAGGACTACGATCTAGTTAGTTTGCCTATCTAGGATAATAACTCTCTCGACTCACATGACTTTTTGGAAGACATTTTAGCATCAAATGAATCTATCCTTGAAGTTATGAACATTTGGTTACACCCACCTAAGGGAATCTTTGTGGGGTCACTGGGAGAATACTTGGTTTAATTATACCCAAGTATAGGAGCATGCTTTGCATGTTCCTCTATTTGATAAAAATTGGTGCATTGTCCCATCCTATCTACATTTTCCACCATTCCAATAGAAGAGCCTATTGAACATGGGACACTATGATCAACACCCTATTTCCATTTTGGCTCCCATGATGATTTTGTTTCATAGGCCTAGAGGCCCTATTGGTACCACATTGACTTGGAGTTTGAGACCGCATATTTCTCTCTCAAACATTGTTTACCATTTCTGGATGGGATACCTATTTTTTTTCAGTTTACATAAGCTTGTGTTAAAATATCCACTTGAGAATATGTTCTTACTGCTTATTGCTTATGTTGTGTCTTTGCCTTTGCAACCACTTTTTGCTACTTGACACCTATAAACCATTTATCTTGTTCAACTGACCTAGACCCCTGGAGGAAACATCCTTATGAGTGTACATAACTATATCAACCCTTGTTTGCAATTTATATTTTCCTAGGCATGACCAGTTCCCTTGAAATGTAGGAACACACCCTTGAGACACTCATTTCCTCCATTGTAATATAGCATTCTTTATTATTTTTCGATCTTATACATGAAAAAGGCATAAAAATTAAAAAATACAAAATCCAAAGAAGGGGATCATTGAATCTATTTATATTTCATCATGGAAAAAAACGCAACAGTCAGTCCTTGTCGCCCTTAAACACAACACATATTTTGCATCAATTATAAAGTACACTCTGCTCATCTACATTTGCCTTAGGAAACTGTACCATTAATTTGAATACAACTCCACTGATGGGTTATTCTTCCCATCATTATGGAGCTTTCGTCAATGCATCCAGCGTTGGCAGATTTCATGAAGGTCAGTTACTTGAGTATTATGTTTCCAGGTGTCACTATGCATCATGTCATGTGTTCAAGGGAAGTCAAAACCATGTAGTCCATTCCTCAAACATTTTTGACCAATCATGTCGGCCTTCCTAGTTTCAACATACAGTGTTGGATCTTATTAGCTCTACCAAATTATATCAATTTGTTTATCTATGTTTCGTATCGGTTGATGTGGGATGCATTAAGGGTCTCCCTCTGATAGATCTCTTCCTATCGATTGCAAATCACTATTTAGGAAGTGGGTTGAGGAACCTTGGATTACCTTGGATCTTGCATTCATTAGTGGCAGGTTTCCTCTCAAATTATAGTGAGTATACTTCAATGGCCCCTAATCGTTTGATTCTAGAAGTGTTCAACTACATAACATATATTCACACTTGTTATATTGTGCTCAGTTCCTTGGCGACCATCATCATTATCAGTGGCCCTCCTCACGTCTGTTAACGGTATACATCAATGATCAGTAATCAGACAATTTCTTATTATTCTCGACTTTGATTCATTCATTCGCATGATATAGACTTGTACTATTGTTGGACTCGTACTATCGTTGGTTTGGATTGAATACCTTGGGACAAACAGTCGTATCACTCATCGATGTGTTTCCCGAGTTGCGCAAGATTATGCTGCCATGTTAAAGTACCATGAAGACCTTGATATATTGCACTTATCATTATGCATGTTTACATTCTTAGAAGTACTTTTGACATGGATCCACTATGTATTTTTCATGGCCATGCTCGTTTATTGTTGAGCATGGGTATATTTGCCTCAAGAAGCTATCATATATTTGGGTAATCACCTAGTTTTGGTTGTAGGTGCTTTCCAACTCCCGTGTCCATTGTCACCGAGTATGTCAAATAATGTATTTTGGCCCTCAACTTTGAAATTGCTATCAAAATATTTAACACCCTGAAATGTAAAAGTGGAAAGTATATACTAAGTTCTCCTACAACATGAAGATCGAGATAAAGCACTGAAAATGAACATTATATCATAGATAATTTCCTAGAAGAAAGGTGCAAGTGGCTACTAACAAATCCCTAAAAAGGGAAGCTACATTGATTGAGTTTCCTATGATGAGATAAGAATCAAGTCACCGCGAACTTCAAGTGGAAGAAAATGCATGAAATATGTATACTAAGTGTCAAAATCTCAATTAAGCGTGAAAAGATCAAAACCATGGAGATTAAGTGAAAATATAAGAATGAAAAGAGAAACTAATCTGTCTTATCCCACATTGTGATTTTCACCCCTTTCACCCAAATCCAAAAGCTTTGTAAGAGCCATATGGGGTAAGAGTTTAGGAGGATGATTTGGAGAGTGTCAAAATGCAAGAGGAATTGTAAGAGACTCTATTCACCTGTGACTTTTGGTGATCAAAGTAAAAAAGGGTGAAGGAGTGAACCTATATAATGGAGGAGGATGGCATTTGAAAATGACAAGGTTGTAATAATTCTACTTCATCTCTGATTTAATACAAATAGATTCAATCCCCTCCCCCCCTGCATTGATGTGTTATTGTTTTGGTTGGAAATAAGATCTCAATTTATATGCATTTGATTAGTATTTATGTTGAAGGAATGAGAGAGGTATACTTATGATTGTGTGCAGGTGATTTGGAGAGCTTAAGGAGTAGCAAGCAAGCAAGGATCAACAAGGAAAAGCTTTCCAAATGCTCACACCACAACATGTATTATTCTTCCTCCTTCCCTTACCTTCAAACTTTTGAGAAATTATAAGTAGATCTTAGGAAAATGATAAGTCATATGTTTGTATCTATGTCAATGGCCCTAACCAAGCCATTGGGATATTTGAGCTATGTTATCTAGCTTTGCATTCAAATCTCCTCACAACAAGGGGGGTGTCTGCACATGGTAAGGTCTATGTAGTTGGAAGTCTCCACATCAAAAAATTAGGGAATATTTTTTGTTGGAGTGAGTTAAATGATGTTTTCGTATTGTAAAGTCATTAATGTTGGCAATGTAGGTAACATCCAAACCCCGTATTGATTATTGAGTAGGTCACACTCGAGCTCATCATATCACATTAATAACTAGATTTGTTGCCACTCAAATAACTAGAATGCTTTGAATTTATGGCTAAATCAAATAAAATCTATTACTCAGGGATTTAGGTTGTTTAGGTTTGATATAGAAAAAGAGATCAATGGTAAAGAATCATGTAGCATGATTCACATGTTGTCAATCAAAGAAAGGATTTATGTTTTGAATTATGTCAAGGAAATACTCATTTGAACCTAAGAGAATCATGGAGCTATTATAATTTCAAATTCTAACCTACATTTTCTAATAGTAAAACAACTCAAGAGGACATCACAATTGTAAATTATAGAGTTGGAAGTTCCAATCCCAATTTAAGAGGTACTACAAAGAACAAATCCAACCAATCAACTTTGTAAATTTAGGAACAAAGTATTTTAGCACCAAATATGGTGTTGAGGTTAAGTCAATACTGGAGAGTGAGAAGGATTCCCTATGCAACACTATTGGTAGAGGGGTTGACACGGTGAGCCACAGAGTGAAGAAGAACAATCCAAGAGGGTATAAAGTCCCCATTTTGGAACCTAAGGATTTGGTTTACTTGGAAGACATATTTGATCTTTGAGTATAGATTGGGGACAAGAATATGCATTTGAAAGGGTTCATGGAGCAAGTGTCTCTCATTGAGTATGACATCCATATCTTGATGAATTTCATAGGATTTGTACTAGGAGGTACTAGGAGGTATTTGGATGAGGTATGAAGAGAGGCTACTTCCTCCCATTCATACCTTTAACAATTTAAGGGATTGTGAGTTTATTACAGGATCCCTACTTTGGGATGTCCACAATCATGAACAAGTGCATGCAGATGTTTCTATCATGGACCCATATATATGGCATCTAGTTGGGCAACATGATAAAGATCGATTAAGATAGTATTCACTTTGTCACAGAGTTGTTGCAGGAAGTCCTAGATGTTGTTGATGCATTATGGTCAAATTATTGTTTGTTCGATATAGAGGGAGTCTATAATCCACTTATGACATTACGAGGAACCGACTTTGGGTTTGAGTTTGGCTTCAATGTTGAGCATAGGTAATATATGACAAAGTTTACAGGTCATGCAAGGAAAGTTGGAACCCTTTGAGATAACTCTAGCAGCCTATATACCTGCTAAAGTTTGACAAGGGGACCAAGTTGGAACTCATATTTCTACAAATATATGAAGCCAAATTCTCCTAGAGATAATGAATGTGGTCATAAATTCATGCCAATAACTATAGTTAAGGTTCACCAATTGAGATAAATATCTCAATGAACCATAGGGCCAAAATCTAAAGTTTAAAGAAGAAATGGAGAAGAAAAAGGAAGAAATCAAGTCTTTGAGGGTCGAGTACGAACCTACGAGATAGAGGCCCAATGGAAAGTGCATGTAGTACAAGATACCATTGGGTATGAAAAAAAGAATAAACAAGTGCAATATGCTCATGAAAGAGAGGTTATAGTACATAGTGATGCAACCAAGGAACAATATGTATTGATGTCGTGCATTAAGGATGCACTACCTCAACTTCTATAAGCCTAAAAAATTTCTCAACAACCTATTGATATAGTTACTAAAGTAACCATGACCCTTAGATAGGTAGTAGTGTCCCGGAATGGATTATTAGATCTATAGAGGAGACAAAGAGAAAGAATGTATCAAAAAGAGAAAGGCAATGGACATTTGCAGTAGAAGAAAAAGATAAAGGGAGAATGAAAAGAATGTCCCTACTAATAAAACCATTAGGTGTAGAAGCCAACTTGAAAGGTGGAGTGCATGGAAAAATTTCCCATCAAGTTCCAATCTACATGGACAATATTCCAAAAATATAAGGAGATTGTAGCTAAACTAAAGAAGTGAATTGACCATTAGCTAGAGAAACACCACAAGTGTTTGTTTTTCAACATTTAATTCAATAGGTCTAGGATCTTAACTGAAAGAATAACATGTACAACATATCAAGCATAAGAGACAAGAGACACAAAACATTTCACCGGGGAAAATCAAGAAGGTGAAAAACCCCGCAACTTCCTCAGAGATAGAATAAGCATCAATACAAGGATCACCATGATCAAACCCAAGAGATAGATATCTTCAGTAGTATGCTCCTCCTCCACTTGTGCACACTCCCCCTCTTCTCTCACTAATGTGAAGTGAGTGAATGAGAGAATGTGTAAAATGAGAGAGACACACTCTCTATTTATACACTACTTCACTTGTGTTTTATCTTTAACTAGGTCGGCCCCAACTTAACCACTTAACATAATGTTGACTCGGCCGACCCCCACTAGGGTGGTCTAATAACCCTTTAACCCACATGACTCATACAGGGCCGACCCCATCAAGGTGGTCTAATAACCCATCAAGTATAAGTTACAACACTTACAATATAACTTGCGACACTTGCAAGTACAACTGACGACACTTGCAATTGGAGGAATAATACATCTCCGTTGGGGATATAATAAAGTACAAATACAATAAACAAGTGAATATCTTCTGAAGTTACAAATACATCAACACTTCCTCTTAACTAGGAAGGTATTCTCTTGACACAAGTCATCAATACATATAGGCACAAGTCTTCAATTCTGGAGCTGGATCATCATCACTGGATCACGGAGCATCATCGTCACTGTTGTTGTACTCGTCATCTCGATCACTAATGTTATCTCTCAATTCTTCTTGTCATAGGAAGTTCTACAGAGCCAGCCCTTTTTCATGTTGATTGTAGACCTAGCCTCCTGCAGGTCATCATCATCATTGGCCATTCTATGGAATCCTCAGGACTTATTGCGTGCATCAACAAAACCTCGAAAGAGCATCCCAGGACTGATTTACGAGCTTACCGCTCAACCTATTGGATCTCCCAGGATCTTTTACATGTTGACTGTCACAAAACCTTAAAAGAGTGTCTTGCTTCCCGCAAGAACTCTAAAGAGCATCCCAGGACTGATTTACGAGCTTATCGCTCAACCTATTGGATCTCCCGGACTGATTACATGTGACCACCACCACAAAACCTTAAAAGAGTGTCTTGCGTCCCGCAATAACTCTAAAGAGCATCCCAGGTTGATTTACGAGCTTACCGCTCAACCTATCAGATCTCCTGGACTGATTACATGTGGTCAGGAAAAACCTTTAAACAGTGTATTGCTTCCCTCAAGAACTCTAAAGAGCATCCCAAGACTGATTACGAGCTTACCGCTCAACCTATCGAATCTCTAGGACGGATTACATTCCTCTAGTAGCAAAACCTCGAAAGAGTATCCTAAGACTGATTTACGAGCTTACCGCTCAACCTATCAGATCTCCCAGGATCTTTTTTATGCTACATGCACAACCTCTCCACGGCCACGGAGTATCAACCTGATACTCATGATCATACCGATCATCATCATATAGTGCGTCATCCTAATGCACGTCATCATAGCATTGTCCCGATGCATGTCATCTGGAGCATCATCTTGATACTCGTTGTCATCGTATGATCAACCTGATCATATAAAGCATCCACCTGATGCATATCATCACACATGATCCACCTGATCATGTAAAGCATCCACCTGATGCATATCATCACACATGATCCACCTGATCATGTAAAGCATCCACCTGATGCACATCACATAGCACTTACATCCACAGCCATGGGAAGGATCCTCCTATCACCATGCTTGGAATGGCTTCTGCAAATGTGTCCCATCACTTCTTCCTCGAAGTATCTTCAATCTGAAGAACACCAAGCCTCTCTCTGAAGTACTCAAAATTCACTCTAGCTAGTGGTTTCGTCAACACATATGTAACCTGCTCATCTGTCGCAACATACAGGAGCTTCACTACTCCTCTCTACACCATATCCCTGATATAGTGATATTTGATCTCGATGTGCTTCGACCTGTCATGGAACAACAGGTTTTCAGACAACTTCACACAACTCTGGTTGTCACAATAGATACAGGTAGCATCCAACGGGAGATCAAATAACTCAAACAATAGCTTCCTAAGCCATACTGCCTCACAACTGGCCGAACAAGCTGCGACATACTCTGCTTTGGCTGTACTCAGTGCTACACAGGATTGCTTCTTGCTAAACCAAGAGATCACACCTGATCCCATACTGAAGCAGCACCCCAAAGTGCTCTTCCTATCTGCAGCACTGCCTGCCCAATCTGAATCAACATAACCCTCCAGGTTAAACTTTTGATTCGCATCATACTTGATCCCATAATCAATTGTACCCTTCAGGTACCTCTAAATATGCTTTACAACAACTAGGTGAATACTTCTGGGATCCGTCAGGAACTGGCTCAATGTGTTCACCGTAAAGCAAATATCTGGTCTCGTATTCGTCAGGTACATCAAGGACCCAATCGTCTGACGATACATTGTGACATCAACCCTCTCAGATGAAGCATCACACAATTGCTTCAGGTTCGATGCCATAGGTGTGGCCATGGCCTTGCAGTCCATCATCCCGAACTGCTTCAGGATCTCTACTGCATACTTCCCTTGTCCAAGGAAGATTCCATCTGCACTCTGCCGCACCTCTATACCTAGAAAGTAATGCATCATACCCAAGTTCTTCATCTTGAACTCGGCAGCAAGCTTCCTCTTCGTGTCGGCAATCAATCTATCCTCACCTGTCACAAACAGGTCATCCACATATAATAGGAGTATCACTGGATTTCCTTCCTCAACCTTGTAGTAAAGGTTGAAATCCGCTTTACTCTTAGTAAAGCCCAAACTGGACAGAAATCTATCTATCCTACCATACCAAGTCCTAGGAGCTTGCTTCAAGCCATACAAGGCATTCTTCAACCTGCACACATATGACTCCCTGTCATGTGTCTCAAAATCGAGTGGCTGCTCCACATACACTTCCTCTTTGACTACACCATATCCATCTGGTGTATCTTCCACTTCACCACTGCAGCCAGAGCAAGTATTGTTTTGATAGAAGTTTATCTGGCTACAGGAGCAAAAGTCTCTTCATAATCTATCCCCCTTTCTGGGAGAATCCACGAGCCACAAACCTCGCTTTATATTTCTCTATGCTACCATCTGCAGCATGCTTGATCTTATAGATCTACTTGGAAGTCACAACAGACTTCCATTCTGGTCTCGGGACCACATCCCAGACATCATTCTTTATGATCGACTGGTATTCCTCGATAATGGCATTCTTCCATTACTGCATCCCAGATCCTGGGAACTTCAGATTCTTCAATATCTTCAATAGATAGTTTTCTTTGAACTTCATTGTTGGAACAAATGTTGTAGTCCTTCTTTTGTAGGTGATTGTACACGATCTTTCTTACAAGTCAAATTCAATTGCATAATTAGAAACTTCTCATAGTTTTCAGAACAAAATCTTACACATAAGAATATATTTCATACAGTCATGCAATTATCTTAGTCAATGCTTCAATACAACATGTATCCATATCCCGTATTCACACGGTAACTTTCTAGATGCCTTCCATCTCTACCAGAACATTTGTTAAGAGTGTGCACAACTACCAACATGTTAGCAAAGAGGTTTCGTTCTAGATAAGTAGCAATGGAATGTTGTACAATACCATAGGGCACATACCCATTACTTGCATATTAGTAGTATCTTGTTCATTAATGCAACTTTTCTAATATGCATAATACATATACTAAATCTAGGAACATAAGTATGTACATGACTGTACAACATCATTTAAGCAATCATATATACAATAAATGACAATTCAAATACTTATCTTGGTTTGGTTGTAGGGTGGACTCCCTCTCAATCTTTTCTTCCTTGCAGGAACTACTGGAGTGTGCTCCCTCTTGATCTTTGCTTCCTAGATTACCTGTCCTTGAACTTATATCCATCCTGGACCACTATGCATGCTTAAGTGCGCACTAGTGTCATCATTGTGTTATCCTCAAGATCTCATACATAACCATACATACATTAGTATAATCTCAATACTATCAAAACATTATGATCCTAAATAATCTTAACATGTATGGTCATGATCATTTCACACACAGGTAATTTATCACAAGCATTGGTATTCAAAAGTTTCAGGGAGGACTTCTATTACTCATGCATATTCTTATTGACCATATGACTCTTCTGGTTAGTCATATCATCAATCAAAGTAAGAAACATAATATGCATAAACTGTTGATTACTTAAACTTCTAACTTCAAGAATAATCATTCATACAAAAGTATAAGATCCTAACATAAGGTAGGATTCTAACTTGATATAGGAAAAACATACCTCGTTATCATGTTTGCTAGTTATGTCTAACATACCCAAACAATGTCTTCTTGTTCTCTTCAATGACTTGCGCTTAGTAACCTGCATAACTCATTGTAGAACCAAATTATACATACCTCATAAGTAGAGCTTCTATGTGATCCATGACTATGCATGAGTCTTTGTCTTAATGTCACCATGGTCATATGTTCTTGATCTAGAACTTGATTTGTACATTTCATGTTAGTGGACAACATCATCCTCATACAATACCACAGTGCATTAGTACAATCATAAGTGTCATAACCCTAATCAATGAACCAATCCATTCTCTTCTAGGATTAACCCAATCCACTTGATTTGTAGAAACTGGATCTGGAGCCGAATTAGGGTTTGTCAAAGAAACCCTAAAAATTCAAACTTTGAACTTCAAACTTCTGATTCAATGAAAATATGTTCCTTGCCGAGTTGATCAAGCTGGTATACTTAATTTTGAAATCTCCAAAATTTGACCCCTCAAAATTGCCTTTGAAACTTCGGGATCTTCTGAACAGGATCCCAAACTAGGGTTTGATAAAGCTCGGTCTTCTGCCCATCCAAAAATGTTCGATCTTGTGTTGTAAACTTCAATTTTTCTGAGGAGCTTCCAACCGTCTCTGATTCCAAAAATTCCAACTTTCTCCAAAGCCCTAAACTCCCCCAGCAGTAACAAGCCAAGAATGAAGGTACTCATAATCCAAATCTGTTTTGACAGAAATATGCACCTAATTGTTTCTGGTGCATCTTTGAAATTATGAATCCACATGGTATGAAACTTCATCTTGTGGTAGCCTAACCTGTCATATTTCCAACCCCACAGATCTGACCTCAATTGGATTCTCTGAGAGAGAGTTATTCCAAGTGTCGCAATGTGACCTGTTTATCGGATAAAATAGGAGAGCGAACTTGTACGGCGTGCCACATGTCACTAGTTCAATTTCGGCCTCCGAAAAACTTACCTGAGAAACTACAGTCAGTTCTCTTACTGTCACTCTTTACAGAATTTCATTTGGAGCTTCCTAGCCCAAGTTGTGACCTTTTTTCCTAGGTCACATGTTTATGACTGAGATCTAGAAGAGGCAGAAACCCTAGGTTGTACTGATCATAAAACACAAAGTACAACGAATTAGATGCTATGCTTCAGACACAAGGTACATGGGGATGTTATCTATGACCTATAAAAGTTTCATATCCTGAACCTTTTCCAAAATGGATTTATATCGAAAGTGCTACGATGACTGGCTTTTTCTATATCAAGCCCTAGCTTGCAATTTGTCACAAGTGCAACAAGTCTCATAAATGCCATATCATGCCTTCCTTTAGGCTAGATCTGATATCATGTTAGTTTTTCAAAATTTAATTCAATAGGTCTAGGATATTAACTGAAAGAATAACATGTACAGCATATCAAGCATAAGAGACAAGAGACACAAAACATTTCACCAGGGAAAACCAAGAAGGTGAAAAACCCCACAACTTCCTCAGAGATAGAATAAGCATCAATACAAGGATCACCATGATAAAACCCAAGAGATAGATATCTTCAGCAGTATGCTCCTCCTCCACTTGTGCACACTCCTCCTCTTCTCTCACTAATGTGAAGTGAGTGAATGAGAGAATGTGTAAAATGAGAGAGACGCACTCTCTATTTATACACTACTTCACTTGTCTTTTATCTTTAACTAGGTCGGCCCCAACTTGACCACTTAACATAATGTTGACTCGGCCGACCCCCACTAGGGTGGTCTAATAACCCTTTAACCCACATGACTCATATAAGTTCGATCCCATCAAGGTGGTCTAATAACCCATCAACTATAAGTTATGACACTTACAATATAACTTGCGACACTTGCAAGTACAACTGACGACACCTCCAATCGGAGGAATAATACATCTCCGTTGGGGATACAATAAAGTACAAATACAATATACAAATGAATATCTTCTGAAGTTACAAATACATCAACAACAAGCAATATGGCTAGGTGTATGTAGAAGTTGTGAATGATGACAACCCAACAAGATGAATGAATTATTATTAAAAATTTCTGGAAAACATTTTGTCGAAATTTAGAAACATCCCAACACTTCGAGTGGACACTCCACCCATCATCAAGTGATCAAGAGATATCTAAATAATGTGAGGAATGAAGTCAGGGAGCTCATATTGAAGTGAGGAATATTATAAGATCAAAATAAAAATATACAATAAGTGGCAAAGGATCTTGCTTGGAAAGCCCAAATTTAGTTTACCTCTACATAGGAAATGAGAAGAGAGCCAAATCCTAGATAAAGGCTTGTATGGAAACAACACCAATGGAGGAATTATTGAGGTTGCAAATATTGAATTTGTCAAGTAGCTCTAGAGTGTTGTGAGTACGTAGATAGTAGTGTTCAAATCATTCTGTTTGTGGAATTTAACCAATAAGGAAATCTTGGAGTTGGAGCCACATTTTGAAGAGTAACCACATCAATAAATTGGGGATGGGATGGAAGGAGTGATCAAGGATTATTGTGGTGACGTTTTGATCAAGGAGAAAATGTGCATATTATAGATCAACAAAAAAGGACGACTCACCCAATACTCAAATCCACAAAATCCTAAGTATGCAAACAAAGCAAAGGAAACAAATCATCAATAGAAGCCTTGCTCTAGAACGCTCGACATAAGAAAGCTTGCAAGCATGATTCTAAATGGACTCGAGAGACTCATGTAAAAGATATGGTTTTATTACAAGGAAGTCAATTGATACAATGGATTAAATCCCCTTTTATGTTATTAGCGAAGTAGTTTTGTTATTATCGCAATGTAACTACTTTATTATCTAATTATCATTTTAATAGTCACTTATAAACCATGACCTTATTACACTAGCATATATCCATCTTAACTCTAGATCTATCAAGCGCCAAAGGGATCAAATTCCTTTAAGTGCAAAACTTTCCTCAAATTTTGCTATAAAAAAAATGGTTTGCACCTCATGGGATTTTTTCTCTCTCAACACTTGATAGATCTGGAGTTAAGATAGATCTATGATGATTTTTTATTATTATTATAGTGATCCCTTTTTATAGGGGTCATTTTTGGGGGGATTTAATATATTAATGTTGTCACCATCACAAATGGTTGTAGATCCAATGAGGATGAGATTCTTCTAGACAGGGGAAGCCGAAAGAAAAGGTTTAGAATGGATCAACTAGAAAACTATATCCACTCCAAAAGAATGGGGAGGGTGGGGTGTAAAAAACCTCACCTCTTTCTCTGAAGCACTCACAGCAAAAAGTACCTGG
The DNA here is from genome assembly GCA_027924585.1 of Larix kaempferi. Taxonomy (NCBI): domain Eukaryota; kingdom Viridiplantae; phylum Streptophyta; class Pinopsida; order Pinales; family Pinaceae; genus Larix; species Larix kaempferi. The sequence continues at coordinate 6,712,765 of BSBM01001329.1, forward strand.
AGGCTAATTGACGGAAATGGGTTGTGGGTAAAAATGGTAATGCATAAGTACATTCACACTTTATCTCTAATTGAATGGATAAGGAAACCTTCCAGATTTGGAAATTGGAAGTGAACGCTTTCAAAATTATAGGAGAAGGCTTATTTTGGAAGGTTGGAAATGGGAAAAATGTGAGTTTGGGGACAGACCCTTGGACAGGTAGTGGATATGGTCACATTCTCCCTCAAATAATTATCCAAAATTTGCAAGAAATGGAACTATTTACTCTCAGTCATATAAAAATATCAAATTACAGGGAGTTGTGGAGCCAAGACTAGAAGAAAGCAGCTCAATTGGGATTCAAAGAAGAATATAGTAGAATATGGGAAGATTACATTTGAAAATTGAAGGCAAGTTTAATTAGAATAAAAGATTGTAAAGACATTCTGATCTGGAAAGGATCAGATAACGGAAAATATATGCCAAGGGATGGATACAAAGTTTTAATGGAAAAAGCTTTTCAGGGTAATGAATAGAAATGGTGGTGGAAGCAAATTTGGTCTCTCAACTACTAAATGAAGTCAAAACAATTCTTTTGGTTCATACTATCAAACAAAACTCTTACATGGGACCTTTTACAAAGAAGAAACTGGAAGGGACCACCCAGATGCAGCTTGTGCAAAATAGATGAATAAAACAACTTTCATATAGCAGTAGGATGCGGATTTACAAAACAAGTCTAGGAGGAGATAAAGATACCGCCAGATATAAAAAAAACTGTTGGAGAAATAAAATTACTGAAGACTTCAGAGCACTCCCTGTTATAATTCTATGGAGTGTTTGGAGGGCCAGAAATAACAGTTTATTTGAGGATAAAGATGTACATGCTTTCTTCTGTGCAGCTCAGAGCATAAATACTTTATCTTTTCTTCCTCAAGCATTGAAGACTAAGAAAACCAGGTGTGTTCCTCCTTTGGAACTTGATGAGTTTCCTTATGATTTCTCCGATGGAACAATACATAATAACCAATACATAGCAAGAGGGATCATCACTCTATCAGATAAACACTCAATAGAATTTGAAGCGGGATTGGGAAAAGGAACAAATAACTATGCAGAGATATCAACAATATGGCTTCTCCTAAAGTTGGCCAAGAAATGTGGAATTAAAAAGCTCAAAGTATATGGATACTCTCTGGTGATAATAAATTGGATGAAAAAGGAAAGCATGTGCCATAATCTTCTTTTGCAAGCTTTTGTAGAGGAACTAAACTCAATTAGTGAATCATTTAAGGAGATATATTTTCAGCGTACAAAGAAAAGAATACAAAGGAAGATGTACTATCAAAGCAAGGCATTGTTATGCAAAAAAGTGACTGGATCATCATTCATAATAATGAATTCACACAGAATCAATTCTAAAAGATAGGTTGTGTCTATTGTTGTCATCAGGTATAATGGCCAAAATACTAATATGCATAGTTGCCTTGCAACCCTGAAAAGTGTGAAAAACATCTTCAAGTAAATATCCTATAAAAGAAGGGGAAATTTTCTTATATCAACGAATCACTAAATGTGGATAGACCTTGCCACACTGCCAGAAATAAGGGAACTCATTGATTGTGCTCTCAGCACTATTTCAATATTTCACATGTTGTTGCTTTCTAGCTAAATGTAAGTTAGAAGCATCATTGAAATGAAATGAATCAACGCTTTATGAACCTCCTTTGGAGAGGACTTTATTGGCTCAGAGATGTAATATTTTTGTAAAGTTTAAAGGATATTAATTACAGATATTATCAGACTATTTTGATTGTTTTTTTGTAATGATTTTGGAAGCAGAAAAATACTTTTGTATCTAAGTTTGAACTATCTGAAGGATAGATGAAGAAACATGGATAGTTATGCCTAAATTTGACAATTTCAAGCTGGCAAAAGATGAAAGCTTAAATGCTCTGAAAAATGCGATATTTTCATTATGAATAATATTGCAAGTTTTTTTCATGGAAAAAAAATATGGTTGTAGATGCAACTAATTACTGTTTGTGACATATTGATATAGATGCACTAAAGAGAAACAACAAATAAAAGTACCAATGAGATTTTAACATTAGTATTATTATTACTTTATTTCTTGATTTGTAAATTATTATATCGGGCCAACATATGGTGAGAGACATATAATTTAATATGGATCTATTCTGAAGGGTGGCAAGTGTGGGAAGGGGTTCTTCTTGGCACCAAAGGAAACATAGAAATAATATTTACTTAGGGACTAGGTAAAATGACTAGGTATAGATACATGCCCTATTCTTTAGAATATCAATTCTCAATACCTAAAACATCATGTCATCTTTGATCCTTGTAGATTCCTCCTTGATCATAATCCTACCGAGAAAGAAACAACATGAAGGAGACTCTAATATCAATTGAATGATATAGGGTATACAAGGTATGCTTGATTCCTATATTCATATCAATTGCTTCACATTCTTCAACCAAACAACAATTAGGTATATTCACTAGCGAACCAAGCCTCGAATTGATAAAAGATAAAGTAGTAAAAAATGGGGGTCCTCTCGGATCTCTTTAGATCCCTTAATGATCATATTAATGAACCAATTAACAATTAAGTATAGTTTTCATATCCTCTTAAATATGCATGGAATTCACCCCACTCAAAATTCCAAGTGTCATAGGATACGACTTAATGGAAGAAAGGGATTAAACCTCCCTTATATCTCCTTTCGTCTTTTATTCTCCCTTGTAGCCATGTTGGAGCTAGAATTTAATCCATCCATAAAACGCACATAGCGTGAAAGTGGGATGTTTGAAGTGGGGGCCGGCTCTATTTTCATTAAATGAATTTTAACGGTGAAGGGTCTGCACCTCATGTAGAGGAATCCACGTGGATATTTTGGCACCTTGAAGGAGTACGCTTTGCTTGGAAATGGGCTCAAACAAAATTCCTCCAAAGTGATATATGCATGTGCATCTTCCTCAAAGATGCTTCACCATCTATGGTAATTGGTAAGTACTCACATCTCCACTCTTGGTTTTTGTTGGCTGTCATTAGCAAAGGCTAATAGTGGGTCAGTTTGGCATCTCCTTTGTTCTGAAAAGAACCAAAATTATGTTATCTCCCTTAACTCTCATATACCCTCTCTGCAAACAATAGGTTAAACCTCAAGATTTTTTTAAGAAAAGACTCGGGTCCATGTAATGACAAGTTACCTTTCTCTATGAGGAATCCCTAAAGATCATAATATTGCAATTAAAAGAATATTAAGGCCAATGTCAAGCCAACTCGAGGGTATGAAGCAAGCAAATGAATACATAAGTGTACATATGGAAAAGCAAGAATCCAAGCATGAATATATGGAAATTAAGATTCAAGATTTGACTTTAAAATATGACACGTTAGCCTCATATTTTGATATGCATTATAACATTATTATGGACCTTGCATGAAGCTCCTGGTCCATGGCAGGTTTTCCATATGTCTCCACAACCTCGATGAAAGAGCATGCAATTGAAGAGGACATGGTCTAGCAAAAAACAATAACTCTTAGTGAACATAAAGAACAAGATGAACAAGGTCGGGTGAAAGAAGATGTGGCAATGGAGGAGGCCCATAGTGGGCAAAAAAAAATCTCTTAAATTTTAATATACAATTTACATGCATTTTTTATTATGGCAGTAAATTAGACATTATAGTTATAAATATACCATGAGTAGCACAGACTCTGTAAGTAATCAACATCTCCAAATGCAACTTATTATTTTTTTGCAAAAATTCTACAGAGAGTTTTTGTAAAACAATTGAACATTTTGTGTTGTTTCAACTGTATGGATTTCCAGCGGGCTCTTTATAAACATAAATGCTACCCATTCTTGGTTAAAAAAAATGTGGATCTATTTTGTAATTGTACTTATGTTTGCCAAATTTAATATAGATTGGGTTTTTTCTTTTGCATCTACAATTTATTTATTTTAATTTATGCCTGGCATGCATTATAGATGTGACACATCTTACCCACTTGATCTATAGAAGCCTCTCGACCCAATTATTACTTTGTCTGTAGTTTTGTAATCTCACCCACCTAGGCTATAGAAAGTGCCTCTTGGTGCAAGAAGAGAAGCATTATACTCTATACCCCCTCTTAAGGCTTACAACACAATTAAAAACATTAGTTAAACATTCTTTAGATGCTTCTCTTTGACAAACACTTCTTGAACCAAGAATAGATGTATCATGTTACCTTGTAACCCTTGTAAAGTTAGCCCCCAAGTTGAATTCTCAATTTCTTGGATTCCACTTCCCTGAACTCCTAAATTAAATTATTGGACAACAATATACATACATGTCTCTTAACCCCATTATTAAGGTTTAATTCTTGAGATCCATAAACTCCTAAACTATTGGTCAACAATCCATGTTGAGCATTGATACAATCCATGTTGAGATATATCACAAGGATTGATACAATGTTGATACAATCCATGTTCGGACATTAAGAATGTTCACTAGTTCAGTATTGCTCTTCATATGGAAAGTATGTGGAGGGGCATTTTTTTGTTCTGGGGTTTGGTCTAAGGTTTTAAATTCTAAATATATTAAAGACAATCTCGTAGGTTGGATTAGAAGTTCAAACAAAAATATTGGAAATGTGTCAAAATTTTGGAATGGTTTTGTTAGATCTTTTCCTTGGATCAGTAGGGGACTGTCATGGAAGGTTGGTAATGGGCCCCGAGTACTTCTTAGGGTTGATCCTGTTATTGGGAATGAAGATAATTATGGTTTGTCTCCATACATACTAGATTATCTTGTTGAGTTTGGTTTTCACACTTTGGCTCATACTAAAAGACCTCATTGGTTGACAGTTTCTGATTCATACCAGCTGACTCTAGAGGATTTGGGTTTGGGCAGCATTTGGGCTGAAGAATGGAATAAGTATATTTTTTATTTGAATAGAGCATGTATAAGACTCAAGGATATTGAAGATGAAATGGTTTGGTCCTCCAATCAAACTTCAGGACAAGTTTCTACAAAAGCTACTTATTCTGAACTTTCAAATTTTCTCTCAAATTCAATTTCCAAATGGTGGTACGGGAAAATTTGGAAGTGGAACATGCCTTTGAAACTTAAATGTTTCTTTTGGCTTGCATGTGAAAATTGTATCCTTACATGGGATAACCTTCTTCAAAGAGGATGGACTGGACCTAACATATGTGATCTTTGCAAGCAAGATAGTGAGCCAGTTAATCACATATTTTGCATTGTTCTTATAGCAAGAAAATCCGGCAGGTTGTTACTATTGATATTAATCTTACACAGGACTAGGGATCTCTTTTTGTGGAAGATAATATTGAGCATTGGGTTAAGAATCACTCTGAACATAAAATGTTACCTATTTTCATTTGCTGGGATATTTGGAAGTCTAGGAATATTTATAATTTTGAAGATAAAAAAATTGAACGCCTCATCCAATTGTGTGAGAATTTTAAGTTTGTATAAAGAATATGCTTCTATGGGGATAAAGAAGAAAGTTAAAAAGTTGACCAATGCACCAATATTGAAGTTTGCAACATGATTTTTTGACGGGGCTGCACATAATGGTATCTGTAGTGGAGGGATTTTCCTACAAATTAATGAAGACCACAATTACAAATTATGGAATAGGCACAAATTCTAAAGCATAGTTATTGGATTTATGTACTTTACTTAAATTTGTTGCTTCTGTGGGCATAGACTCCTTATAGATTTTGGGTGACTCCTTAGTTATTGTCAACTGGGCAAATAAGTTGTTTGATCTTTAAGTTCACTCTTTGACACATTGGTGCTCAAGGATTTTTTTATCTCTTTGACACTTTTTCAAATTACACTATAAATCATATCTATAGAGAACACAATGAGGTAGCTGAAAAACTTTCCAAAGTTGCTCTTGGGGAAATGGAGGGTGTTTTACATATCGAAGAATATATGGAGGGCGGTTGTTCCTTCAAAGACTCTGTTTTATTTTTTATTTTTTTAACTAAAACGGGCTCTATTTTATTTTTGAATTAGACAATATGTTATCATTTATGGTAGTCAGTCCTTATGTTAAACGTTGGACACGTTCTAGCTCCATTTTGGTACAGTCAATTGGCTCTTTGGTGTACTTGGTTGATGGTTGTTTGGTATTAGTCTTTTTGTTGACAGTTTACAGTTTGTATTTGAAGAAAGAACAATTTCATTCTTTTTTATGATCCCTCTTTGAAGGAATTTAAAAGACATGGATGGTTTTTGTACTCTTTGATTCTTTGGAATAGCAAGAGACAATTTTGTTTTCTACTTGAAGAAAGAAAAGTAATAATTAGTGGGTTGTAGACAAATTTTAGTCTAGTGTGTTAGCTTTAGTGGTTGATTGTTGTGAATTTCAAGCAGGAGGTCACGAGGTCAAGTCCTTAGTCTTACCGCCTCTATGAATATTGTGGGCCTCACTTGATGTCCCTACCAGGTTAGGTTGTCAAAACTACAACCAAATGGTTTACCTTGGGTACCATCCTTGAAATGAGGGGAAGTGCTTAGAGGGTTTCCCTTGATGTGTATTCCATCGAAAAAAGAAAAAAAAAAGATTGTAGAGAAATTTTAGGTTGTTTGGTAATGGGTTTTTCAACAAAATTATGTGAATTAAATGTACATTGAGTTGACACTCATCTAGCAGTTTTTATTCTTGCATAACCCCCCCCCCAAAAAAAAAAAAAAAACAAGTTGTGACAATATTACATATCTTTTAAAGTATACAACTTATTTATTTGGCACATAGTTTAAAAAAGAAGAGGATCAAACTTCTTCGCAATCCTACCTTGTTTATCAATGTTTTATTTCAGCTTTCTATAGACCTTTTTAAGATGATTGAGTTTGTCATGGTAGGAACATTTTCTATTGATTTTGTGTTGAATGTATTGTTGTAATTGTGTTGTAATTGTTGTTTTCAATAAGTTGATTAGTATGATTTTTTATTTACTCTTTGTACACCCAAAAAAAAATCATCTTCAACTTGTTAGTAAATGTCACTATTCTTCCCTTTTTGGTTGCAGTGTCTTTGGAAAGAAAACAATTTGGTTGTGACTATGCAGGTTCAGAAGTAGAGTGGAGCACTGCAGATTAGGAGTGCGTTGTGGTGTGAAGGCGTGATGATGGCAAACATTCATGGACATCCCGACAGATGCACCATATGTGAAAACTTAGAGATTCAGAGAGGTATTCAACAATGTGAGAGACATTATGATGAATCTTAAGAGCGCCTCTCATTGTATGTGGGGAAATGAGAAGGCTAGACGAAGGAATGGAAACACAAGAATGCCATAAATACAGAGGTGATGCAGAATAAAATGATAATCGCAAGGCTCAACTATAGAATATCAAAGGGAAGTGAATGCATATGGAAGTTAGTATGGAAAGTAGTAATCAAAGACTTGAGGAAGCAGAGGAAAAAATAAGATAGTTTCAAGATAGATCTCGAGGTTGGAATTGGAACAAAGGCTTGGGTTCGAAGAGTTAAGGAAAGCAATTTCTTGTGTTCTCTTTGTAAGTTCTCTTGAAATGGAACCAACGATTAATACAAAAGAAGACACAGCCTAGCGGACCATTGTGCAACCAAGGAAGCAACTCTATGTGAGTTGTTCGTCAAATGTTGAAGGTAAGAAAAACCAAATGGGTATGTGCCTATTTATTTTTGAACTTTGTAAGTATTTTGCAAGATAATTTTCTTAATATGTTAGTATATATAGCTATATACAAGTCGAGTAAGTAGTTCTAACACTAAAACTTTTATAATAGTGCATTCAATCAACAATTTTGTGGAAGTTTTGAAGAACTTAAAAACTTTTAAATAAATTTTGCTTTACAAATTTGTATTATAAAATTGGATAATTTAACCAGAATTATATATATATATATATATATTCAAATAACATTATTACCATATTAATTACTTATAACATTATAAAATAACTAAATTTAATAGAATTCTTATACCAATTTAATTCAATAAAATTATTCAAAACCACCAATATCATTTCCTTATCTTCCTTATCGTCTCCTAATTAAAGCAAATGTTCAACAACATTTCGAATGGATAGTTCAAATCTAATTTAGTCAAATTAAAACATTTTTAAAAATCAAATTCAACCTCTCACTTATGGTAAATCAACGACTTCATTGTGTAAATCAACGACTTCATTGTGGAATATTTGGAGGGAGGGGGAGAATTTATGACATAGATCGACGATAGTCACGAGGTTGCAATGACTTCTAGATGGCCACTTCTAGGTGTGGGTGATTTGAATATGAGTGCATAACTTATAGGTAATGGGCAGGCTGTAAAACAAACTTGTGACTTCTAGGTGTGGGTGATTTGAATATGAGGGCATAACTTATAGGTAATGGGCAGGCTATAAAACAAACTTGTAACTAATTGTCGAGGCTATAAAACAAACTTTTGACTAATTGTGGGTGACTTGTGAGTAGTGATGTTAGTTGTGCACATATCTTCTGAGTATGATAGTGATGGGTTATTTATTGGTGTTATTATAATTTTGGAAAATTTTAAGGGTTAATTTATTTATTTGTTTATTTTTTAATTTTCTTTTAATAATTAGTTTAAATGATATAGTAAAAAAAGTCGATTAAAAAAAATCAAAATTTTCTTAAAATTTTATAAAAAAATTATAAAACTATTACCAAACATTTTAACAAATGAGATTTTAAACATTACTAAAATTTACTAAATCTTTTATACTTTCACATATCTATGGATTCTTAAAAATACAAGTTCCAAGGCAAATGTAAACTTGAAATTGCATATGATTATAATGATCACAAGAGGTCTTATTGGTATAAATACTTAAAGATTGAGTTAATTGTGTGATAACGATGGATTATTTATTGAAGTTGCTATATGAAGGAAAAAATTAGGGGTTAAAATTTGTTTTTGGATTAATATTTTCTCTTTTTTTAAAGTTAATTTTATATTTTTTTAAACGATGCATCCATGCATAAAGTTATTTTGCTCTAAAAGATGCAAAAATTTTAGGGGTGGCAGGTGCGAGGGGATTTGACCCTAGTGGAAAAGAAGTGGCTAGGTTCTCTTGGGGTCTAGGATGCACAACAAACAGTTTTGCCAAGGTTTATGCTTTATACTCTGGATAAGGGATAACCTCAACCTTATCAATCTCTCAATTGATGATATTTTGGGACTCTCTCTTGGTTATCCAACAATTTCACAATCATTTCCCTTAGTCTCAAACGATTCAAATCATATTCTTAATAGGATTGAGCAGAATTTCCATCTTATTGAAGATCTCTCTTTTTGGCATATCTATCGTGATAACAATTGTCTGGTTGATCATCTTGCTAATGAAGCCACACAATTAGAAAAGGGTATTTTGGTGATAAATGGCACTCCTCCACAACAAAAGTGGATTTTGTAGCTCGATATTGATGGGTCCTAGTAGTTAATTACCATGCAATTACCCCTTAATCACCATTAAGGAGGGGCGGTTTTGGCTTTGTGAAATTTCTAAAATCTTGGAAATTTTGGGTTTATGCATGTAAAGGGGGTGGCATGTGGCCACGAAATCCACTGGATGTATTTTGGATCCCCATCATTTAATTAGCACATATTTCCTTTCTTGTCCTTATGTGAATTCGGTTCTTCACACCATGATCGATATGGGTCGCGCGATGGCAATTATGTAGTGTGATGGGGAATTTTCTAGAGAGGGTTGGATAAAACTGCATTGGAGGACGACTCTTGTTTATCTTCTCGGCCTAAGCAAGGTAGATTGGAATAGGTTTGATTTGTTACTTGCTCCTCCTCTGTGTCTATGTTTCAAAGTGGTGTAGGTTGGGTCGTTGAAGAAGTAGGTGGATTTATGCTTATGGTTTTTCAATTTGTGGCACAGAGATTAAGTATGGTCTGCTGAAGGAAGAGGTGGAACACAGTCGAAGAATTAAAGCTTGCTTAACAGTGATTGGATCTAGGTCATCGGGTAATTTCGCTTCTGACCTTTGGAGGAAGAAAGGGGTAGTTTGGAGGTCTGAAGGTGTTGCACATTTTAGGGGAACATATATTAAGTCTCTAGTTTCTTATATATGCATGAAGGTAGGGATGGAGGGTGTTCAAGGTGGTGAGATGGAGATTAAGTGGGTTGTGTGGGAATTTGCAGGCATGAGGAAGACAATGCATCAGTTTGGGGGCCAATTGGAGAGGATTGAGAACATGATGGAGAGACTTAGTTGTTGGGTGGAGATGGAAGAGCATCTGCGTGGTATGCTGGAAAACATAATAGAGACGCAGGAAGAGAGGTTGGCTCGGTTGGTGCTTGGTAAAGACCAACAACAATATTTACTTCGGGAAACTTCATTTAGTCAATTGTTTAGCATTGGGGACTTCTCCAACTCCAATGTTATGGAATTGTACACTGTGCAGCAACTTGCTTTGGCTAAATTTGAATATTTTAGTACTTTGCAACTTGAGGAACAAGATGAGCACATGCCTACTTAAGGTCTTTCTAGAACTATTTTGTCATTGCTAGTTTATGTATTGTTAATATGTCTTGTTGTTAGGTTAGTTTGTTAGATTTTATAGAACCTGGACCCTTTTGTTTTTTCAGTTTCATGTTTGGTTGTATTGGGTTGAGGCAACTTTGAAGTCCATGTGTTTAGTCCCGGGCATTTTGTACTAAAAATGTAATGCTTCTTTTTGGGTTGCTTAGGTATTCCTAAGCCTTTTTTATTTATAATGTAAATATCTTAATTGCTTCTATTAAAAAAATAAGATGCCAAAATTTTCAAAAAACTATATAAAATCTTTAAATGTTTTTATAAAAATATCACCAAACATTTTATAATTAATATTTTAAAAATTAATAAAAAAATTTAATACTTTCACATAAATATATATCTTTAAAAATGCAAGTGGCTCAAGCAAATGTAAAAGTCATTACATTTTTTATTTTTTTGAAATTGCATATGATTGTAATGGCCTATTGCTATAAATACTCAAAGATTGAGTTAAATGTGTGGTAGTTCCCTTAAGGTACATATGATTATGATGGGTGCAATTGCTATAGATGTCTCAATATTAAGTCAACAATAGTTAGACATGCCTTCTTTAAGTTCCGCCTTACCACATAAGTTAATATCAACATGTTACCTTTATGGTTAAAGATTCCTTGTGACCAGAATTGTAGTCCTTAAATTCTATCATGTATGGGCCATCCACTACTCGGTGTAAACCACAAACAAGATCTTAATGTTCTAAAGATTCCTCCACTAGAAGATGCTGCATGTCTTCAAGTTTTAAAGAAGACTTCCACCAGAAGATCCTTATGTGATTTGTAACCATTATATATCTAAACCTCTCCCCAATAATTATTTCCTTCTATTACATGAAAACAACTTTTCTAATATGTCATTAGCATGAATTATTAATTGGTTGGTTATCATATTGAGTATTGGATGAAATGAATGTTAAGGAGCTTTAAAAAATTATAAATTTAGTTTTTTCAATCATTTGTTTACATGATAAAATTTTATTTTGTTGATTTGGGTTATAATTTTTTAAAATATTTTTTTTAATAATTAAATAAAATTATAATTTCTATTAATTTTTTTAAATAATAATTGAATTGATTTTTTTACTTATTTTATAAAAAATAACTATCAAACATAAACTTTTAAATATAATTTTTTTAATATTTATAAATAAAAAAAATTATAGAAAAAAATCGTATTTTATTTCTCATACTGAAAAATGAAATACAAGGCATAGATGCACTTAGCATTCTATGATGAGTTGATTTTTCCAAAGTTTATAAACTTGAACTAACTTCATTACATTTAAACTTTTGAACATGCTCTTAAAGCATTCAAAAAATTGGTTCATTTTCAAAAACTTTGATTTAGACAGCGTAAAAGATAACAACACTAATATTTTCAATATTGATACTTTATGTTGTTCATATGAAGAGTAGATCTGCATTTTTAATTTATGTCAAGCCATTTTTGTTTCTAGTGAAAATGGCAGTCCCTATAGTTAGAAGAAGGCCCTGCTTAGAAGGAGCATTTGCTCGTTCATTTTGTTCTCTAAATATATGGCAAATGTGGAATGAGTCGAAAACTCTTACCATCTGTTTGATTTTATACACTATACCTTGCAGATTGATGTTCAAAATATTTTTTTTCCTATTCATAAAATCAATCCACATTGTTGAATCTCCAGAAAATTGTAAGTCCTAGACCCCTTCATCAAATGCTAATTTTAAGATGGTTCCCAAAGCCATACTCTCTACTCTATTATGTGTTCCCCTTCCGCGATTTTCTTTGAATTCAAGGCTATGGGAGTCGGAAAAATATAAGGATTCCACCCAATCCACAATTGTTGTTTTCGCATGCACCATCAATGACCCCCCTACACCCTTTCTCATCAAGATTAATATATTTTATTATCCTCACCTTTGCATTCGAATCCTTGTCTTTAAAAAAATTATGCAATGCCAAAACCTATGATGTCACTTGAAAGGAAGGAATTTGTTTGTCCTCAAATATTATATCATTTTGGGCTCTCCAAATGCCCCAAAGTGCTAAAAAAGGAATACATTTAATGTTTCTCAACTCAACTTTCTTGAACCACTGCGCTAAACACTCTTCTATAGAATCTACATCCCAGATATTATCCACATGAAAACCTTCACTTATACCTTTCTAGATATGTTTTGAGAAAGGACAATGAATGAATAAGTGATCGACAGTTTCTTCATCACTCATGCACATGTTGCAAATGCTCGGACCATTGAAATTCCTCTTCCATAAATTGTCTCAAGCTAGTAATTTCCCCTTCAGAATCAGCCACATAAATATTTTACAATTATGGGGAGCCAAGGATTTCCACAAAGCCGTCCACCGCCATTATCTTTGATTTTCCAAGCCATCCCATAAGAGCTTATAAGCTAGTCTAACAAAATACCTCCCACCTGTGCTATTTCCAGTCCATATCAATGCATCAGGTTCTACTAAAAGTAAAATAAATCCCCTACGCATTTCTTCCATTCAACTATTATCCATTCCCTAGTCCAATTGTCATTTAAATCCAAGGAGACCGTCAATCTCCAAGCCCGGTGCATGATGTTGTCAACCGCTAGAATAGCCACATCACATACTTTAATAAACCCATGATCATTTAAATGCCTTAGTAAACCTGGAGACAACTTGACCTGAGGGCCACAACCCATAATACCGTCCACTCCAATTAACACCCTTGTGCCACTACACAATTTCCATGCAAGCATATCTCCTATAATCGAGAAAGATAATGTAATTGATTTCCAAAACATTGAACCACCTCTAAAGCTTTTGTTTGGGTTTCTAATCCAATCCAGAAAATATCCTCCGCTCACATATTTTCATTTTAGTACGAATTGCCACTTGCTTTATAATGAGAGTCCAGACTGATTTTGCTGCAAGAGACCTACCAAATTTGAATAAATCCTTCAAACCCCAAACACCTACTTCTTTAGGTTTTTCAATTGAACTCCAAGCAGCCCAATGGATTCTAGACTCAGATTTTCCACGCCACAAGAAATTAAAAAAGAAACTTTCTATGTTGGTTTAGGACACCTTTAGAAATATGGGCTATGATCATCTAGTACATAGGAATGGTATTCAACACATCCTGGATCAGAGTTTATTTGCCACCTCTAGATAATAAACTATTACACCAAAAACTGATACGAGCTTCTACTTTGGTGATCAACCATGCCCAATCAGTCTTGTAATAGTTGTTTGGTTTCAAATGAAACCCCAGATACGTGAAACCCATAGATAATTCAAATTGATCCATCGGCAATAAATATTGGAACATCTGTAATGATTGCACTTCAATGGCATTGTGGAAGTAGGCCAATTTGTCATAATTGATCACCATACTCGTCGTTATATTGAAACCGTCAAATATTTCTTTAACTGTTGTATCTTCCTTAATAGAATCACCAAGAAACAACAAGACATCATTAACAAAAAGGATATGGGTGACACTTACCTCCAAACCAAAATTTATTCCTTGGATCATGTCCCTTTTTTTTACTAACTGAAGGGATCTACTAAGTCCCTCCATAACTAACAAGAACAGGTATGGTGACATTGGACAGCCCTACCTTAATCCCCTTGTTGGAATGAAGAACTTTTAAGCTGCTCCATTTATGACTACTACAAAAGTCACAGTAGTCATGCAGGTGGGCCAAATCCAATTTACCATTTCCATAGAGAGTCCAATTTGGATGAGAACCAATCTAATATATAACCAACAAGTTTGATCATATGCCTTTGAAAGATCTATTTTGATCACCTTTGCATGCAATGCCTTACTCTTAATAGTATGTAGAGATTCCTGAGTTGTCCCCACTGCATCGTGTCTATGCATCCCATATAAGAACCCGAATTGTTTAGGAGAAATATTGTCGGAGAGAAAAGGCTTTATCCTTTCTACAATTATCTTAGAGATAATTTTGTACAAAGCATTACATAATGATACCGGTCTGAAATCCCCAAAAGTTGTTGGATTGTCCACTTTAGGGATAAGCACTATAAAAGTATAATTCAAATTGGAAAGCATCCTACCTGAAATTCTTGTATCTCTAATAACTGTTAATAAATTTGTCCCCAATATATCAAAGAAAGATAGAAAAAATTCAGAAGTCCACCTGTTAAGTCCTCGACTCGTATCCTTCTTAAACTTCCCCAAAGTAGATTACAATTCCTCTAAAGTGACAAGAGCAAAAAGGTTTTCATTGTCATGCTCATTTATCCATTTTGGAAAGAAAGAGCAAGTGTGGACTACCTCAACTAAGTTGTTTCTATCAGGTTCTATGTAAATATTTATGAAGTAATTTGCCCCTTCTTCAACTAGTTGGTCAAAACCTCTTATCGCTTCCCCACCATTCCTCGACAGTTCCCAAATAGTAATTATTCTCTTCCTCTAATTTGCAAATTTGTGGAAATAAGCAGTATTCTTGTCCCCTAAAGCCAACCAAACTACTCAACTTTTCATTCTACTTTCTACTTCCTTTTCCCCGAGAATTCCATTTTTAGTCTGCTCCAAATTTGCAAGGTTTTGTAAGTTCTCTACTTCGATTGTTCATGCCTCTATGGAGTAAATGTACTCTATCTTTTTTTTGTATCTTTTAATTTCTAATCCCTGCTCTTCAATTGCTTAATGGACCAACCAATAATAAATTTCTTCACCACATTCAAAGCATTAACAAATTGACGGCTATGAGACTGATCCAAATTGGCGTCATAAGCTTTCCAATTTGTTCTGATGAGACTTACATATTCTGGAATCTCTAACCAATAGGATTGAATTTATAGGGAGCAAAAGGTTTCTTCTCACCTTTGTGCATCTGGAGTATTATTGGAAGATGGTTTGAACCTCCTCTTGACAACTTTAAAGATATGCTTCTCTCTACTGTTTGCATCAGTTCCACTGACATTATGAACCTATCTAATCTCTCTATGATAGCAACCTCCCTAGCCCTTTTATTAAACCACATAGGTTTTAGATTAGTTGGTTCTATGTCGATCAGGTCTAAAGATTCCATATGGGATTGGAAGAAACCTTGAAGTGGATATGGTCTAGCTCTTGGACCCCAGACCTCAACTCTATTCCATGTCAAATTAAGATCCCTTGTATCAAAAGAGGTTGGTCATTTATAAGTTTTATCCCAAAACTCTAATTTATGACCTTAAGGCCCATAGAGATTCAAAATTGTGAATTGAAGGTTCAATTCCAAGCTATTGAAGGTCATTCCAATACCTGAGACCACTAAGAAGGAATTTATAATCTCTCAATCTTCTTTCCAACTTGTCAATAACCCTCCTGAAATACCTCTTCCATTAGACCAGACAAAGGCTCAACCCTTTAGCAACGGTTTCAAACTTTCTACTAAAATATCACCACTACACATAGTTTCTTGAATTACTTAGACATTTGGAAAATGAATACTCAACAGTCTAACCAGTGCCAGTTTTTTGAGGTTGCTAACCAACCTGCGACAATTGAGGGACAAGATTTTCATTTAAAAACCCTACTCAAGGATTGATCTCTAAGTGCCCGATTAGAAAACTGGTTGGATTTATTAATATTCAAATCCTCCCTCTGATTAGACCGAGAATTGTATTTATTTCCTTTTGTCGGAGCAATAAATCCTAGTCCAACAGAATCAATACCACCTTCCACAACATAAAATCCTTTGGATCTTAAAGCATAGGGATTACTGCCGTCCCATTTGACCACATGAATTTCAGGAATGAACGATTTTAAGCTATTTCCCAGAGAAAGACCACTTATCAGTATTTTATGGATTCGTAGAGAATTTTTGTCTATGGGACTGTTGAAACCCTCCTCCCCCTGAATCTTGTCACTACTATCATGAAATGGAGGGGACGAAACTATAGAGGACACACCCAAACTCTGATATATAATATCCTCGTTTACAGATGGATAGGAAAAAGACTTTCTTGGAATAATAACTTTCTCCTTTGATGACGACCTCTGTTTGGAATCTACCATAACCCTTGTAGTCTCTACCAAACATTCTTAGACATTAGGAGCGCTTTCCTCATTCAGCACAGCAATGATGGTGTCACCCACCACTTCCTTCCCCAACGTCCTTGACCATACCTTCGGTCTCCATGATCTCCTGGGAATTAGCCCTCACTTCTTCCTCTTTTTCAATTCCTTCCTCATCTTTAAAGGTGGATGAAATCCTATCAGGCGATTTCTCGCTTTGGACTCATATCTTCTTCTTGAATGGTAAAGAGTAGTCATTCATGACATGTCCATAAGTATGACACCTCACACACATGAAGGGAATGTTAGTATAATTTGATATTTGCTTCAAAATCAGGTCTCCAAACTCAATATCAATGGACTCTGAAAGTCCTCCAGACAAATCCACAGAGATTAATACCCTCACTATTGTTCTCATAGCATGAAATTTGTAGGACAAATCAACATATAATGTGCTTCTCAATTCATCTCCCAGAGCAATCATAAACTTATCATTCCAAAACTCGATAGGAAGTCCAGGTATTTTGACCCATACATGAACCTTTCTTGTGGATTCCCTCCTAGGGTCAAAACACGGGTTCCATAATTTTAAAGATAAAAATAGTATCCCCCACATCCAATTTTCCTCCAAAATCTTGACTACATCCTCTTTGGAATGGAGTTTAAAACTCAACCAACCTCTGGTCATAATAAAAAAAGTAAGCCTATAATATAAAATGGGTTCCTATTTTTTTTTAACCATACTTTCAGGGATATTTCACATTTCTGTAGACTTTAGCAATTAAATCACTACCCATAAGAGGTTCCCTTATCCTACAAAGAAAAAGTCTCATACACCAAAAATAGATTATCATTATTATATATAATCATGTAAGCTCAATATCATATTTACACAAACACTCCATATCCCACATCCCACTGGTCTAAGACTATTAATCAAGATGAGGGAGTAACAACACCCGTGAAATAAGGCGAAGAGAAAGCTAAGTATCCATAAGATAAGGCGAAGAGAATGCTAAGTATCATTGCTTGCGTACTAAATGGTGGTCACTTTCACAAAAGCTCTAGTTCGTTTGTTAATATCCTTGTAACTTTAGGGATGACTTTCAAGGCTAATATAGCAGTTTAAGTTCCTCGTAACTATTTATGAAATTACAGGTATTATTAGTATTACTTTGTTTTGAATTTCAAAGTTTGTCTTCCAGTGTAAGTTTTATAATTAATGTGAGATGATTTATTTTATTTGTTTTTTAAATTATATTGTTAATTTTTTATTTGCATTCATATTTATGTTGTTTATAATAATTGAAACTTTATTATTGCAATGATTTAAAAGAACTATTTTTTATTCATATTGAATAAAATAAGTACGGTGTTTACATGTGTTAGATATACTATTTGAAATTAGTCCTTAAAGAGTCAATGCTTTCCAACCGTGTTAGGTCCGATACTTAAACTATCTACATAGTTCATCAAAAAAAGTCCTTTATGGATCAACGGGTCAAAATAAAAATTCAAGAGAGTTATCATCAAACATACAATGAAACGTAATACCTTCATAAAAAGGAACTATTAGAACTTACTTAATAAACCATTTGAACTTATTTAATAAACCATGTTGGAACCTTTTTTTGTTTTATATGTGGTTCACAAACTCCTCAATGAGGCTGTTATGTCTATGGTATCAATGAGGCTGTTGTGTCTATGGTAAGGTAATTTTTAAGGGCTAAATTTCACTAATTGGTTATTTTGGGGTTTTTTTCAAAAAATAAATTTGTTATTTGGTCATTTTTAGTCTCTAATATCACCTATATTTACATAAAATATGTTTTGTATCATAATAATCGCTAAAATTTACACATTTTAGTAGTAAATTGTATGTTTCATATTTAATATTCGCCTACCTATCTATATACATGTTTTCTTCAATCCAAAATAATCGCCTAGGATATTATACTTAAGTATAATATTAGAATCCTTAAAAAATACCCTGGTCCACGGTAAAAAATCACAGGGGGCCCACCTGAAGGGGCCGCACCCTGTTCGCTCTGATTACGGAGCTAACCCGATGGGGACATCAAGTGAGGCCCTTATATAACGATGTACATCCACTCAGGGATTTGACCCCGAGACCTTTTGCTCACAACTTACAGCACTCAGCCACTTGAGCTAGCTCACCGGGATTTTTATTTTAGGAGGACATGGGGGCGGGCTTTGATCCACTTATGTGTCCACGGGTCACGATATCATTTAATACAATCTCCCTGGGTGGAACCACATGTTCAACCACTACCTCAGGGTGCCCTCCAGGATCGACCCTCATTGGAATTGAACTTTTCCCACTCGTGAAAAACTCCTCGCTCTTCACCAATGGATCCAACCCCTTTGGGCAAGCCATGTCTTTGGGACTCGATGTTTTCAAACTTGCAATGTAGTTGATATTGGCCTTCCTGTAATTACGTCAAAGACATTCTCTCTATGAGATCATGTTTCTTAACGTTGTAGCTAGATTCCTCGTCTATCAGACGAATGGAATCCAACCACGTGCATCTTTGACCTGCTTGCCAAATTCGCAAAGGTTTTGTGCTCCTTTAGCTTTCTTTTCCACTAAATTCGTTAAGGTTTTATCCTCCTTTAGCTGTCTTTTCCGCAAATTTGCCAAGGTGGTCGTCGTAGGTGCCAGGTCGTGGATTGTCATGTGTTATATGTCATCCTTTAGCACTCACCTTTCATTCGTCATTTCCGCGGGATTTTTTCAGAGCCCGATCTTGTATTCCTTCAACAATCGTCGTTCATTCATCTATTCCACAGGATTTTGTCAGAGCCCGATCTTGTAGCAGGTGCATGGGGTATGTTACAGGATATCCTCGAGAATTCGCTAAGGTTATCTATGAATTGATTCGAGTTCTTCTTCAGGACATCGAATGAATTGATTGCTGAAGTTGAGAAAGGCCAAGGGCGGGATATGGCAGCCTACATACAAAAAAATGGCGTATGCATTGTTAATTGTTATGTCCAAAGACAGATATTGACATTTTTATTTCTACTTATTGAAATCAGTCCAAAGATTCTCATTCTTCATTACTGGTTTCTTTGCATTTTTGTTTAGTGGGAGCGATTCCTTGGATCTTATCTGCAAGAAGCTGAATGGATAGCAAGTGGACATGTTCCGATGTTTGATGAATACATGAATAATGGCAAAACGAGCTCAGGGATGTGTATATTGAATTTGATTCCGCTTTTGCTAATGGGTCAACTTTTACCAAAAGACATCTTGGAGTGGATATACTCTCCCTCCAGGTTCCAACAACTCTTAGAATTCGTCGAAAGACTTGTCGACGATGCAAGAGATTTCCAGGTATAATCTTGGCTTTCAACTGAAGTTTTTTCTTAGCTTTTAATAAAGGATTTGGATAGAAACTTTGCTCGCTCCGGCACCGTTTGGGTATGCACATCCACCACCGTAGCGACAATGGCCATATTTTATCTTTCCTAGCATCTTTTGTAGTTTACCTATGTTAGTTTGACGAAATTTCTGTGAAAAGTTTGCATTGGGGGCGGTGTTTTACCCGACTCCTCCATATTTTATCTTTCCTAGCATCTTTTGTTGTTTACCTATGTTAGTTTAACGAAATTTCTGTGAAAAGTTTGCATTGGGGGAAGTGTTTTACCCGACTCCTCGTACGACTCTATGGTGCAAATTTTTGAACGTGCAAGTTTTTACAAGGTCACGGTGGAGAAATGTTCAACTATTAAGTGCTTCAATTCCACTTCATCGTCTATGTGATAACAACTTGCAGCTTGTTGCAGAGGAATTCGCTCATTGTGCCATTCATTAAGCGGTTCAAGAGGCTCTCAAGCGTCACCGTCTTGGGCCGTGTGCAGCCATGGTTGAAGTTAGATATGGAAAATAATGAGGGTTCGGTGGCGATTATAAGGAAATATTTCCTAGTGATGGCTCATGGCTCGATCGTTGTGGTGAAATTCCCTTACAAGAACGACTAGCACAGTAACCTGGAGAAGACCTTTAAGGCATAAATAACGGTTGTAGGACAACCATGGCACAAGAATCTGGTGGCTCGATCGTTGGTTTTGGCCCACTTCTTTAAAGCTTTCTTGGTAATGATGAGTTTCTGCTCCCATATGAATCTGGGGGAGCCAATTATGGAATTTCTCCAGCTTTTGCTTAAAACGTCCCCAAAACTTGAATGATCAAGACATTGAGGACTAAATATGAACGGGATCGGTCCAAGATCTTCATCATCCTGGAAATGGAGGAGGATTGGTTTGTGATCCGAAGCCAAGTTTGCCATGATTTTTGAGGTGATTGTTTTCCCTTCAGTCATCAGGATGATTTGGATAAGAAATCTATCAAGATGGGCCATAATGTTTGCTTTGCCCAACCGCTTATTGGACCATGTGTATTTTCCTTTTTCGGGTTTGATATGGATCAAATCCCAATTCTGAATGAGTGTTTCAACATTGGATTTGAATGTATCATTTCCGGTGATGCCTCCCCTTTTTTCAGCAGTGGAGAGGGTTATATTCAGGTCACCAACGAGAATGAGATTCTGTGGGGTGTATTCTTCCAATAGATTCCAACAATCTTTTTTTTTCTGAGTAAAGATTAGGGACATAAAAATTGAAAAGTGCAATGTGTATGTTGCTTTGGATGTGAGTGAGTTCTGTGAAGATCCAGTGTTGAGTAGCATAGGAGTTGTGTAGCTGAAATTTGTCGGAGGACCAAAGGGTTGCCAAACCGCTGGATGCTCCTCTCACGCTGACAACCATGCCTATATTCTTTTTCCATTTTTCCTTACCAATGTTTAAGATAATATTTTCATCGATCTTGGTCTCTTGAAGCAAGAGGATGTCCGGCATCTCTATTTTTTGGAGATCTTTAACCGCTTATAGTTTGCTAGGGCTACCTAGTCCTCTACAATTCCAAGAGACCGGTTTCATTATATATTGTTGTGGGTAGAGGAGGGGCCTCCTCCTGTTGAATCTCCCATTTTATTTCTTGCTATTCTTGCTCTGGTATTCCTGCTGAATGCCATGTCTATTGTGGCTTGGGATCCTTGCGTCTTCTCATGCTTAGCTTCTTCTTCCCTTAGATATTTGGTTGATTTTCGTCCAAGTTTTCTGGATGATCTATCTATTAGATCTTTCGGTGATGTGGGGGAGGCTTATGGTTTGGTTTTTGTTATTTCAGCATAGGAGGGAGATGGCATCACTGTTCTTTTGGGGCTTGGTGTGTTTTGAGGTTGGAATTCTTCCGGATCTGCTTGGAATTGAGGATTTTCTCGAGTTTCTTGCTGTTTAGGAATTTCTCCTTCTTTTGGAGCTTCAGGGACTTCATGAATATCAAGAGTTTCTAATGCTTTGAATATGTTTTTGTTTTTTGGAGCCTTTTGATGCTAATAGTCAAATTTCCTTGAGTTTTGACCTTTTGGTAAGATTTTAGGTCTTGATTTCGGGATGGCATTTTTTTGTATTGTTGTCCATTGCTCTTTATTCCCTCCTGTCTCTGGATCTACAAGCTTCTTCTTGCAAGATCGAGCGAAGTTCCCATTGTAATGTCCCCATTTTGATCCCCTTTGCATTAAATCGTAAATTATGTAAATATTGTTATTTAATCATGATGAGGAGCTCAAGGCCAAGGCCCCACCATTGATTTAGCATTGTATGTATCGGCAATTAAAAATAGATGCCTATGGTTCTTGTGCTAGATAGGCACAATGTAAATTAAGACATCATGTAAATACGAATTTTAATGAAAAAACCCACAACTAGCTATGCAATGCAACAAAGAGATGGGGGCACGATTCTACAAGGAATAGGGATGGAAATTATTCAAACCCTTGAGCCAATGGTGTTAATCCATGTGTCAATGAGAAAACCCATAAACCACTAACTACCCATTTTGGGTTATGCACCCAATCATTTAATTCTTTTAGAAATTGGTTGAGGCAGTTAATGCCTTGGGAATGAAGAGGTATGGCAGCCAATTTCGTGCATGGGCAAGCCATCAACCTGGAAAAAATGTACTTTTGCTTCTGGGGCAAGAAAACACCCACGAAATGGTGCCCAAAGCATTCTGAACGGAGAGTTTTTCCTCTCTCGCGCAGATTGAGATTTCTGGAAGTTATATTCACATTTTTCATAAAAAACGCAGGGTTTTCCTTGCCCAGAAACTCGTTTTTGGTTTTGGATAGTAGCTGGGAAGAAGGGGCTGCGATTTGGGACTGTATGGAGGTCATTTTGTCCCAGAATTGCCATGGGCATTTTTCCTAAAAACGATTTCTGCTTCCTGGGGTTTTCCCAAACCTCCATTGTTCATTTTTAGCCTTCCCACATTTTTCTGAAGCTCAGGGAATCATTTTCATGCTTATCACTGTACAAACGTTTTTCTCCTGTCCAGCCATTGTAGTTAGATGATTATCTGCATCCCTGTTTGATTTGGAGATTGTAAGCAAGAGATTGGAGTGGTAGTGGACAGAGAGGGCTTGATAAACGTAGTGGGGGAGACAACCTCTCAAGAAGATCAAGAGGGCTTTGGCTACTCTTCTATGCACACCCTGAGAGCACTAGATGGGGAAGGTATGGCTTGAGGGACTGTACGGCAGTGAAAAGAATGCTTCCTTGTGCTGGGTGTGTAGGTATTGTGGGTGCCAAGCTAGATAGATCTTGTAAGGTTACCCCTGGCTCTGTGCTTGAGCTCACTAGCTTAGCCACTCTTCCTTTCCATTTCCTAACAGCCTGATAAACCTAATTGTAGATTGGCTTGGCTCATCTTGGTGTATGCTTGGCTATGCGTGAGTCTGTTGTTCCCTGGTTCCTTGTAGAAATCATGCCCAGCTCGGGGGTGGCAGTTGTATCAAGAGGTTGATAAGCACAACTGGCCTATGGTTGGGTGGAACGCTGCAGCTGCATAGCCAGTTGCTTGGGACTACTTTGTTATAAGATAAGTATTCTCTTGTGTTAACCTTGCATTTATGTATTTGACGAATATCGTGAATGTATGATGGATGTGTTATTGAAATTACTTCTGCTGTGTTTACTTATAATTATACATTTCCATATGTCCTTTTATATTATGTGAATGCTTATTTAAAAGTTCATGGGGCTAGATGCCCAGTTTTAGCATCACGTCCTCTCTATCATGCTGGTATGATGGGAGGGGCCATTACACCCATATTCGTGACAGTACCTGCATTTGAAAGGGATTTGTTCGTAGTCCAATTCCTGAATGTGGGTCCAATCTGCCACAGAGAGTTTTATGGATTCTGGAAGTCCACACTCTAGATCTACTTCAACGCATATTCTAGCGCAAGTGTATTTATCTTTTCAATCTACCATGTCGATATATTTCCCAAGGGTATTTCCAATGGCTTCTAGCGATTCAGGATTCCAACAATGAAGACGTAGATGTGGGAGGCTTACCCAGACTGAGACCGCAGATGGAATGTCTTGGGTTGGATCAAAATCAAGGTTTCATTTGTTCATGTAAAGCCCTTGCGGCCCCATGAAGTATGGGCCATTCCTGAATATTAGTTCGCAATCTTGTTTGCTTTCAAAGATGAAAGCGAAGAATCCCTTTCCGAGGAAGTGAGATCTAACTTCATCCGATATCAAAGGTCTCCAATTCTTTTGAACCCATAGCTCGGTGGTCCTCGAGGATGGCCACAAGCCTGTGAACTGGACAATCAAACCTCCTTCTGACAGGTTGATGGTTGTTTTGCAAGGTTGCTTGATTGATAAAGCTACAATGGGGATCTTGGTGATTTTTTTCATGAATTTCTGTTGTGTGGCTAATAAATTCTTCTTCCCTTGAGTTGCGATTAGCTTCAAGAATCTGGAAAGATCAAAGGGGGGAGGGGGGGAAGAGTCTCCTCCCAAGTACATTCGGTAGGCTTGAAGGCCAAGCCCTAGCCAGAGGAGGGGGGTCCGATCAGGAGAATTAGTTCCTCGAAAGCACAGCTCAGATCAGAATCAGGTGTGGAAGCAAGACATGCTTGGCAACATGATCGAGCTCAACCAAAGGTTGCAATTCTCCTCAGGGAGAGGGAGACCCGATCAAGGCTGGCTCTTCTCGGCTCCTCAGGAAGAGCTCTCGGCTGCGAGAAGTGTCCAATGAATCATTAAGCAATGCCAATTGATGCACTTATCTAACATCTGATTTAGCAACTATCTATGGATATGGGTACTAATAGATATAGAGACCTTATGCTTGTCCAATATTTGATTCAATAATTATGACCATAGAGGATACTAAGAAAAAGAAAAACACTCGTATCACATTTGAATTCCATTGTATCAATATGAGGGAATGTGTCTATCTTAAGGTGGCCAAATTGCAATGAGGGATGTAGCCACACTTGAATTTCACTTTCTCCGACACTTTTGCAAGGTTAGGGGAGCTTAAACTATGGTGAATGTTGTTTAATTGAATATTTTAGATCAAACACATGATTATTTGGTTAATTAGCAATCATGGCCATATGATTTGTAGTCATTGAATACAACTTGGAGAAATGTCAAATGTGTTGTGTGACCATGAAGCTTAAACCTTTCTGCGTCCCTTTATTATAATAAACCTCTTCCCATATCGCATCACCAACTCATGTGTCTTTTCTCTTCCTTCATCCATTTATCATAATTAGAAGGCTTTGGCCCAAGTGATTACTTCATCATCGCCATCACCACCATGGAGTATACAAGGTTGCCCTCATCATCAATTGACCTACTCATAGAACTACAAAAGAAAATGATATTTTAGTCATAGAATGCCCACCCATCCCAATTACAAAGGCAACAATAACAAGAAGAAGATGAAGGCATGGAATAGGATCAACCATTGTCATGCTTTCATTGATAATGAAAATAAAATGCTACAAGGATTAATGTATTGACACCAATTTCTCTTGGCATCCATTTCATTTCCATTGAAACACCATTCAATGATGGTGGTTATGCCTCCCCCTAATCTCGTCAGTTATAATAAGCTTGCAAAACATATGTAGGAAGCCCAAAAATTCAAGCATTCTCCATGTGGCCACCTAGAGATTAATGTCTTTGTTTATCCTTCAATCAACAAAAGTTGGGATGAGCTTTATTCTAAAAATATTGGCGAGATTAGGAGGAATATCAAACAATTGAAAATGAAATTTTCAGGGATTCCTTCATGAAATAATTGAAAATGAATTTATTATAGTTCAGCTAAGAAAAGGTATAGCTTTCAATATGATGAAGGATAAACAAAAGCAATTGATGTTATGAAGAATATCTAAAATCTA
This sequence comes from Larix kaempferi, assembly GCA_027924585.1. NCBI lineage: Eukaryota > Viridiplantae > Streptophyta > Pinopsida > Pinales > Pinaceae > Larix > Larix kaempferi. The sequence goes on from BSBM01001329.1 coordinate 6,738,656, forward strand.
TGCAGGATAAAACCAACCAAGATAGTTAGACAGGTTAGCTTGGGTTGTTGAATACTATGAAATGCAATAAAGAGGTCAAGGGGTCAAGTCCCATGGCTGGATACTTCTCTAAATATTGTGGGCCTCTATGAAAATAGTCTTGTTGCAGTTTTGGAAACCTCCCAATTGAGGCATCCAATAAGGGTTTTTCATGATGTGTATCATCATAACAAAAAAAAAAATAGTCTTGTGCAGTTTTGGAAGCCTCCCAATTGAGGCATCCAATAAGGGTTTTTCATGATGTGTATCATCATAAATAAAAAAAAATAGTCTTGTGCAGTTTTGGAAACCTCCCAATTGAGGCATCCAATAAGGGTTTTTCATGATGTGTATCATCATAAAATAAATAAATAAATAAATAAAATAGTCTTGTTGCAGTTTTGGAAACCTCCCAATTGAGGCATCCAATAAGGGTTTTTCATGATGTGTATCATCATCAAAAAAAAAAAAATAGTCTTGTTGCAGTTTTGGAAACCTCCCAATTGAGGCATCCAATAAGGGTTTTTCATGATGTGTATCATCATAAAAAATAAAAATAAAAAAAATCATAAAATTATCCTTGAAATATATTTTGGGTTTTTTTAGTGTCTTGGACACTTCCATAAGATGCAACTTGTCCTTATGTCTTCTACTTTGTTATCTTATTTGCATATTAATCTTTACTCCATTAACCTATATCAAGTTTGCTTTTCTTGCACTTTTCGTTGTTGATGTTTTTTTGATAATGTAGGCTAGGAGTTCTTTAGCCCTCCTTTTCAAATCTATATAGTGTATGCTCCTTTCTTGCTATGTTATTATATTCTCGACATATTATTCTTCATAATTCTCTGAAAAGAGATTATTGAGCAGAGGATCCATTACCTTTATCCTTGTGGACACTAATAAACCATCTAACTTTCTTCTCATCTTGCTCAATTTCACGTCATAATCTCTTTTAGCACTTCCCTTCATTTGCCACTAAAATTTGGTATAGGTATAACAACTTGGATATTGAGACACTTTGATAGGTTTCTACACATATTTCTGCTAGGCTCACATATTCTTTTTCTTTGGAGTTTTTTTAATGGACTAAATGCCAAAAATCCATATTGATAGCTTAGAACGAAGCACACAAAATTTATTCAGTCAAGAGTCAAGTTGTAGCAATAATATGCATATGTTGACTTTCACTTATTAAAGTCATGGAAAAATTCTTAAAAACATTATTAAAATATATTCAACCTTTGTAACATCAATCATGTATTTTGCAAGTGCTTTAAATGATTTGATTATATGAGGTAGATATAAGGTTATTGTTCAATGAGTGGATGTAGTTGTTAAGGGTGTCTAGGATGTGGTAGACCAACACCACAAGGTGGATGCTCTCTCCAAAAATGGTTTATATGCCTACAATAACCATTAGAGTGTCTCCCTCTAGATTGTTCAATGTTTTAACCAATTTTTAGTGATTTCCCATTTCTTATATAACCCACAACTCTCTACTATATATGTCTCTTTCCCTCGGTTCTTTTAGACCATTGTCCTATCCTTCTATATATTGTCAATTTTAGGTCGCATAACAATCCATAGGTCAATTTTGATGTCAATGTCGGTCCAAGTTATTTGACGGACCACTGAGAGACCACTCATTGTTAAAATTTGTTATTTATATATTTTATGCAGATTGTAAAAAGATTGAATCACTTTTGAAAAATGAATGCTACCATATTATTTTCGGCCTCAAATGCCTAGGTTTTGAAAGGAATAGCTTGACCGGGAATGCAATGCTCACCAGTTCCTTCTGAGCATAGTACCATCTCTTCTCTTCCGAAATGTTACAGCAAAGCTATTTCCAAAGATCGATGAACAAAAAATATCTTATGAAAATTGTATTTTGAAAATTGATAATAACATCTATTATCATAAATAATAAAGATTTTTTTAACTATAGATTATAGTGATATTGTTATTTGCTTTTTTGAAAATATCTATTATCAATTTTTTTTAAACTATGAACTATAGTGATATTGCTATTTCTTTTTTTAAATATAAACAAGAAGCTTTGAACAAACAACTATAAATGATTGTCCATTGGTTGTAGCTTGGGTGGTTGGGAGGAAAGATTGTTGCCCTCCCCACCCAGGTTCAATTCTTGTAAGTGACATGATGCTCTTGTTGAGCCCTATTGTAATGATTGTATTTCAAGCTTTCCTTGATTCCTTCGGAATAGCAGGAAGGTGATTTTTCCGCTGAAAAAAAAACAACTATAAATGATCCTTTAAAGTAAAATGATTTGTTTTTTCACTTGCAAATATCATTGCTCAGTCTTTGTTATTCCGCTCAGTTCAGTTCATGTTATTATATGAGTTCGTGAAATTTAATCTGGATTTCGTTGTAAAAGTCATATGTATTCAGTTTTACGAAGGTTTGGAAACATGGCATTAGTGCAGAAGACATTGTAGATTTTGAATGCAAAAGCTACTGTAATGTTTAAACATAGCTGGGAAAATAACAACATTAGAGATCCAATGTTCAAAGTATATAGCAAAGATTGATGTAGATGCCATTGCCAAAAAAAGAAAACATATTCTTTTAGAAACATCTGTAATCTTGGTTCAGTTGGCCCAAAACGTCATGTAGTTCGACACGTCCTTTTTCTGAATGCTGCGCTGTATACTAAAGGAAAAAATGGTAACTCATTTGAGTTCTATCACCAGCAACTGCACAAGTTCTTGGGTGCTCTATTTGCCGCTCTGCAATAGTGGTTACTGTTGCTATTGCTGGTTTGTTGTTTAGATTCTTTCTTCGAAAACAAGATCTTGCCTTACACATATCCATTTCTATGGGATGAGAATTTCATAGCTTGGGATCTTGTATTGGTAGTCTACCATAACAATTAGAGAACATAAATAATATCAATTTTGGTGAAATGCTTTTGAAGCTACATTGAAAGGATCAATAATTATTTGAAAAGGGAAATGCAAACATACCTATGTCTAATGACTGTTGAAATTTAAGAATTTCAACTGTACTATTTGTGAGAACATATGCAGGTTTTAGGAAGTCTAAGTTGATGTGATCTTTGGCTTTGCAAATTTTTTTTACCATAAATTTGTATAGACATATGCATAGTAGCTTCTAAAATAACTATAGCAATGTACCTGAATATAGATCATAGACACATGCATAGTAGCTTCTACAATAACTATAGCAATGTACCTGAATAAAGATCATATTACCAAGCATACCAGTTGAAATATAAAAATAGAGAGAAAACAGTCTATAAAGCTTCGAATCAGATTTTATGAACCTTGAATTAATTATAAGCAATTGACTATTTAATTTTGGAAAGCAATGCATAAGTATTTTTTGCATCTAGCAAGAAAGGAATATAGTGTAAAATGAACAACGTCAACTAACCTTATATCCAATTTTAGATGATTTTTCTAAGGAGTATGTGCTTTGAGCGGTGGCAGAATGGTTGTCAATAGATGAAGCAAAAGCAATGACAAGCCATGTTTTGCTACGAGCCAGTGACATAGCAGAAAAGAATGTAAGTTCTATTTCAACATTTAACTTGGGAAAAGGAGTAGTGATGCTAGCAGCTTGATGAACCTGAAGAGCCAACGTCTAGATGATTATAGCTGGGAGTATAGTGATATAGGAACTAGTAAGCTATGTGTGCACAAAACAAGAAACCCTCAATTTCAAGATGGTAGTTTGCATAGGATTAGGACAAAGTGTGTATGCATATCAATTCATCATATAAAAGCTAAAAAACGCAGGCACAAACCAACAAATCTCAAGTTTCCATAGAGCTCTATGGAAGGTTCCAGGCGTGAGCCTACTCAGCACATTTACCCATATAGCTAGTTGACATGGTGAGGTAGATCAAATGCTTTTGTCAGAACATCGGAATGCCATTGCTACAGGAAAACTAGATCATGTATTGGGAAGTTGCTATTAGCAGTATCAGATGGACTTCAACTATGAAACATTGACCAAACAAGAAACAACAACCATGCATTAATTTAATGCCACAAAACACGAGGGAGACAATTGGAAAAGGGAAGGCCAGAACAAGGGAATATATGAATTCTACAAGCAATTTAAAAACCAAATTGCAACATCAGCAGACGAACATAACTAAAAGTGAACACAACCATAGCACAAGGTAAAGTAAGATGCTGCCAGTGTGCCACAGTTTAAGTGCACAATTTTGGCCCATGATATCAAATTCCATGAACACTGCAGCAAACGCATGTGTAGCAGGATTTTCACAACACCACTGCCATTGTTCAATAATACAAGGATTGAGAACCTTATAATCTAATCATAAAACATCAATTAACAAGGTCAACGAAGATTAAGTCTTTCACAATAGTAAAAGGTAGCGAGTGCTGCTACAACCTCACTAACCCACAACTAAGCTACTAATTCCAATGCAATGAAAGGAAATGTTTTTTTCCCCTTTTTCCAACGGGGAAAAGGTGAGTTCCTTTCATATATCAGATGCCATTAATAGAGGGACCATTACTTGGAATTTTTAGCTATATGCCACAGTCCATCAAACCCAAGGCAACATGCAATGACCGAAACAACCCATAGAAAATAGAAAGCCAGACAAAGCCAGACACTGGTCCACATTCCTCCAATGGAGAGGTTGATAAGCTTACACCAAAGAAAGCTGCATAATCTAGAGGGAGCAGTTATGCAAGAATCTCACAGCCATAGCAGAATCGCATAGGATGTTGCCTCTAGAATTATTATTTGACCTAGGCGAAGAACTTGCAATAACATAAGCATTTACAATCTTGCAGTCCAACTAGGAGAGATCAATGAACATATCCAAGAACAATCCCACATATAGATCTATAACAATCAACAGAAGACAACAATACAGATAACTAAACTCGAATACACATATGTTTCCTTAGAAGCATACACATACTTAGTGGTTTTGTCCACATCAAAACTCCAATTCCTGAGAATGTGACAATCAAAATTATCCAGCTTTAAAAGTCATTGCATCCATATACAGAGCTAACTATGGCTGCCACGTTTCATAATTTCTTATTGCAATAGACTTTCATTACCATGACCAGGGACCTATGGAAATATCCACATCGAATAATAGATTTATTGGTCTGTTTTTTTTTTCATTTTTGTTTGTTTGTTTGTTTTTCTACCAAAAGTCACAGATGTCAACAATGCATCCAGGCAGCACCACCCAGGAAGCCATGCAACCAAATCAGAACCTCAACAGACAGCAATGGTAACACGAAAACCTGCACTTTGCGGTTGGTTCCATCGACCCACAATGAAAGCGGCCATGCAACATCAGAACCTCAACAGACAGCAATGGTAACACGAAAACCTGCACTTTTCCGCTGGTTCCATCGACCCACAATGAAAGAAACCTGCTGTATGGAAAGGTATGGCTCTAGTTATTTCTCTCTTCATGTCTAGCAATTTGAAGATCCACAATTATACAGTGAGCTATTTCTCGAGGGCTTTCTCCTGTTGAGTGAATCTCTTCAATGTAGGCACCGACTTCACACTCGGCTTCCTCGAGTGTGCAACCTCCATGCAGCCTTTGCTAAGATCTTTATGCCTCACGTCCTTTGTTTGAATCTATAATATTCTGATAACGAAGGGAGAGCACTGCTTCATATAATTGCGACAGGAACACACCTAAACGTCTACAATCACGTTTTCTCTCGAGCCTTATGACCTATGCTTCTATGATGAGGTTTGAGGTCTTCAGTGAACCCCAATTCACCATAATTAAAGAAACCTGTTGTATGGAAAGGTAGTAGGTGAGCTTGGCGCCGATGAGCTTTCAATCGACCACGTACTCGCCCTGCAGTTCTTGCAAGCGTCAAGGACCTGCCAAATATTTAATGGTTGCACTGACCTTTTGATGCCTGCAGTGAACGAGCTACCTGGCTGACGCAAGCCCACCGTCGGGGCCTGGGCCACCACATCCCAGGAAAACGTCACTAGCACGGCACCAATAAAAAGCTAGATAAATAAGTTTTTAAAAAATAAATTAATAAAAATAAAAACAAACTATAAAGAAACCATATAGAATTGCAAAAAATTGAATTCAAAACCTAAACTAATAGCTCGACTCGAATCATAAATGTCAAGGACATAATAAGATAATATTTTGATATATATTTTAGAGAGATACACATATATAGAGATATCACAACTACATGCTTACCAATTAACAAGGAATCATTAAGCCTCTAAGTTCCTTTGAAAGGAGAACTTTAAAATCAAGCCAAGAAATTGCAATTGAGTTAACATCATACTTCATAAAAACTTTAATTGAACCACCCTTAGACCATTGAATAGAAACCACACAACAAGCTCTTCATGACGTTTGTTTTACTATTCTATTTTTCATTTCATCGCATCTACTTCGCTTTTTATTTTCCCTTTTGACGTTACTTTGCACCTTCTGGGGCAATTGCTAGTGATAGACCCCCCTTCGAGATGGAAATTATAATTACAATGATATGTTTATGAGAATTTGCTTTACATCAATGTCTTCCTCTTTTTTTCTTCTAAATGTATGGAAGTTTATTTGCTCTCATATATATTTAGGAAAACTTTCAAGTTAGTATAAAGTGTTTTTTATGTGATAGAAACAATTTTAAAAACATTGAATTAAAAAGTGGACATGTGCAATCTCTTTGATGAGTTTATTTTTTTTAGACGAGGTAAAGTTCCAACTTGATTCATTCATTTTTTTGAAATTCTAACAATATATCTTCTTAAAATAGGCTAAAATTCCTAAGGGAAAAGTTCTATGGTGGAAATTCCCATCAATCAAGTGGAATTATAGCTTCCAACAAAATTCCTATCGGATTTGGGGAAGAATTTTGATGAAAAATGGTTGAATTTGTCCATTTTTTAACTTGCTCCATTCTAAAATGGTCATTGTTAGACGTGTCCGACTCACGTCCGACTTCATTTAATGGGCACAATGGAAAAGCATGGGAAGGGGGTACAATAAACCATGATCAGTTAAGGATTTTATTAATTTTGATCACACAAAGGAGGAGAGGTGCATATATAGTGAGAAAGTGAGCATACTCACCTCACAACTAATCAACTATTTAAGTTTTTTTTTGTATAGAGGGGAACAAAGTACTTTTACAACTTGTTTGGAAGAATATGTGTATGTCTATCATACTAATAAAATAAAATATAAACGATTTGAAGTTAAAGGTCAAATGTTGGAAAGAAAGAAAAGGTGGGCAAAGAGCAACAACAACAACAATAAATTATATATTTTTTAATCCCAAATATTTTAAGCACCAATGGGTTTACTCGCTCTATGCTTAATAAATATGTGGTTAAGATAAATTTGTACTACTTGTATCTCACTTATGTTGTGGGAGGTGGTTGACATGTGTGGCATTACACATTCAATACATATAAATGGACTTGTCATTTAATCCTTCATAAAGTTGGTTCAATATGTAGGCTTTGTCAAAGTGCTTAAGCACATATTAATAGTTACAATGACATAGAGGTTGTATGCTACATGGTTGCAAAAGAGTTTAGGTTCACTGTAATGGAATTTTTAGTGAAAAGGTTAGATGAAAAATTAGAGCCATTTAAAGTTTTTAAAGAAGAGAATAATACTAATGTGGAATGAATGCCAATATAAGAATATGTCACTGCAATAAGATAGTTGTAAGATCACATAGATAACAGTCATGAACTAAATATGACTTACAAAACATGACACTGAAATATTTGATTATAAATAATAATGAAATGCTTTAACCATAACTACTAGTTTTTGTCCGAGGATTTAAATAAACCGTTTTAAAGTTTAGTATGTGAATAATAGGGTGAATGAGATCCAAGGTGATAAAAATGAATTATTTTCTCACTTATTAGATTTATGCGATGCTTAGGGGTAACCTGAAGAGAGCTTAGGGTTGGATTGATTTGGACCCAACTCATCCTAATGACGTACTTTGCTTGCCTTTAGTGGTCATGGAATGATTGAATTGCAGAGAGCAATTTTGAATGCTGCATAACACAAATTGATGAGACTCTAGGTGTTTCAGGTCTATTTCTATATTTCCAAAACCCTTATCTACCTATCTATAGTAGGGGGGTCAATAATGGAAGCCATGGTTGACTATGGTCCAATAGGGTCAATCGTCCTTTGGTAGGTCATAAAGAGGGTGTCGTTGTCAGTTTTTAGACCTCATAGATCTGGTACAATTCTTACACCCCAAAATGGGCGAGTCACTTAACGTATCTCACCCAAAATGGGCGAGTCATGAATCACGACAACCCTGAGTATATATAACCCCCATTGAATCGAAGCAAGATTGGATTTCTCTTAACTTGAAGAAATGAATTTAGAAATTAATAAATGCAATCTATTATTTTCTCAATCATTGCTTGTATTGGAATTAATCGGGTTTTAAGGAGGTAGAGCACAACCTTTTTAGAGCTATGTTCAACTCGAAGAAGAATGTGTGTTGAGGTCGGTCTTTAGTGAGCACTCAAGCATATCTTCGTTGCATTGATTAATTAAGAAGAAGATGGACCTCCCAGAAACAAATAAAAAAGAAATGTCGATTGATCAATTTTGATTGATCTTTATGCTCCTTTTCCTACATCTTTAAAGGATCCTAACCCTTTAGCGCTTTTGAAGGCATGGTTGTTGGTTTTTGGTAGATTCAAACCCTTGGGTGCTTTCCAATGCCTTGATTAAGTTCAAGCTACAATTAAGGGGACTTTGACAACTAAGGGGTTGATTATATTGAGTTTTATTTTTTCCCCTACTTCAAATACAAGTTGATATAGAGGTGTCAGATCACAAGACAAGTGCAATAATCAAACTCTCCAAATCAATGTTAGATCTCCTTAGGGGTTAATTGCTCCCATCTCCTTACAATTACCCAAATTTATTTATTCAAGGCTACCTTTTGTCACCTTGTTTGTTTTTCATCACTTTTTTTAACAACTTTAATTCTTGTTATGTGGCAACCTTGCTCTCTCGAGCATTTCCAATTATGCATAGTTAGCCCATATTATTTAAAAATAAGATTTTTTCAATTACAACATTATCAATGAGATATTTGTTTTGCCACTTCCTCCAAAACTTAGCCTCAATTCCATTTGCATTATATGACTCGCTTGCAAAAGTGACATATTCCAAATGAAATAAAACATATACCCCACTTTATTAATTAGCCAAACCACATTCACATAATGAAAATTTGTTGTTTTGCCATTGGAAGACAATCACATGAACAATGTGGAGGTTAGGGTAGTTGACTCTCTAACCTAGAGTCCAAAAGAATGGGAATCATTCCATTAATGGGGTGTTAATGAAGGCTTTGGAATAGTGTTGATGTACACAAAAGCATAGATGTGAAAGTGTGTGGCATGCCATAATGGCATCAAAGAATGATGATTTTTATATGAAAAAGTTATCAAATTAGTGTAAACATAATAAACTATATAATGTTGTTGATAAATCTTTTTCAATAACTAAAAACTTTTTTATAATTTAATAATATTTTTTAAATAATATTAGAATATACTTACTTATAAAATCTTTATCTACATAAGTGAAATTGAATTTTAATAATTCACCCAAAACTATTTTTTAAAATATAATATTACTATCTAATCACTTCACCCTTAACATTACCAACAAACTCATATATCTTAACATCCATTCAACATTACCAACAAACTTATATATCTTAACATCCATTTAAACGGTCCATTGGTTGTAGCTTGGGTGGTTGGGAGGAATGTTTGTTACCCTCCCCACCTAGGTTCAATTCTTGTAAGTGACATATTGCTCTTGTTGAGCCCATATTGTAATGATTGTAATTCGTGCCACCTTGATTCTCTAGAATAGCAGGTGGTGCCACCTTGATTCTCTAGAATAGCAGGTGGTGACCATTTCCCCAGGTGGACTAAAATCCCATGAACCTCAACCCAAATTTTTAATAAGCTTTAAAGAGGAAAGAGCAATGTACCACTCAATTCAATGAAATATCATGATCTTCCTTATCTACCAAACAACCATTTATAAATCAAATTATAGTAAAGCAATAGAATTTAATTTTACCTATGGGATAAAATCGAAATTAAATATAATTTCTAATGCTTATGAAGTCATATGTCTTTTAAATTTTTGTAATAAGACATGTCACATGAAACTCATTTTTTATTTTTTATGGTAATCTATTTATACATATAATAATAACATTATATTATTTATACTATTTTTACTATTTATTTTTTAAATTATTTGAAAATCAATAATAATAAATATTTTAATAAGCATTTATATTTTACAAATTCAAATAAATTATAAAGAATTTTTTTCATAAATAAAACTCATGTATTATCAAAATTTATTTTATAGCTATAAATGAAAATATAGATAAACTCATAACTCGTATTTACATTATTTATATTGAATAGCATTTCAAAATGAAGTAAGTTAATTATATAAAAACACAAATATTTTTAAAATAATAATAAAATTGATAACAAAATTTTATAATAATTAAATCATGTTTTGTCAAAATTTTAAAATTAACTTAAGTGTTGTCCATTTTATATTAATTCAATATTATTAAAAAATAAAAATTTCTAAATCAAATTATTTAAAAAGAACTCGGTACCCTAAAAATAGATATGTGAAACATTTCTTTGATGCTGAGTCTTACCAATGCCCTTGTGAAAATAATAATAATAATAATAAAAATAAATATTAGGGATCGTAGCAATCGACCAATCGGCAAGCGTGACGTGATTTGCTGAAGGAGCTGAGGATAAACTTGCTCGCAATAATTATTTAAAAAAAAAGATCACGTTGTAAACGTGGCGATGCGTGAATGGTTCAGTCAACCGCAGTGTGCTTCGAAGGGCAAAGCTGCTCCGAGCCTCCACGTGGACGAAAAAAAGCGACGGGTTTGGCCGTTCGGCCCGGACCTGAATGTTACCGTAAGAATTTACGGGCGGTAAAAATTGGAATTTACGTGGACCAGCAGGAAGGAGTAGGAGGAGGAAGAGCGGAGAGGAGTACGCAGGCAGTGCAGAATGCGTGCAGAGGCCGGTTTTGCGTCGAGACAAAACCTGCGCTAGACCATCCCAAAAGCGGTTTTGAGCTGTGCAGATGAGGAAGTGCACCTGGCGTGCCCGTGCAGGGACGAAACCGGTGTTCTTCTGTGACGCTGATTGTACGAGAGCTATTTCTAGCATGCCTGTGGCTGCGGTTTACCGGCAATGTTTCGGGCATTTTCTGGTTTTCTTAGGCTGAAAATGATGCTGTGAGTGCCACAAAATATGCATGGCAGTTTGCATGGTTTTGGGTAGGTTTTTTGCGAAGAATTGAGGGCTGTATTCGGGCAGAGATGGAGAACAGGCGATCGGATGCCGGCGCATCTTTGCCTCCTCGCAAGAGGCTACTTGCAGGGCTGAAGCAGAACGGATGGTTTTGTTCTGATTCCGAAAAGGCTTCCGAGAACGGAAAACCGGAGAAGGCAAACGGGGAAACGGATTCTCCTGGCTGCATCAGCTGCGGTGCGAGGGGAGGTCCTTCGCTCGACAGTGTGAAGAACGGGAAAAGGTTTGTTTCTGTTTGTAAGTCATGTAATTGTTCTCTCAATTCTGGTGGCATCTGTTGTTGTTGTTTTCGCAAAATATCGGATGATAAGGGTTTGTCAGTTGCGTTTTCTTGCTGCAAATGCCGGCATCGCGTGCACAGTGATTGTGTTCCCAACGATAGTGGAGAGGACTATGTTTCTTCTGATTCCAAATGCTTTGTCTGCGTGGATTGTTCGCCGTTTAAACGGCTCCGGGATGCACTCAATGGAGGCAAAGTTAGGTTTGAGTCCGGGAGGGAGTTAGGGTTTGAAAACTGTGGTAAGGAAAGTGGTTGCATGAGACAGACGGAGCTAGGGTTAGCAGCGAGCTGCAATTCGGATGTTAAGCCTTGCACATTCTCTGTTTCTGCAGCAGATATTGCTGTACGTTCTGTAGATAAAACCTCAGGGTCTTCTGTACATAAGCTTTTAGGTAAACAATCATTGATCAATAGTGAGTCTGGGGAAGCATGTTGTCCTTCTGAGCTGCAAACTGTAGATGGCTCTAGGGAGAAAAGACTGCCGTGTAATTCTGGTTCAGGAAAGAATAAACCTTTGCTATCTGGGAAATCTTCGCTTTTGTCTGAGGCTTTGGTGGCGGAGGCCAAGGCTGCTGCTAAAAGGGCCGTAGAGGCTCTAGCTGTGGCCAAAGCTGAAGCTCTTAGAAAAGCGGCAGAAGCAGTGAAGGCAGCCACTGCTGCAAGGGATGCTCTGAATTTAGCTGCCCTCGCTGTTCAGGAGGAGAGGGAGACCAGGACTGTTAGGCAGAAAATGCGTTCGACGAAGCATGCAACAAATAAGGTCTCGGACAGACACAGTAAAATCGAGGCGTTGGAATCGAAGGAAGAGGTGACAGCAGTATCCTGTGTTGTCGATGACGAAGAACTGGCACGCGAATTGCATCGTGCAATTAATAGTTCTCCGAGGATTTCTCGGTCTCTGGGTGGGAGAGTCTTGGGCAAGCCATTAGATTCTAATTGTTCTAGGGCACGTTCTCAGAGTCCAAGCCTACCGAAGCAGCACATTCGTACGAGGTCGCCTTTTTATAGGGAAACGCAGAAGCAGGAGCGAGAATTCCGGAAAAATTCAGAGAGTTTAAATCCAGGAAGACTGGCTCAGCAAACAGAGCCTGGAAACCAGAGTGCATGTGGGAAGTTTGGATCTAGTGCTATTGATAAACTCTTACAAACCGTGGAGCACTCAGAGGCAGAATCATCAGTGGGTCTTCTTGCTCTCAATCAGTATCATTCAGTTGGTCAGCCAAATGTAAACACGCAAGCTGAGATGAGAGATTCAAGTGACGGTGGAATGACCTCTCAAGTACCTTCCATTGACTATGACGAAAAGGCCTCCGAGGCAAGTCTGGTTTTGAAGGAGCTTGCAGTTTGTAATTATAGTAGGGCTTTTGTAAAGGATGGGAATTGCATGCCTCTGGAATCAGAAGTGGGTAATTTGGAGAAACTGGCAGAGACAGTTGCTGTAGTCATGGAAGAAGAAAACTCTAGATATGAGGAGGCATGCATAAAAGAAGAAGTGAGCTGTTCCACTAAACTCATTGAACTTTCTTCAAAGAGGCATAATTTGGACCCTGGAGACGCAACTAGTCAGAAACAAGGAGGATTTAAAAGGAAAAATGCATCTTTAAATTTACTGAAAACTAATGATTGTAAAACAAAGCTGTCCAAGAGTGGTAGGACACCAGTCCAAGCAGGAAATTACCAGGATAATTTTGCAATGGAAACCAAGTGTTCTCCTTTGACTGATGAGAGCACAATGAGTTCTCATGTGAGACAGTCAAACATTCGAAATAACACTGAAAGGAGAACAAAGTCTATTTCTGGAGATTTTCCTCAGGAAAGTCAAGGATCAGCTCGTGCAATATCAACTTGGCATCAGAATCTCCTAAATCCATCTCAGAATTCTGCAGGCAGTGTGAACTTAGCTCCTTTTCAACCTTCTTCTCCAGTTCCCTTGCAATCTCCTACGTTTGCAAGTCGATCATCACGGAAGCACTCATAATCAATGTAGGTAATCAGTGATAAAATTGTCTATTTTCTGGCTGGAAATGTGTATAATTTTTGTTGTTGCAAATGCATTTCTTTACGACTGCTACTCGTTGACGTGAGGGCTTGGTTGAAGCTTATATTTGCCAGATTTGGTCTGTGTTTGCCAAAAATTCTGATCTTATTTTGCAAAACTGTATCTTGAATTTATTTTGCCTTGAACCCCAGGGCTTCATATGGAACTGAAGGAAAAGGTAAAGGAAATAAGTAGCAACACAAGAAAATACAAACGTGGTTGTTTTGTAACAAATGCATCTTGTATTTCATTAATTCACAAAAGAAAATAAATCATCTTATCATACATTTCCAGCAAAAGGAGGGGCATGCTCGTTCCCCTTTCCCTATTTAAGCAAGCAAGGCAGGCATGTTTGTTTTGGCTCCAACTATAAGAGAATTAATGTCTTTTCTAAAAATTCCTATCTGAGCTGCAAACTGTATTATGAGATCAGATTGAAAGGTGGCAAGAAGCCTTAGGTGAAGTGGTGTACCTTTGCCAATGAAAGTGGCTGGACAATGTCCCTGCCATATAAACATGAGTTGCTTGTTAATCTCTCGCATATATTTCTTTCTTCTTCTTTAATCATCCACTTATCCCCAAAGACGACCTTCTTTTAATGGAGTGGGGCAATGAATAGAGTGATATTTTTTTAACGATTCAATCCCAAAAAGTTCCGACTGTCAGCCCCACAATACATGTTGGAATGTTTCTGCTTTTTGGCAAATCAAACAATTACCATCTGTAAAGCCCATATGCTGGAGTTTAACTTTAACTGCTAGGCTATTATTGAGGGTTAACCATCTAGGTACTTTGGCCTTGGATGAAACTGTTAAAATTTCAGTACATGATAAACAGACCTGCAAATTTTTAACTGTAGAAAGCTGGAAAACTTAAGGAACTTTCAAAACTACTTCTGTTTGCCAGATCTAAAAACACATACGCTAACTGAAAAGTACTAACAGCAACTCATAAGAAATTAAAGCACTCAGAATATCATCCTGTTTTGTTTATTAACTCAGGAAAAGAAAACAGTGCACACACTTGCTGGTAAACTGAATCATGCACAAAGGGGACCCTGCCTTCCTGTGTATAGGATTTATGATGTGATTCGACCTATCTTAGGCACCTAGGTAGGAGCACCCGGCATGCATGCAATGTATGCACTGGGGCCTCTAGATAGCTGTGCCAAAACTAGAGTAGGTAATCTCCTGCAGTGCCCACTTACCCTGCTCTTGTGTTTAGTGCCTCTATCTAATTCTGGAAATTCAAATTACTAATACTGGACAGCAGTGGAATCTGGAAATAAGTAAAGGCCAGCGCATGCATGCATCTTCACTGGCTGCTAGAAAACTGTTGCGTGCCTTCACTATTCCTCTATTCCTACACCATCTCTATGACCTTTTGCACCATCTGCTGGAATGTGCCATCAATGTGGTGAACAAGCTTCAGGAGCAACTGAGGTAAAATCTAACACTACTTTGCTAGGAAGGTGTTCTCCACCAAGCCCAGTCTCTGTTTTAACATCTCAAACTTCCCCTTATCTACAGGCTTTTTCAAAATATCTACGACCTGCGAATTTGAAGGACCATACTCTAGGTTCACTGCACCCTTCTGAACTCTGTCCTTGATGAAATGGTACTGGATATCAATTTGCTCTAAGTGATAATGAATAAATGGAGTTTCAGAGAGCTTGATGCAATTTGTAGGAACCCAAAATAACTGTATGCTCCAACATCTGATCAGTTAACTGTACTATCAACTTGCAAAGTAAGATGGCCTCACCACTAGCAGAACTGAGTGTCATATACTTTGCCTCTGCTGAACTAAGTGCCATTGCTGTCTACTTCCTGTTGAACTGGGATATCATACCTGAATCCAAACTGAAAGAAAACCCTAAAGCACTCTTTTTGCTACCTGCATCTCCAGCCCTATCAAAATCCACAAAACCATGTAGCACCGAGTCATCACCTCCTACATACCTAAGACCGTGACGCATGTGCCCTTCAAGTAACAGAGAACATGCTTTGTAGCTGCCCAATTAATATGCGTTGACTCAACCATATACTGGCTTATGTGTTTACTGTAAAAGCAAAACAAATGTCAGGCCTTGTATTTACCAGATATAGGAGGGAACCTATCATTTTTCTGTACACTGATGGATAAACCAAATCTGAATCTGAATCTAAATGATACTGATAACTTCAGATTAAGTGTCATAGTTGTACCCAAGGGTTTACAATCCATAATCTGAAACCTCTTTAGAATCTCAATTGCATTCTTACCTATTTAAGGAATACCTCTATTGGACTTTGCCAAACCTCCAAAGCAAGAAATGGTGCACATGGCTGATGTCCTTCATTTCAAATTCACTTGCGAGCTTCTTCTTGTACCATGCTACAAACTTTTCTGAACTACATGTCAGAACCATAGCATCTACTTTGCTAAGATATGTAGATCACATTTTCTTTTGTTGAGAAAATACTTTTAAATTCACATAAACATATTCACAAACAAAAAAATGGTAGTGGAAGGTTATATACAATGCCTAACATAACCTCTTCCCGAAACTCACTAAAGTAGAAATGAAATCAGAATATACAATAGGATCTAACCTTTTGGCATCCTTGATTAACAGAACTTCCTTTGCTAATAACTGATGGCGTACCTCATTCCTCCAAAGAGCAACAGATGTAGAAGTAGAACTGATCTCTTGGTTGAATACATACTTGCATCTGAGCTTCCAAAGCGCAAAGAAAGTAGAGATCCGTAGGCAGTGCCACAAACTAGAGAGCGATTCCCATACAAGGGAAAACCCATCTTTAAATAAGGTTGTCCTCTTGTTTAGAAGTAGTTTAGGATGCTAATCCTCCACAAAGCTCCAACATTCTTTGGAAAACCTGCAATCCTAGAAAATGTGTTTGACCATCTTCGGTCTTTGGCACTTTGGGCAAAGGTCAGACTTGGCCAACTTGGCCTTGGATGGGAGCCCCTGATAAATGAACAACCAAGCAAACACATGCAACTTGTAGGAAAGCCGTACCGACGATACATTGTGAAGTCGATGGACCCATTGAACCTCTGGGTTTGACAAAACCCATCTCGCTTTGAGATCCGGTGAGAGGAGGTGCCTTCGATGAAGAACTGAAAGTCTGAATATAATTGATGAGGGCTATACTACAATAATGGGATGCCAAAACTCCAATGCCAATCTTGCCAAAAGGGCCTCAACATACCAACATTCATCTTAAACAATTTTGACTTTGGAATGAAGGCCTGTATTTTTGAGATTGAGGGGCGATTTGAGGCCAAAAGTCTGAACTCCTGGGCAAAAGATCTCCACCCCTTCCACAAACGGGTCCCGGGGTCCTAGAGGTCCCACCAATAGAATATACCCTTTTGACTCAGTCGACATGCTTGGAGCCATGGCAACTCAACTATGCATACTCCTCGATCCTGCCAACTCCAAATTAGTCGAGAAGCAATGTCCCACCCAGCTTGATTGCCTTCCCATTGCCAACAAACCAACTTGGCCACCAATCTCCAGGATGCTCTCATACTCTTACCCCCCCTGGCCACTTGGAACATAGAGGGAGGAGAGATGATTTCACATAAACCAAATCTTCCAGGAACTTTGCTTAAATGCTGAGTTGATAGGATCCGATGTTTAAAGAGAATTTGTTAGGGCGCAGATCCCACAAGGCACTGCACCTCCCACTTGGTTGCCAGAATACTACTTTGTGTCTTGTTGGTTTACCAGTAGGGCTCAGTTCAATTGGCTCAAACAGATCTTGTGTTCTTATTTGTGGTCATAGTATGGAGGGGCTAGGGGTTTGCCTCTAGTTGCTTGGGATGTTTGCACAATTCCCAAGGAAGTAAATCAGATTTATCAATCAAATAATACAAGTTAGGATTTGTGGCAGTCTTAGTGAAGCCCAATCTTTGTAGGTACTTATCAATTCGTGAGTACCAAGCATATGGTGCTTGCTTCATCCCCTAAAGGGCCCTTTTCAACCTGTACACTTGGGTATCCAGCCCATGCACCTCAAAACCTCTTGGGTGATTAATGCGTACTTCTTCAATCAGACCATTAAGAAAAGTTGTCTTAATATCCCTATGCTAGAAAGGCCAATCAAATACTAACACTAAAGACATAATGGTTTTGATGAAAGTATTCTTAACAATTGGAGCAAAGGCCTCCTCATAGTCTACTCCCTCTGTTTAGGAGAACCCTCTTGCTACAAAATTGGCCTTATACTTTTCAACATTGCCATCACCAACATGCTTTACCTTGTACAATCACTTGGAATCAATCATTGATTTCCCTGTTGGTCTCGATATATCTCCCATACATCATTCTTTGGGATAAAGTTTTACTCTATCATGGCATCTCGCCATACCTCATCACCTACTGCCTCCTCATAATTGGAAGACTCTCATCAATAATGGAAGACATCGATGCAACATAATTAGGAAACTTCTTAAGAGGATGACTCACTTGGAGAGAAATCTTAGGCTCTTGTGCTTACTCCTGTGCCTCCTTTATTGTCTTGATAAACCATTTGGGCCTCGTAACTGAACTAGACGGAAAAATGGTCTATGTACTTGCACTGGAATCTAATTGATTTGACTTTACTTCATCTAGATTTTGTGGATCAATTTTTGGGACAAATCTCCTCAATCTTTGCAAGAGGCTCTTGAGACTTGTGGTTTCTCACTTGTAAAAGCTTCCTTTGGTGTTTTGTCCTTCAGTATCCTGTGAGGACACCTTTTCAAAATGTAGATTTTTGTGCAACATGTTTATGCCCAAAAACACATGGGTAGATTTAGGTCATGGATCATTGGCTTGGCAGTTTCTGTGATGGACCCATTCTTCCTTCGTGCAACCCCATTCTATGATGAGTTGTAAGGCATTGTCAGCTCCCTGTTGATCCTTGCTTCCTTGAAAAAAGTGTCAAATTCAATGGAGGTATCTTGATCTTTGGTCTTCATGAATTAGATCCAAGTCCTTTGAGAGGAATCATCAATAAGATAAACACAATAAATGTTAATTGATGGTGAAGCTGAAGTCTTGGGTCCACATTCACCTTAATGTATCAGGTCAAGAATCTCTCTTGACTTATGCTCATTGCTTGTGAATGCAGTTTTGGCATGCTTGTCGAGTGCACAACCCTTGCACCTTCCAATCTATTTGATCTTGAAGTTCGATAGTCTGTGCACCATGTCCTTTAAGGTAGGCAATTCTTCATAGTGCAAGTGACCTAATCTCTTGTGCCAAAGCTCGCACAAGTTATCACTGCCATGCCATGCACTAGAGCTATTATAGGATTTGCCAACAACTTGTATGACCGCATTGTTGAACACTTTTGGTCAAAACTTGATGAGGATTTGGGCATCTCCTTTGGATGATGACTTGTAGATCATCAAATTCAACAACACACCATAGGGTTGTCGTAATTAAAACTGAAAGTAGATTCTTAGTCAAATTAGGAACATACAAAACACCACTAAAACTCAAGAACATCACCTAAGGGCATCTAGAATGAGATGGATTTCGCTCTTGCTATTTATTTGTGGCATCATCACAAGCAACACCTGGATGCTTACCTCCTATTCACAAAGTCT
The DNA here is from genome assembly GCA_027924585.1 of Larix kaempferi. NCBI lineage: Eukaryota > Viridiplantae > Streptophyta > Pinopsida > Pinales > Pinaceae > Larix > Larix kaempferi. The sequence goes on from BSBM01001329.1 coordinate 6,758,011, forward strand.
ACTGAAAACCTTCTTATTGAAGGTCATATGTTTGGATGTTCCATTATCCAGATACCATCCGACACCAGACACGATGCTGGATGAAAGACATGAGACCATGGAGAAGGCTATATCAAAGCTGCAAGCTCATCCACTTTGTTCAAGGCTTGTGTATTCCTTACAAACTACTTTTGTATCTGTGGTTTTCCTATCCCCTTCTTCTTTTCAGGACATTAAGAGTCATAGTTGCCAAACTTTTGACACTTGAAACACTTGACATGGCTTATGTCTTTCTTGCCTTGATTTGAGGAACTTGAATGCTCTTTTTGTTCTCTCTAACTCTTCCTGAGTTCTCCTTTCTTGCATTGCTTCTTCATCCTGCTAATGAGGGCTAAATTCGGTTCTTCCTCCTCTACATGTGCAATTGACTCTAATATAGTCTCCTCCTAGACAAAATCCTCCCATAGCTTCTCAGAGGTGGGAAGCTTAGTTTGTGCACGGATACCCTGGACAAAAGGTTGCCAAGAAGATGAAAACCCATTTAAGGCTATGGGTACTAAGTTACTAACTCTCCACTCATGGCATCTTCTTAAACAACTGCAAGTTGATCACAAAGTTTGCTAATCTTCATGAAGTAACTGGCTATGGTATTTGTCTTGCTCATCCCTGTGGCTTTGAGCTTATTCCTTAGAAGTATCTTTTGATTGATGTTCTCACTCAGATATAGAGTGACTAGAGCATTGAACATCTCCTTACCGGTTTTAGCATCGAACATCTCCTTACCGGTTTTAGCATCAAACATCTCCTTACCGGTTTGATTTCTGATGATGTGAAGGGATCAAGTCATCTTTCATCGAGTTGAGGATGATTGACTTTGCCTTGGACATCTTATTGTTATGTTTTGCCAAAGCTCATGCTCATCCAAAAGCGTTTGCACTTGACACTTCAATGGAACCTAGTTGGAAGGGCCTTTCAGTTTGTATTTGTATGTAAGATTGAATGTGGTTATACTGTTGCTCTTGGAACATACTAATAGACAAAGAAATTAACAACCTAAAATAACCTATGACAAGTCCATAGTGCTTTTATCAAGCACAAATCTTGGGCATTCGAGTTGTGAAACCCCTTATGACAACTCCCTATCTCAATTTGAAGCCCAACTACCCATACATAGATTCCTAGAAGGTTTTAGAAAGCGTGCTTTCATACCATATTAAAATTTCAGTGCTTGGTAAATAGACTTGCAAATTTTAAATCCTAGAAAGTTGGAAAACTTGAGTAACTCTTAAAACTACTTTTGTTTGCTAGATTTTAAAACACATATGCTATTAGAGGTATGCAACAGAGGCAACCATAGTGGGTTTGTGATGATCCATCTTAAGATAAAAGTGTAGAGCTTATGAATTGCTCATCCTCTGAAGAGATGCCAGAATTGAACTGCTTATCATCTGGAATAGGATCTTGGTTTGTCCATCTGTTAAGGAAGTGTGTAAAGTGTATAAATAAAAGAGGGAGTGAGTGGGCATATCCAAGTCAATGAAGAGTCAACCATAGCGGAAGTAGAGAGTGTGTTTGTGATGTCCCAAATCGATATAAAAGTGGACCCAATAACCTGCTAGAAGAAAGCTGCCACTAAATTACTCAGGTAAATAAGATACTGAATTGTCCATCTGACAAAGAAGTGATAGGAGAAACATCCTGTAGAGGAATCACCATTGAGATGCTCATACTTTGAAGGAAAGTGATCGCTAAACTGCTTGTTTGTTGAAAGAATGTTGACATCAAATTGCTCATCTGTTGCAAAATACTGTCTTCGACTTGCTCATCCAATGGAGGAGAGATGGAAGGCAAATCCCACCATTCTGCTCATCTACTGGAAGAATGGTGTCACTGATGTGCTTGTCTAAAGAAGTGTCGAAAGGAACTGTTATCCTGTAAGAGAGAATATTATGGAGGTACCCCAACTCTATAAGATTTGCCATTGTTGAAAAGAGAGTAGGAAGACCAAACTCCAATTCCATACATTTGAGGGAGCTCAAACACAATTGAGAAAGCTCAAATACAACTGGGGTATGGATGTATGAATCCTTTTTACAAGACTCAGAATCAACAAAAACTTGGTGAGGCAAAAGAGCAGAGAGTTTGAATTGGTTTGAGAATAAATCAGGAAAAACTTTGTTTGTCACTTGTAGTCAACTAGTAGAGAGAAATTTTGTTAAAATAGGTTGAAAAAATGATTTAAATCGCACTAAAAAGTGTTTTTAAAGGCATCTTGGGGACTCGGACAAGTCAAACTCGGGACTTGTGAGTTTGACTCACGTTGACTGAGTGTTACCAGACTCACATATTAAGTCTTGATTTTCCAAGTATGGATCGGGTGGGCCTCCAAATTATCCAATTCAAGTCGTGGTGAGTCAAACTTGCGTTCACTGAGTCGGAGTGAGTCAAACTCACATTGATCGAGTAATACTTGGAAAATTGAGAGCTAAACTGTGAGTCTAGTAACACTAGTATGAATACCCAACACATATACACCTGAGAAAGTAACACAAATAAGAAAGCACAAATATAAGATCACAGTGGGTTTATAATTACCTAGCTCCTCATAAAGAGTGTGGCCATAATATAGAAGTGAGCGGGTTCATGAATACCTATCTCAAATAGAAGTGAGAGTTGGTGTGTGGATATCCAACTGAAAATCATGACCATAACCAAAAAGAACTGAGAGTGTTAATGGACACCCATCTCTATTCTCAACATAAGGTTGGACCTATGCACAATATCCTCCTCAAGATGGACAAGAGGTCAGGAAGAGAAAGCATTAGATTGAATCTTCCCCCCTTAATGTTGAACGAGGGCCATTTGAAGATAGAACCTCCCCAAAACACCATAGTACCAATACCAACACAGTTCCGCAGTCGGGCAAAGGTGGCCTCCCATAGGAGTCTGAAAGAAAGAGGTACTGAGATGTGCTGCATATAGTATGTCTCATATGAACAAATATCACGGTGTGGAAAACCAATATCCAAAACACCAAAAAAATGATCCACTGAAGGAGGTTGAGAATCATTCATAGAGTGATCAAGAAGATAGTGTGGGATAGACATTGTGAACCTGTAAGTGGAAACTACATCAAAGGAGCTGAGAGGGGTCTCCCTTTGCAAACAAGTGGCCTTAGGCTTGTTAGATTCACTATGAATCATCACCAGAAGTTGAGAGTAGACTTTGCATCACCCAATGCAATATCTAGTATAAATGTACCAACCCCTGGTATATGAAGAATGTCTCCAACTAAGGTGGAGTGAATACCAATAACATCATCTTCTGAATTCGATACAACCCGAGCTACAAACTACACTACTATATGTGTATCAAAGAAACAGTCGATCTGGTCCAGCAAAAGGGAGTCTATATGAAGACTTCAAGAGAACCTGCTAAAGGAGCCAAGGAAAAAGAGCCAGTGCTGCCCTAAAACACTGCAGAATTTTGCTGAAAGAGGTAACATCATTGCACTGCCCTAGAAAACAGGGCACAGATCTGCAAAAAATCATTGAATCTGCTGAAAAGACCAAACAAACAGTCAAAGAAGAAGGGCACTGGTGAAAGAAAGGGTTAAAAGCCCTAGAAAACTGTGCTGTCCCAAAAAAGTGCTGAAAAACCTAGTTTTGGACCTGAAACAGCCCTAAGGGCCTAAACACATGCTGAAAACTCTGGCTTTTAGACCTGTAACAGCCCTTAAAAATGCTGAAAACCCTAGTTTGCTGAATGCCAAAAATAGTGGAGAGATCCTCTGTAGTTAGTGCATAAAATGGGCAAAAACAATCCTATTAAATGCCTTCCACCATAAAAAAACACACCAGAAAACAGCCCCAAAAACTTTTCCAAGATGGTTTTCTATAAAGTCACCAAGGCAATCCCTAAAGTATCTCTAAATTATTATCATCTATTAGACACCAAGGCAATCCCTAAGGTACCTCTAAATAAAGCCTACAATGTAAACTACTAATACCACACGTAAAGATGTAGAAAAGGAAATAATACATATTAATAACAATAGATGACCAACAACAGGCAATAATCTTGAGAAGCTATATCATCCAAGCCACGAATGGAATCCCTAAGGTACCTCTAAACTATGCTTATAAGATAAATTACTAATACCAGACGTAATAATGTAGAATGCAATATAAATATGTGGCAAAATACAGACAATGAAGGGATCTACTTGCCATGTTGGTAGCTATTTAACCTCATAAGAGCTAGCATTGACTGCCATCTGAAGGAGACTTTGGAGCCACTGGGCTTAGATCTCGAACTTTAGTGGTAACTTGGTAAAGCATCAAAAGTGCGCTATCTAATATTCAAGGCCAATATATCCACTCCAGGGATGAAAACGTAGGTGATAAAGCCTTGAATAGGAACTCCAGTGCATATAGCTCTGGTTATCTTCTAATTGCGTCTCCTAGAAAGCTGGATTTATTCCTGTTATTCTTGTTTGAATAGCTGTGAGGTCCCATAGATCTATAAGTAGGTTGTAGCATTAAGGTGTAAAAGCTGCTTTTATTCAACTAGAGATGGGAGTAGTGGTAGGGAGTGATACAATGAATCTGTTTATCCTTGTCTTATCCTTACTTGACAAGTGGCATTTGTGCATGAGTGACTCCCTTATAAGTGAGTCCACACAATGTAACAATAAGCCAAGACTAAGTGGTTCAATTGAGTGTCCAATACACTTTTTCAATATTGTTGTTATAGAACTCAAAATCGGCTAAAACAATATAGAAGACAATGATTTTGTTCAAATAGATCCAACTTTCTAGGAGGGTCATATCTTGTAGTTGTTTGCTTTGTTTCTCCAGCCATCTTTTCATATTGCTCTCTCTTTCTTTGCTCCTCTCAACAAGCTTTTTACTCTCTATTTTCTTCTTTGACTCGTAATTTTGGCCAAGCAATGAAGACTTGAGAGTCATGATTCTCTAAGTTCATAACCATCATTATTAAGTGCCACTTCTGGATTGTTCTAATTCCTCTTGCAAAATGTTAAACATGAGCATAAGGTTGGCATTTCTTCGCTTACTGTTGCTGATTGTAGTACATGTTTCTATTTTCGGGAATTATCTATGTTGTATCATTTTGAATAATTTATAGACTTTTATTTGAATCAGCAGTATTGAAACATTCAAGCAATGTACACCCTGAGAATTATTGGGGGGCCCTTCTTCATCTCTCTTCCTAATATTTTTGATTAGTTCATACCTGTTTTCCAAGTGCTGCTCCTTGATGTTTATTTCGTTTTGTAAAATGTGGAACATGAACATATGTATGATGCTTCTTTGCTTACTTATAGTGATTGTAACCTGTGTTTTCCATCTTCGACAGTTTGCTATTTTTGCATCCATTTAGAGTTGTTTTAGACTTTTATTTGAATCAGCATTATCAAAACATGCAAGCAATTTAAATTTTACACCCTGAGAATTATTGGGGCCCTTCTCCGTCTCTATTTCTAATATGCTGGTCAATGTTTGGAGTTTTACTTGCATTTTCATCATTAGTTCTGTCTTAGGATACTTGGTAGTTATGCAGGCTTTGAGTTTGAACTATGGTTCAAAATTTCAAATTCAGCATTGGGTTCTGGCTGGTTAACTGTTTATGTTTTGTTTATCCCTAATAGAAAAAAAATAATTCTATGGTGTCCGTGCTTCAAACTGAATGTCTAGTCACCTACCATACATAAATTGCCTTTCAATACTTGGTAAATATATTTAACAGCATTTCTTGGATATTAGCATTTGGTTTCTAATATTCACATTGTTGGCTTGGTTTTATAAGTGATTTTGCCAAGTGGATAAGGTGCTTACCGATTTATCCTGGCTATCTTAAGTAGCAGATGGATTGTATTTATTCATAATAAGTTCTCCATTCTTTTCAAGACCTTATCTCTTGCCATGCTTGGAAGTTTAGTAACAAAGGAATACTAATTTATCACTCATAATTGAAATGTCGATGCATGTACATAAAGTTTTCATTATATAAATGTTCACAAAAAAATTCATTGAAATCAAGTAAATAAAAAAACAAATGTTTTGCACTTTTGCTGGAAGCTTAATCAAGTCTTCAAGACTCCTTAAGATCCTTCAGAGCACACAAGATCTGTCCTATACTTCAATGGCTTAACCTGCTCGCTGTTATTAATATTTCCAAGCCAAATGGATAAAAAGTTTTTAGGATTTTCTAGGCATTATGAACAGTGATAGTTACAGGGAAATATCTTTGGTATCTTCTTGTTATTAACACTATATCATAGGCATTCTTGAACCTTAATCACTTAGAATTTATAAATAAATATAATAATAATTCAAAGCCTCCCTAGCAAAAGACCTTTTTATTCTTTCCGAAATCTCTTATGTGGGAAGTCTTCTTTGGAATTCCTCTGTTCAGTTAAACAATAATGAACACAATTGGCAAAGTATTGAACAAATGGTTTTGGCTTTGGCTTTAATAACTAAATCAGAATACTTTATTAATCAATTTAATACATAATCAGTGAGATTTAGTTCCATGATATTTAATAACTATTAGATCCAACAAGGGTCCTTGGATTTGATGTACTTAACTCGAGGGGATGAGAATCCTATGCTTTCTATTAATCATGGCATGATTGTCTCAACAACCTTATTGCAATGTTTTGTTCACTTTGAACTCTGATATTGTAATTACAAGTGACTGCTTTGCATGTTATTGTACATTCTAAGAAGGCTTCATTAGATATATTTACTATTTAGTATTAGCAATCTCATAAATTAGGAATATACTGTGTATTAATGATTTCCTCCTGCTTGGAATTACAAGTGACTGCTTGGCATGTTATTGTACATTCTAAGGAGGCTCCATTAGATATATTTACTATTTAGTATTAGCAATCTCGTAAATGTAGGCATATAACATGCATTGATAATTTCCTCCTGCATGTATTTCTACATGTTCAACTGCTAGGTTCTTAAATAAGGTTCTAATTTGTGAACTATTTTTCAGATCAGGATTACTTTTGCTGCATATTCACCAGATCATTTGGATTCTTCAGCATTGGATTGCTAGAGGCGGATCGGCAGAATCTGAGGTCTGGTATTTATGCCTCGGAACTTTCAGACCTTGTGTATTGTCAGTAATAATGCTTCTTCCCACCCTGTAAGCAGTTTTTAGGGAATGTGCAGTGATTTTATTTTCTTGCCATAAATATGAATGAGGATTCCTAAGATTGGCTACTTCAAGTGCATGTGCAAGCTTCTGTAAGAATTAGGTTTATGCATTGCCTGCTCTCTGCCTTAACTGGAAAGTAACATTTACCCTTGTTCTGTAAAACTCCAGAAGTTTTTGAAGCCTTCTGCTGGATTTGTGCTTCATAATTGTCTTCTCTATTTGTGTAATTGCACCTCATTCATCAATCATCATTTCTGATGCCCACGGACAAATTTACTGGACTGTTGTTCCAGTTTATGATGGCCACGGGATGCCTCACAATCATTAACTCTTTCTTTTAACAGCATCTTTAGACCATATGTAAATCCATTGTTAGGTAAGTTTTCCTTCTAAAATATTGTGGTTTTGTGTTGATTCTGCATCAGCTAATGGGTTCTGTTTGGCTGCAACAACTTGCTATTAACAGGGTAACATGTTTTTTGTTTTATCTTTTATTGAGCTAGGAAATTGCACATTTTTAACTAATGGTTCCCACTGCACTGCAGTGGAAGAGGTCGGGATGCTCTCTCTTGTGAAAATTTTGCTGAGGGACTATATTTCAAATCTAAAGCTTTGTCCTGACACTTACCTTTTATGTAATCTCCTCAAGATTCTGAAGTTTATCTACTTGACTTGCATAGGATGCTTGAATGGAAGTTTGCTAGGCTAAATAATTAGGCATCTAAAGATGAGGCTACTGTTAGTTTCAGCATTTATTGTTTGGTGTAGTGCTTCATCCAGCCTCACCTTTAACATTTAAGATAGAATACAATCTGTTGGTGCAATGAGCACATGAATTTTGTATTAAGAATAGTGTTCTGTTATTAAATTTGTGTTGGGGTACCCTGCTTTATATTTACTGACAAACATGCTTAGGAAATATTTCCATGTCTAACCACCAATCCAGAAAACATTGAGTGGTAGATGTAAAGGAACTATTTTGCTAATTTTCATTTTCACGTGTGATCTTTTCTCTTGTTTGCAAAAGCAATGAATACCACAAATTCTAATGCCCACTATACTTGTGGATCGACTTCTTAAAACATGAATGCTTCTCCAGTAAGCACACATCCAAAGTTTGAAATTCATTAGTTTCTGAGTGTTACTACTATGATTCTATCAACACTAAACCACATGGGTTGGCACACCTATAGCCTATTTTACGAGATTTGCCATTTTTGAGGACAAAAATAGGAAATACACAATCTGAAAGGATGGTGATCAAACTTACCATATTTGGCTAATGTTATTCCTACATCTGTCGATTGTAAATGCTGTGAGGACATAGGATTACCAAGCAAACACCACTTTATAAAAAAAAATGTTACAGGCTAAGTTGCCAGGAAACTTGGGTACGGGGACGGGTACGGGTGTGGGGACGGGGACACCACTTTTTGAAACAGGGTACTTGGGTATGTCGGGGGTACTATATATATATATATATATATATATATATATATAACATGTCACAGTCACATCATACATGCATATTTCAGATTTTTTCATAAATTATGAATCGTGATTCATAATTCTAAATTCAATGATTCATTAAACAATGAACATTCGCATTGAAAATTTATAACATAAAATTTGATAAATCATAGACTCATGGAAGACTGGAAGTTACATAAAATTTGATAAATCATTGTACCAGGCAGCTGTAACAAACAATCAAAAACAGTTATGAAGGTACAATTGTAATCTGATTTTAAACACCCATTTGTACTGTTGTTACAAGCAACAAAAGGTTACAAATATATTCCTGGGTTGATGTCAGTGTATTTCTCAGTATTAAATACATATGTATATTTTTTATGTGCACATTTGGTAGTAAAATTATGTTCCATGAGTGTTGAACACAAAATCATAAAAACATTCCTTGTAAATCAATGCAAAATCAGTCTACCAGAGTTGGACAATATTCAGTGGAATTTGAATAGTGTTGCAAACTGCTTGACACAAGTCCTGAACTAGACTCCATACGCAGGTAGCAAAATTTAGTTCAGTTTTGGTTGGGGGTCATTACATTTTTCCCTGCGGATTTGCATTTTGTTGAGTCGGCCGTACCCCCGAAGTAACCAAACACAGGGTACACCGTACCATTTAGCCTATAAGTACACCTTTTTTTATAACGGTGTCTTGGGTACGTGGAGCCAGTATGGGGTACAACAAGGTACAGCAGGAAACGTACCGTACGTGTGTCCATGTACCCAGTATGGGTATGTGTACCCTACGCCCGGGTACGGGTACCCATGCAACACGGATTTGCATTTTGTTGAGTCGGCCGTACCCCCGAAGTAACCAAACACAGGGTACACCGTACCATTTAGCCTATAAGTACACCTTTTTTTATAACGGTGTCTCGGGTACGTGGAGCCAGTATGGGGTACAACAAGGTACAGCAAGAAACGTACCGTACGTGTGTCCATGTACCCAGTATGGGTATGTGTACCCTACGCCCGGGTACGGGTACCCATGCAACACAGGTTATAGGGAAATCAAAATCCATCCAGATATATATGCTGCTACATAGTTCTTTGAGAATGTTTGTTGATGCTATCTAGTTATCTGAGAGAACATGGGATGAAAACATCTATTATCAAGTTCTCCCATTTCATTGTGGCAACATTCTCTTGATTGATGCAAAGAACAACGCATATCCTTGCACCGTGGTGTTCATACAAATCCCACATGGAATCATTTGCTAAGGTTGCTCCCATTGTGTTTAGATCAATCCCAAGTCATATTGATTACTGGTGTTGGTTCATGGTGGAACAACGCCATTGGAGGAACCTATTAACAAAACCAATTTTTTTGAAACCCCAAGTATTTAATAACTGAATTTATTTCACATTCCATTTTAAGTTTGCCCTTCCATTTTGATTTAGCCTTCCTTGGTCACATTAATTGAGACTAGTTGAAACTTTAAGTTGCTAGTGTGCAGGTTATATGTTTTAAAGGAAAATTAGTGTTTGGCATATTATTTTAATTAGAGGTGGTTTGATATTAGTGAGTCCACATTAAAATCCAAAGCACTAACCTTATTTAAGTTGAAGCTTGCTGCTTACAAGAACTTGCACCGTGGTGTTCATACAAATCCCACATGGAATCATTTGCTAAGGTTGCTCCCATTGTGTTTAGATCAATCCCAAGTCATATTGATTACTGGTGTTGGTTCATGGTGGAACAACGCCATTGGAGGAACCTATTAACAAAACCAATTTTTTTGAAACCCCAAGTATTTAATAACTGAATTTATTTCACATTCCATTTTAAGTTTGCCCTTCCATTTCGATTTAGCCTTCCTTGGTCACATTAATTGAGACTAGTTGAAACTTTAAGTTGCTAGTGTGCAGGTTATATGTTTTAAAGGAAAATTAGTGTTTGGCATATTATTTTAATTAGAGGTGGTTTGATATTAGTGAGTCCACATTAAAATCCAAAGCACTAACCTTATTTAAGTTGAAGCTTGCTGCTTACAAGAACTTGCCTATTTCTTTTGGTAGAGCAAATGTTGTCAGAGTCGGACTCAACAAACACTCAGGCTCAACAAGGCTCGGGGAGTTGGCAAATAGAAGAAAAACTTAAAAATAGTAAATTGTGTGTACAAAAAATATACTAATGACATTTGTAATCCATATAAATTATAAAACCACATTCTATGCAAAAATTCATAAGATCATCTAAAAAAATGTTAATACATCATTTGACACTCCATATTTGTATGCAAAAAAATAGTGAACTGAAAGATGATTCCTTGAACAAATTCACAAATAGTACTGGGTTCAACTACATAACTCAAAGTGTCATAACGTAATTAGAAAATCAAAATAGACAGTGTCTCCAAGTCCAATCTCGAGTCTCATGCATGACTACGAGAAGTAGAATGCCTAGAATAAGCCCTTGAGGATGTTAAATTTTCAAAATTTACTTCAATATGATCTAGGATCTTAACTGAGAGAACATGTACAACAAATCTACAGCATATCAATCATGGACACAATAATGCAAACACACAAGAGACAACGAGTTTACTCGAGGAAAACCATAAAGGTGAAAAACCCCAATAACTTCCTCAGAGATGGATAGAGCAATGATACAACAAGAATAAAAGAGATAGTCTTCTCCTAGCAGCAGAGCCTCCTCCTCCACAAGTGCACCACTCTCTACAGTGTGAGTGAGAGAATAGAATGTGTAAAATGAGAGAGAGACACTCTCTATTTATACACTAACTTGACTTGAGCTTTACTCAACTAGGTTGGCGTCAACTTAACCACATAACATAATGCTGACTAGGCCGACTCCCACTAGGGTGGTCTAATAACCCTTTGACCCACATGGCCGACCCCCAATAGGGTGGTCTAATAACCCTTTGACCCACATGACTTATACAGGGCCGACCCCAACAAGGTGGTCTAATAACCCATCAAGTATAAGTTACGACACTTACGTATAGAGGAATAATAACATCTCTATAGGAATACAATATACATATATGTGAAATACATTCCGAAGTTACATATACATCAACACTCCCTCTTAACCAGGAAGGTATTTTTCGACACAGGTCTTCTAGCACAAGTCATCTTCTCTGGATCATCGTCACTGCTGCTGCTATTTCAATCAATCTCTGAATCTACTCGTCATAGGAAGTTCTACAGAGCCAGTCCTTTTTCATACTGGATGTAGGCCCACCACCTGCAGGTCTTCGTCATCAATGGCCATACTGTGGAATCCTCAGGACTTATTACGTGCGTCACAAAACCTCGAAAGAGCATCCCAGGTTGTTACGAGCACACGGCTCTATCTATAGGATCTCCCAGGGCCATATTATATGTGATCTCACCACAAAACCTCGTAAGAGCATCCCAAGCTGTTACGAGCACACAACTCTACCTATAGGATCTCCCAGGGACATATTATATGTGGTCACCACAAAACCTCGCAAGAGCATCCCAAGCTGTTACGAGCACACAGCTCTACCTATAGGATCTCCCAGGGACAGATTATATGTGGTCATGGCAAAACCTCGCAAGAGCATCCCAGGACTTATTACGGGCACACAGCCCAACTTATCGGATCTCCCACTGACAGATTATATGCCATAGGACAAAACCTCGAAAGAGCATCTGCCAGATATCCCAGGGCCAGATTATATGCCATAGGCAAAACCTCGAAAGACTATCTGCAGATCTCCCAGGGCCAAATTATATGTCCTCCCAGAGCAAAACCTTGAAAGAGCATTTGCTAGATATCCCAGGGCCAAATTATATGCCATAGGCAAAACCTCGAAAAACTATCTGCAAATCTCCCAGGGCCAAATTATATGCTTATCTGCACAACTTGATCCACGACCATAGAGTATCAACCTGATACTCACCATACATCATCTTGATGTACACATGATCATCTTGATCATCATCACTGCAACATCCTGCTGCATGTCATCTGGAGCAACATCCTGAAGCTCGTCATCCATGATCATCCTGATCATACAATGCATCTACTTGATGCATACCAAGTATCTACCTGATATATATCATCATACATGATCCACCTGATCATACAGTGTATCCATCTGATACAAATACAAATACATGATACATATCACCATACATGATCCACCTGATCATACAATGCATCTACCTGATGCATACCAAGTATCTACCTGATACATATCATCATACATGATCCACCTGATCATACAGTGTATCCACCTGATACAAATACAAATACATGATACATATCACACCATACATGATCCACCTGATCATACAATGTATCCACCTGATACATATACAAATACATGGTCCAAGCATCCAACATGATGCATATACAAAATACATACAAATGATCCAACCGATCATATCCAGCATCCAACATGATGCGTACATACATGTACATATAAATGATCCAACTGATCATATCCAACATCCAACATGATGCGTATATACATATAAATGATCCAACTGATTATATCCAGCATCCTCCTGATGCATATACAGAGCAGTAACTGGAGCATCGTCCTGATGCTCATCATCCAACTCTTACATCCACAGCCATGTGAAGGATCCTCCTTCCAACATACTTGAAATGGCTTCTACAAATGTGTCCATCACTTTTTCCTCGAAGTGTCATCAATCTGAAGAACACCAAGCCTCTCCCTGAAGTACTCGAACTTCACCCTGGCTAGTGGCTTCGTTAGCACATCTGCAATCTGCTCGTCCGTCGCAATGTACATGAGCTTCACAACTCCTCTCTGCACCATATCCCTGATAAAGTGATATTTGATCTCTATGTGTTTCGACCTGTCATGAAACATTGGGTTCTCGGATAGCTTCACACAACTCCAGTAGCATCCAACAGGAGATCAAATAACTCAGACAGTAGCTTCCAAAGCCATACTGCCTCACAACTAGCTAAACAAGCTGCAACATACTCTGCCTCAGCTGTACTCAGTGCTACGCAGGACTGCTTCTTGCTGAACCAAGAAATCACACCTAATCTCATACTGAAGCAACATCCAGATTTGCTCTTCCTATCTGCATCACTCCCTGCCCAATCTGAATCAACATAACCATGCAGGTTAAACTTTTGATTCGCTTCATACTTGAGCCCATAATCCATTGTACCTTTCAGGTACCTCAGAATATGCTTTACAACAACCAGGTGAACACTCCTCGGATATGTCAGGAACTGGCTCAATGTGTTCACCGCAAAGCAAATATCTGGTCTCATGTTCGTCAGGTACATCAAGGATCCAATCATCTGACGATACATACTGACATCAACTGGTTCAGATGAAGCATCACACAGAAGTTTCAGGTTCGATGCCATAGCCTCACAGTCCATCATCTCGAACCTCTTCAGGATCTCTACTGCATACTTCCCTTGTCCAAGGAAGATTCCATTTGCACTTTGCCACACCTCCATACCTAGAAAGTGGTGCATCATACCCAAGTTTTGCACATATATGACTCCATGTCATGTGTCTCAGAACCAAGTGGCTGCTCCACATACACTTCTTCTTCAACTACACCATTCAAGAAAGCTGTCTTGAAATCCATCTGGTGTATCTTCTATTTCATCACTTTTATATTTCTGTATGTTGCCATCTGCAGCATGCTTGATCTTGATAGATCCATATGGAAGTCATAACAAATTTCCCTTCAGGTCTTGGGACTACATCCCAAACATCATTCTTCATGATCGATGGATCATGGCATTCTTCCCATATCTTGGGAACTTCAATATCTTCAATAGATAATTTTGTTGCTGAACAAATGTTGTAGTTTTTCTTTTGTAGGTGATGGCATACGATCTTTCCTACACAACAAGTTAAATTGCATGATTAGAAAACATCTCATAGTTTTCAGAACAAATTCTTACACATAAAGAAATATGTCATACAATCATGCAATTATCTTAGCCAATGCTTCAATACAACATTTATCCATATCCCGTAACTTTCTAGATGCCTTCCAATCTCTATCAGAACATTGTTAAGAGTGTGCACAACTCCCAACATGTCAGCAAAGAGGTTTCATTCTAGATAAATAGCAATGGAATGCTGTACAGTGCCATAGGCCACTTACCCATGCATATTAGTAGTATACTATTCATCAATGCAACTATTCTAATATGCATAATACACAATCTAATTCTAGGAACATCAGTATATACATTATTGAACAGTATTATTTAAACAATAAAATATGCAAGTAATGACAATTCAAATACTTATCTTTGTTTGTTTGTTGGGTTGACTCCCTCTCAGTCTTTGCTTCTTTTCTGCAACTCCATTCTTATGTGGATTGTGAGAAGTGGTCAACTCCCTCTGAATATCTGCATCCTCGCAGAAACCACTGAAGTGTGCTCCTTTGCTTTTTTTTTTGCAGGAACAACTGGAGTGTGCTCTCTCTTGATCTTTGCTTCCTGGATTACCTGTCCTTGAACTTACATCCATCTTTAATCACTATGCATGCTTATTAGTATCATCATTGTGTTATCCTTGAGGTCTCATACATAATCACACATTTATTAGTATAATCTTAATACTATCAAAACACAATAATCTTAAACATGTATATTCATGATAATTCACAGATAATAAACATTAGTATTTAAGGTTTCGGGGAAGTCTTCTTTTACTCATACACATTCTTATTTGATCATAGGACTCTTCTGGTTAGTTGAATCATCAATCAAGATAAAAGATATAATATGCATAAAACCCGTGATTATTCAAACCTATACCTTTATGAATAATCATTATCAACAACACAACAGTATAAGATCCTAACACAAGGTAGGATTCTAGCTCGATATAGGAAAAACATACCTGGATTAGCATGTTAGCTATTTATGTCTAACATACCCGCATAATGTCTTCTGGTTCTCTTCAATGACTTGTGCTAGTAACCTGCATGTCTCATAAGTTAACCATTGTAGAACCAAGTTATACATACCTCGAAAGTAGATCTTCTATGTGATCCATGACAAAGGATGAATCTTTGTCTTCATGTCACCATGAGCATATGTTCTTGAAGTAGAACATGATTTGACTTTCTTGGTGTACCTTTTGTGTTAGCAAACAACATAAACCTCATACGACATCACAATGCATTAGTACAATCATAAGTGTCAAAACCTTAATCAATGAATATCTTCTATTAAGGTGATACAATAAGTCCAGTAATTAATCAAGATTGTACTGTAATGATATGAAGACAAACATATGATAAACTTAACCATGAAACATACCTGTAAGCCATACCTGTCAAGATTGCTTGTAATCTTCTTATGGAAGGCCTTAGCCTCATCTCCCTCTGAGACAGGAACTTCTTCACTTATGCAGGTGACCAATCCATCTTCTTCTAGGATTAACCCAATCCACTTGATTTGCAAGAACTGGACCTGGAGCTGGATTAGGGTTTGTCAAAGAAACCCCAAAAATTCAAACTTTGAATTTCAAACTTCCGAAAGGATAGAAATATGCGCCTTGATGAGCTGATCAAGTTGGTATATTCAGAATTTGAAAACTGCAAAGTTTCACCCCTCAAAATTGCAATTTAGCCAAAAGATTTGATTCAAAACTCTAAGCTTCGATTTTTCTGAGGAGCTTTCAGCCGTGGTCACAGATTTCCAAAATTACAATTTTTGCAGAAGCCCTAATTTTCCATCTTTCCGATCAAAGTCCCGAACTGGGGTTCGATCAAGCTCGACCTTCTACCCAACCAAAAAATCTGATCTTGGTCTTTAAATTTCGATTTTGATGAGTAACATCCAGCCGTGGTCTCCGATTACAAAAATTCCAACTTTCTCCAAAGCCCTAAATTCTGGAAGCCATAAATGAAGGTACTCAAAAATAATTATGTTTTGACAGAAATATGTACTTGATTGTTTCTGGTGTAACTCCAAACTTTTCGATCCACAGGGTCTGAAAAATTTTCCTGAGATAGCCCGACCTGTTATCTTTCCATCCCGACAGGTTTGACCTCAATTGGATTCTCTGAGAGAGAGTTATACCAAGTGTCGCAACGTGACCTGTTTATGGGATAATACAGGAGAGCGAACTTGTACGGCGTGCCACGTGTCACTGTTTAAACTTCGGCCTCTAAAAAAGTTTCGTGAGATAGCTGGACCTATTATCTTTCTATCCCGACAGGTCTGACCTCAATTGGATTCTCTGAGAGAGAGTTATGCCAAGTGTCGCAACGTGACCTGTTTATGGGATAATACAGGAGAGCGAACTTGTACGGCGTGCCACGTATCACTGGTTCAACTTCGACCTCTGGAATTTTTTCCTGAGATAGTACATTCTGTGTACTACCTGTCACTTTTTACGAAATTTCATTTGGAGCTTCCTAGCCCAAGTTATGACATTTTTCCCAAGGTCACCTGATTTTGACTCAGATCTGGAAGAGGCAGAAACCCTATATTGTACAGATCATAAATCACAAAGTACAACGAATTAGAGGTTGTCTTTTGGACACAAGGTACATGGGGATCTGATCTTCGACCTGTAAAAGTTTCAGATCCGAAAACTTCGCCAAAACGGATTTATAGCGAAAGTGCTACGATGACTGGTTTTTGTTATATCAAGCCCTAGCATCGTAAGTGCAACAAGTGTTATACATGCCATATCATGCCTTCTTTCAGGCTAGCTCTGATACCATGTTAAATTTTCAGAATTTACTTCAATATGATCTAGGATCTTAACTGAGAGAACAACATGTACAGCAAATTTACAGCATATCAATCATGGACACAATAATGCAAGCACACAAGAGACATAGAGTTTACTTGGGGAAAACCATAAAGGTGAAAAACCCCAATAACTTCCTCAGAGATAGATATAGCAATGATACAACCAGAATAAAAGAGATAGTCTTCTCCTAGCAGCAGGGCCTCCTCCTCCACAAGTGTACCACTCTCCACAGTGTGAGTGAGAGAATAGAATGTGTAAAATGAGAGAGACACACTCTCTATTTATACACTAATTTGACTTGACCTTTACTCAACTAGGTCGGCCTTAACTTAACCACATAACATAATGTTGACTGGGCCGACCCCCACTAGGGTGGTCTAATAACCCTTTGACCCACATGGCCGACCCCCAATAGGGTGGTCTAATAACCTTTTGACCCACATGACTTATACAACGCCGACCCCAACAAGGTGGTCTAATAACCCATCAAGTATAAGTTACGACACTTACAATATAAATGACGACACTTCCGTATAGAGGAATAATAACATTTCTATAGGAATACAATATACATATATGTGAAATACATTCCGAAGTTACATATACATCAACAGAGGAGCTAGTGCTAACATTGCTAGACGGAAGCAACAAATGTGAAGTAGGTTTATATGGTGTTTCCATTTCGATAAATGGTAAACTGGAGGGATCCTTAGTCTCTTCATCAAGCCGACTCAAATCATTAACATGGGATTCATCCTGCAAGACCCAAATAAAGATTAGATCACCGGTAAAATTGTATTCAGATCCTTTGCTCGCAATTGTTTTGTGAGCATTCGAAGGTTGTAGTATATGAAGACCAACTTCTCCAACCACTCATGCTCCAACCTATTGTAGTTTTTGGTGTGGATGTGCTCAAATATTAACTAATTGTGGTCACAACCTAAAGTGCTCTAGGGATGACTCAGAAATATGATGGCGAATTCTTGTAGTTGAGGTGTCACAGAGCCACAATCTGCCCACTAATGCGCTATTATTAATAAAACAAAGATTACAAGTTTTGCAATGGAAAACTTGAAAAAGAAAACTAACAAAATTATAATGTAATGATTTATAGAGTGAATCTAACTTGACATTTTTTTCTCCCTAAGACATTTGGTTGAGCTAAATACAAACATGCCCAATGATTCCTTGTACACATTTCACTGCATATTGATTTGGTTTTGAATGTCTTGATTGGGGTACATCCTCTCAATGCATATCATCACACCTCTCATTGCCTTGGGATATTTTAGAATATGCTCGGATTGAGATATGCTCTCACTGCATGCAACAATGAATGTAGCTACTTGTCCCACCTGGAATCAATAATATCCCATATAGGGAGATATTTAGATGAACCCCCCTTATAAAAAGACTTGATGGCTCCTTTGGCCCGGTCCATGCCCTCATAAATGTTTCCCATTGGTGGTTTGTCTCCATCCATGATCCTAAAGGTGGTTCTGTCAAGCTAACGACCTCAATGACTTTCTACCATAAATTATCTTTAAAGAGAGACTGTCATAGCGATTGCATATGATTTGTGTTGTCTTTCCAATACAACCATTGTTGGCTACAAAACATCTTGTCTCAATGCTTGGTACTCATTCAAAAGGCTTTGGAGGTAGAGAAAGTTTGTGGCAAAGCGTGTGACAACGGGGTGAATGAGCTCATTCTCTGTGAACTCTCTCCTAAGGTTCAACACCCAAGCATGCTTATAAATATACTCTGTTATTTGTTTGCACTCGTGAACAATATCTTGCACTCACTCCAACTTCACTATGTCCCCGAATATCAAATCTATGCAGTGGGCAACACAAGCCAAAAGATAGGAGGGTATTTTGCACGTAGCAATTTACCAGCTGCCACATAATTTGCATTGTTGTCCATGATTTCTTGGACAACATGTTGGACCCCAACTTCTTCCACAACCTTTGCCAACAATGAACATATTAGATTTGCATCCTTCACATTGTAAAACTTGAGCATATAGATCTAGGCATCGATACAAGAGAGATATACTGTGAAAGAGAGATCAATAATCTACTATTCATGTAATGAATGAGATATCATAGATCATTACACAAAAAACTAGAACAAATAATAAGAAGGAATTATGTATTTCATTAAGCCTGAGTGAATGGAGGTGAACAATATTTATAGCAAGACAATTTGAATTAGGGTTGGAGGCAATTCGAATTGCTCATGGACGTGCTAGTGAGACTTAACTAGAGCTAAAGACCCTAAGTTATCCATGCACATTCTCCAAACTAAGTTACATTGACCCAAGACTCGATCACTAGTTTTGACTGAGTGATGTACATGCAACTCGCTGTATGTGCATGCAAATCCCAAAAATATCTCAACTGGGGTGCTTAGGGTTAGTTAGGGGTAGTTAGGGTCAGTTAGGACCTAGATTAGTGGAGCACATCTAGTCCTCAACTAGTTACAGACTTAGTCACTCCTAAAATTAGGGAACATCTCCTCAAATTAGGGAATGTGACCCTAAATCAAGGAATGCACCCCCAAAACGAGGAATGCATCTCAGGGGTGACTCAGGTGGTCAATTTGGATGGGGTTTGGACCACTAGAGTCATCAAGTCATAGTCTAGGTAACTAGGTAGAGGGTTTTTGCTCTAATACCCCCCATATGCCTAACTTTGTGATAATAAAAAATGGAAAGTGGGTCCCGACAATTTTCAGCCTTATTAGGTACCCATGCACATAAAAATTCTCTAAAAATTTGGTAAGAGGGAAAAACCAGATGGGAACCCCCCCCCAATAAAAGAGAATGTAAAAAAAATAATATTCTTAGCAGGTTTTGTGTGGAAATTGGTGATTAGTAGGAGCAAAAGTTGTAGCTCCAGAGTTTGAAAAGACATGCTGGAGGTCTTCTTCAGTGAGAACTTGATTTGGGACAAGTTCTCCAGAGTCTTCTGAATCAAGAATGTATGGAGTAGAAACTGTTGAAAGTGCATACATGCAACTGACTTTCTTCAATGTGACAACTTTCTTGTTGCGTTCCTTCTCTTCCTTTTCTTCAAAAAACTTTTTGTACCTACAATCTTCTTTTTTATGTGATCCTTCATTGTAGTAAGGACACCATGGCTGCTCCTCTTCGGTCTTGCCATCATCGAAGTCGAAATCTTCATGAGAAATCCTTGGTTTTTGCTCCTTTTTGCCTTTGTATGGGGGCTTTTGCTTGCTTTCACCCTTCTTTCCCTCATTGGTTGCAAGTGCATGCACCTTTGAGGTCTTTTGGAGGCCCATTTGTGAGAGCTTATCTTGCTCTTGAAGGAGGGAGGCAACAAAAACATCCAAAGTAGGCACTTTGTAGGAGGCTCCAAGAGCCAATTTGGTAGGATGGAAAGCGAAAACAAAGATACTATAATGATGATCCAATTTGGAGAGAATAGAGAGTACCATTTGCGAGCCATATTTCTTGACCTTACACATCTTGAGCTACAAGAGAACTGATTTGAACTTGGTGAAAATTTATTGAATAGAGTCAAAATCACTTGGTCTCAAGTTCATGAGTTCCACCTCCAATCGATGGCCCCTCATTTCATCTTGTGTTCCGATGAGGGTGGACATCGTAGTCCAAACTTCATTTGGAGTCTTCTTGGCTTCAATGTGGTAGAGTAAATCTAGAGAAATAGATTAACGAAGCAACTCAATTGCTTCATCCATTCTATTCAAGTATTTAGACTTTTCAATTGCTGAATTTGGTTCCACCTCTGTATCCATTGTGATATGGTAGAGCCCCTTCATCCTCAAGAGCATCTCTACTCTTGGTTTCCATTCATAATAGTTGAAGGGGTTAGAATGTTGGGGAGTGCTACCAGGCACACTAGCAGGGTTAGTGCCCAGTAAGCAAATATAAGAAACGTGACCCAATGTCACCTCGATCACAAATCTAACTTCTTCGGAGAGTCGTGACCTCTTAGGAGAAGGACCCTGAATTGTCGTGTGGAACACTTAGGAAACAAAGGCTACGTTTGAAATGCAACGTTAGTACAGACCAGTGCCTATATGGAGTCAATGGAAAGGACAAATATAAGTAAATGTCATCCAACAAGCCAACTAATATATTTTTACCTATGATGTAGCTAACATTCATGTAATTATGTAAGTGGTGGTATAATTAATCACGGAACTCATTCAATGTCATTAAGGCCAATCATGTTATGCACAAAAGTAATAACAATAATTTATCAACCATGCAATTAAAGATCAGAATATATTTCACTTCAACAGTACCTAGAATAAAGATCAGATATATCTCACTTCAATAGTAACCAAAGAGCACTTGCATTTAGAACCAACTTCACTTCTAATTTCTATGCACCAAGTTGTAAGCAAAACCAGAATTCTAACAGTCACAGCAGTAGTGGTGTCTTGTTAGATATCAAGTTTATGTCAAATATTAAAAGGAATGCTCATAATAAATAACTCAAATTTCAATTAGTTTATCACATGAGAAGACCAACATAGCAAACTGTAATAAATGATTTTCAAACTTCGTCCAAGCACAAATTAGCATATTAATTGTACAGAAAATTACAAACAATTGTCCCCAGTTTTGTATGAACCTTCGGATTATTTTACTGTGTGTATGTGCAGGTGTTAGGGCTAAAAAAGGGCGACCTTCAAGGCTTGGAAAGAGGGAGCACAGGGGATAGGGGAAGAATGTGAAGGGAGAAAAGGAAATAGCAGGAAGGACGAACACAATGGAAAGGAAAGGGAAGGAGATAAGGGGAAGAGGAATAAGGAAGGTTGAAGGTGGAGAGGAGAGGAGAAAGAAGGGGGAGCGAAGGAAAAGGGAGAGTGGAGAAGAAGAAAGGGAGGGTAGAGCGAAGGCAACCGAGGAGGTAAAAAGGGGCAGTGAGGAGGAAGAAGAGAGGAGCGAAGGTCTAAAAGGTAGTTAGGAAAGGAGGCGAGATGGAAAAAGGGGAGAGCAAAGGTAGGAGGTTAGGATTAGGGAGGCCGCTAGGGCAAGGTAGGTCTGCAGCTAGGGCAAAACATAAATTTAGGGCTAAATTAGGTTTAAAAAAAGATTTTTATGTAAAATAAAAAGTAAAAATAACCTAAAATACAATAATGAAAAGAATTAAAGCTAAAATAACATATACAAAAGTACAAAACTCAGAAATTAGGGTTTAGGACAGAGAGGAAAACCCTAACAAAACCCTACCACGACCTAGGGTATCTAAGGAGTGACTAACCAAGCTCTAGAGAAGCCTAATCTTGGTTTTACGACTTTACCTTAAAGCCTTAAGGTTCTAACCCTAGGAGGACTCCTAAAATGATGTACCTCTACAACAAATGTGACTAAAAGTTGACAAAGACCTAGTCAAGATAAAATGCAACCTTAATGGCCACCATTTAATCCATAAACATACATCATTCATCAACAATTAACAAAGAGAGATCAAAGAAGAAACCTAGATACCTCCTCGTGCAGTGTTTAATAAACAAATCAAAGCATTACCTTTGCAAGAGCATTGAACCAAAGAAACTTCAAGCATTTGTCATCAAAACCCAGAAAAATACTTCCTCAAGAGTGGCACATCACTTCAAAGAACCCTAGTTGGGTAGAATAAATGCATAATGTTTTATCCCATAAGTTGTTATGTTAAAATGAAGTGAGGAGAAGTGTATTTATACTTTTCTCACTCACTTTACAAAAATAAAAAATATCCAGGCCCTTTTAAAATGTCAATTTGAAATTATAAATGTCAACTTAAAATTAAAACAATAATAATATAAAATAATCAAATCTGTGGGTAATTTGGGGCATTTTCCCTAGAATTTACCCACACATGACTAAAATAGCTAAAAATGAGCATATCGGTCTGTTCTGAAGGCTAGACCGGGAAGGGGGGGGGGTCGTCATGCCACATCTAACCCCAACAATAGTGAAAATCCCTCAACGCCCCCCCTAATCAAGCACTGTTGCCTGGCCTGGAGGATGACACCATCATTAAGAGGAGCTCAATGAGAGAGGGCTCTGGTGAACTGGAGGACCAGAAGGGTGTGGGAGGTGACCTGGAGGAGAGACATATGCCTCAGTACTGAAATATCTGTCACTGGAATGATAAATCAAGGTTGGGGTCATGTGACCCAGTGATCCACCCCTGGAAGCCCCGGACACCAACCTTAGGGCTTCAAGCCCTTTCATGAGGCAGTCAATAATGCCACTAAGCCATAATACTTCCAAGGGAGAAACCAGAGGGTCTGGCCATAACCCTCACTTAGAAAAAGCTGGCTAAATACACCCCCTAGTCAGAAAAAATAACCCTCTCCCTGGGGCACATTTGTAGGCGCGCTGGTACTGGTACCACGTAATAGGGAGATAGGAGATCCATGGCTGCAAAGATTTCTTTGATGGCTGCAAAAGCCTTTCTTCAACCTGCAATAGCTTGATCCCTGAAAACAAACACTAGAATATTGACTAGTTTAGCACCCCTGGAGCTCTGATACCATGTTAAACTTGAGCATGCAGATCTAAGCACTAATACAAGAGAGATGCACTGTGAAAGAGAGATCAATAAACAACTATTCATGTAACAAATGAAATATCATAGATAATTATACAAAAAATAGAACATATAATAAGAAGGAATGATGTATTTCATTAAGCCTGAATGAATGGAGGTGAATAATATTTATAGCAAGGCAATTCGAATTAGGGTAGGAGGCAATTTGAATTGCTCATGGAGGTGCTAGTGGGGATTAACTAGATACAAAGACCCTTAGTTATCCATGCACACTCACCAATCTGAGTTACATTGACCCAAGACTCCCCAATCACTAGTTTTGACTGAGTGATGTACATGCAATTGACTGTATGTGCATGCAAATCCCTAAAATTTCTTAATTGGAGCGCTTTGGTTAGTTAGAACCTAGATTAGTGGAGTGCATCTAGTCCTCAACCAATTATAGACTCAACCACTCCTAAAATCAGGGAAATGTTCATCAAATCAGGGAATGCGACCCCAAATCAAGGAATGCACCCCCAAAACTAGGAATGCATCTCAAGGGTGACTCAAGTTGTCAATTTGGATGGGGTTTGGATCACTAGAGTCATCAAGTCATGGTCTAGGTAACTATCTAGAGGGTTTTTGCTCTGACACACATGTGAATATGCATTGACAAATTTCAGGAACATGGTTCCTTTAGGGAAAGCCACAAAAAGGTTGATGATTGTTCTACTCCTTTGATCTCTCCACCCATTTGAAAAGATTGTGCAACCTATGAGCTTTTAATGCCCTCCAATTGTGCCTTGACACACTCCAACTCCTCATCTTGTTCTCCCCCCCTAAGTGCACTATAAGAGGGGGCTTTGTATCTGGTTCTAGTGCTTGCAATTGCATCTACCATGGGATGATAAAAAAGAGACTTTACAAGCTTAAATGAGAGGTTGTCATGGTACCAAAACATTCTCACTGCCTCCTTCCTTTTTTTCGAGGAATGAAGAAAGGAGAGGTAATACTTGGACTTGCTGCAACATTTAATGAGCAACTACTTGGAGGTCCCATTTGAGATCTACCTCTCCCCGCAATTTCAAACTTCAACCTAGATCTCTTAGCATTTTGTTTTTTAATAGCTTCTAAAGCAACTTGCATTTCAACTGTGACTTCTTTAGGCCAACCATCACCAATTACAACACCTTTGCACACAACTCTAGCTAGGTGGTGTTTAAGTTTATTTATACCCCCATACAGAGTAGTTAGATAGTAATTGCACTTCACCTAATGGTTGCCATTTGAGATCAGTCAAACACAATGTTGCCATGCTTTATCAAGAGGCCTTCCTTTTAGATTTGGTCTCAGGTGCCATGAATAAAAATATGGATTGGTAGAATGTAATACATGTAAACCCAAAAATTCAGAGCAAAGAAAGAAAAAATGCAAGAGAGAATAGATAAAACTAGAAAAAGGTTTCTTGCATGAAAGATATTCAAAATAGAGAGCTATATTCACTTGCCTCTTCAAGGGGGAAACCTCTAAGAGCAAAGCTCCAAATACAATGACATTTTTTGATTAAACATTACATAGCCAAGTACATTGACATTGATTAAACATTACATAGCTTACTACTCTATATCTGGTGATTAAATAGCCGAAGGCCTAACTACTTGTGGTTATGCTATTAATGAGGCTCAACCACCTAGGGGCCTTTATTTAGTAAAGAGGGTCGTTTTACATTAAGTAACTATTCGCTAACTATCTAATTGGCCTTATGGCCTTGTACATTGATAAAGTGGGGGGTTAGGGTACAACACTAACAAGCTTGTCGCCTTCAAAAGCAACATTGTTTTCAAGGCTTGAGAAGGGGAAATTGCTACAAAATGGTTGATGGTTCCCAAGTAGCATCTTTTAGTGAGGTAGTCTTCCATTAAATCAAAACTTCACAGATAGTGAGTTGATGTAGCTGACACTCCCGACTATCTAAGATTGCTTATGGTTGGAGCCAAGTGGAGCCTTCTTCATCCAGTTCTGGTAATGTAGTTTGAACTCGTTTATTTTGACCCACTACATTCTTCAAATAGGACACATGAAATATTGGGTGGATCTTGGAGTGTGTTGGGAGTGCTAGTTTGTAGGCCACCTAACCAATGTGTTGAACAATTTGATATGGGTGTAAAGCTTGGTGCGAGCTTTTGATGGCCATTAACTTTGAGAGAGTTTGCTTATAAGGTTGGAGGCGAAGGAACACCTAGCAATCTTCTATAAATGAACACTCCAAGCGGTGTAGTTTTGCTTGTTGCTTCATGTAATTTTAAGCCATTGCCAACTTTTCCTTAAGTGTGCAAAGAGTGACATCACGATTATGAAGCAAATACTCTACTACGTGTACTTTGGAAGTATTTGGTAGATACAAAACCAATGAGGGCAGTTGTTAGCCACATATCGCTTTGTATGGTGTTATTTTTTTAGCCTCATGATAAGTGGTGTTATGCCCCCATTCTGCCAAAGGTAACCACTGTGCCCATTGGTGCTCCTTTTCAAATGGAAAACATTGCAAATAGGTTTGAAGACACTTATTGACTGCTTCGGTCTGGCAGTTTGTTTGGGTATGATAAGAGGTGCTCATTTGCAATTAGGTGCCTTGTAGTCTAAATAGTTATTTGCCAAAATTTGTTGGTGAATGTGGGATCACGATCTAACACAATGGAGTTAGGCGTGACATTGAATTTGAAAATCCAGTGTAAAAATTGGGCAATTGTTGCCATGGTAAATGGTTGTTAGGGAGCACAAAAGTGAGCATATTTGGAAAGTTGATCAACTACCACCATGATGACGAATTTGTTACCTGCTTTTAGAAAACCGACAATAAAATCCATGGAAATGTCGGTCCAAATAATGGTTGGGATTGTTAATGGTTGCAATTACCCACGAGTCTTTATTGTCTCACCCTTATTCCTTTGGCAAGCGTTACATTCTGCTACAAAAGTAAGGATATCCTTTTTCATGACTTCCCAGAAGGAGCGCTTAGCACATGCATAAGTTTTCTAAAAGCTCGAGTGACCTGCGAGAGGAGATGAATGCAAATTTGTTAGCATTGTTTGTTTTAAAGTAGATTTAGGTATCAAAAAAACCTTTATATCGCAATGTATCTTGCTTCCAAGTGTAACCTTGGGGAGGGTTGGGATCCTCCTAGATTAGCTTGATGAGCTGAGACGCAACAACATTGGTTAACCATTTTTGTCGTGCTTCCTCTAACCATTTAGGTACTTGAGAGAATAAGGAAAAAAGGGATCCCTCTTCCTCATGTACCCTTGATAATGCATCTGCCACAACATTGCCTTTTCTCTTTTTGTAGATGATCTCATAATCATCCAAGTATCATAGTGACCCAATTATATTGCTTTGGGAATGACAACCTTTGCTCTAAAAAATTCTTCAGTTCGTGGTGATCCATCTTGATTTGGAAGTGTCACCCTATGATATATGACCGCCATGTGTCAATTGCATGTAGGATGGACATCATTTCTTTCTCGTAGGTAGACTTGGTCAAATTCCTGTCACACAACTGCTTACTGGTGAATGCTAAGGGTCTTTCTTCCTTCATTAAAATTGTACCCAAACCTTTTCCGGAGGCATCACATTCTAATACAAAAGTCTTAGTAAAATTAGGCACAACTAAGATAGGTGTGGTGCACATGGCTTGTTTTAAAACTGAGAATGCTTGTTCTGTCACTTTGCTCCATGCAAAGACATTTTTCTTGAGCAAGGTTGTCAGTAGGGTTGCAATTTAACCATAGTTCTTCACAAACTTGCTGTAGTAGGCCGTAAGGTTAGAAAACCCACGTAAGCTCTTCAATGTTTTAGTGCAGGGCTATTTTTGCATTGCCGCAATCTTCTTGGGGTCCACTCTTACACCATCTTATCCAACAATGTGACCCAAGTATTTGACCTCTAAGACCCCAAAAGCACATTTGGAGCGTTTAATGAACAACTAAGGCCCTGAATAAGTTGCAAGTCCTTATCAGCATGTTGTACATGGGCATCCCAAGTTTTATTATAAATGAAGATGTCATCAAAGAGAACCAACACAAAATCATGAAGATATGGCTGCAAAATTTTATTCATGAGGCTTTGAAAATTAGATAGGGCATTACCAAAAACTCACAATGGCCTTCATGTGTGCAAAAAGTTGTCTTTAGAATATCGATCTCTTTCATCTTGATTTGCTGGTATCTTGAACAAAGGTTGAGTTCAGTGAAAAAATTTGCCCCATTGAGCTCATCCAAAAGATCATCAGTGAATAGGATTGGAAATTTATCTTTGATGGTCAACTTATTGTGGGCACGAAAATTAGGACACATGCGCCAAGTGCCTTCTTTCTTTAAAACCATGACCACTAGGGATGAATATGAGCTAGTGCTGGGACAAATGATTCATGCCTCCAATAGCTCTTGAATGATATTTTAAGTTTCATTCATTTGTGCAAATGGGTGCTTATATGGTCGTACGTTTGGTGGTTGATTGCTTGGAATCAAGGGAATACCATGATCATGTTCTCCTCTGGATGTGGATAGAACCTTTATTGTTTCAAAGATTTGTTGATGTTTGTCCAAAACCCTTTGCAAGTTAGGATGGATATTGGGTGTGGATCTATCTAGGGCCCACATGGCACGAGAGTGAGTAATAATTCTAGAGTTACCTTTCACTAATAATTTTCCCATCCGATGAGAACTTATGATTTTGGGGGAGCCTGCATGGAGCCTTTCGAGGGTGTGAGTATGAGAGTCTTGAGTAAAGCTAAAGTATAATTCCTTAAAGTGCATGGTAATTGGCCCCAATGTGCATAGTCATTTTTCCCTTAAAACTATATCACAGCCACCCTTATCTATGGTCAGCATATGAGTTTTAAGATGATAGTCACCTAATTGGAGTCTCACATTTTCACAACACCCCCAACATTTCATCATCCTACCATTGGCTATCATAATTTGAAAGTTGGCCATCGCGTGGACATAACAATGGAGTTCTTCGGCCAATTGCCAATGAATAAAGTTGTGGGTGTTGCCACTATCAACCAAGACTACCACTTTGTAGTGCTATATATAACCCATAAGATTCAAGGTTTGGCAATTGAAATACCAGATAAAGCATAAAGATAAATGAGTGGTTCTTCTTGATGGCCTTTAGGTTCCACTTCTTCTTGCACATGAGGATTTTGGTCAACAAACTTAGTCTTAGGGGTATCTTCCATAATGATGTTTTCAGAATGGATAGGAGCATGCACATCAAATTGAAGTAACTTATGTTCTTTACTTTTGTGATTCAAAGCATACTTTTCATCACACTTACAATAGAGGCCCCATCTTTGTCGGTCTGCCATTTCTATTGGAGACAACCTCCAGACTTTTAAGGGAGGAGAATGAATTGTGCTTGAGGAATTGATCTGTGTAGGTGCAAGGGATGAAAGAGGGTTTGTTGGTTTGTGCATTGGTCATCGTCTCTACTTCTAGATCCCTTTGAGATGCCTCCAACCACATAGCATGATGTTGCATTTTGACTTGTGCTTTAATTGCTTCCTTGAGGCCACTCATGAAACATTCATCATAGAAATAATTTGTTAAGTTCTATGTACAAATGACTAATTTCTCAAAAGCAGAGATAGACTGAACTTGTTTAGCATAACTTGGTGATTCACCCCAAATAGTGAGTATCTTGCTCGTAACGAGCATGGAGAGCTTTATCAAATAGATTCCAGGTAATGTATTTCCCATAAGCTTTTTTATGCCACTCCCACCATTGCCATCATTTTGGATCTAGATACAAGACCCCCACCTTAAATTTCATCATGTCATTAGTAATCTCATGAAGGGAGAAGTAATGTTCCATTTGGGTGACCCATTCTGATGTGTTAGAACCATCAAATTTGTTCAAGTCCACTTTATGAAAATGATTCTAAATGTTATTATCCATGGACGGTGGTTTATGGTTGTGTAGATCCAAAGGGGTTGTTGATGGCTAAATAGTCTCGAGTGAGATGTTTCTTCTTGTTGTGCCTCACTTTGTTTTGTATTCCAAGCGCTTTCTTCATGAGGTGATTGCCGAGCCAGTGCTTCATATATGCCTACCGATTTTTGATCCAACTTCTTATCCAACTTTTTGCCTATGCTGCTTGTTTCTTCCTGAAGTTATTGAATCTCTCCCATATGCTGGCCATCATTTTCTTGGATTTTGGCATGTAGAGTCTTGTGCATCAATCTTCATGAAATTAGAGTGGGTGTTCATG
Organism: Larix kaempferi; assembly: GCA_027924585.1. Taxonomy (NCBI): domain Eukaryota; kingdom Viridiplantae; phylum Streptophyta; class Pinopsida; order Pinales; family Pinaceae; genus Larix; species Larix kaempferi. Next base: position 6,788,228 of record BSBM01001329.1, read on the forward strand.
TTGTTTGGGGTATTGCTAGGTGGTCTATAAGGAGGATGATCGTCCACCATGGGGTGGTTGGGGGAGAGTGACGTTTATAGGGTCCTAAAGATGAGGGAGTGTTAGGTGTTATAACTCTTGATATACGAGCAAGGTCTAACAATAGTGCTCAATCCAATATCTCAGGGTACTAAGGAGGTTTGACTGTGCCCTTAGTCGCACTACTTGACTACCTAGGTACTAGAGAGTGATTTCCTTGAGTGCTGTTCTCGGTGTGCTATAACAACAAGATAATTGATCAATTTATCTAAGGTTGGTTCCAGGTACACCTAGGGGACTTCTGATATACCTAAAGGTGCATGAAAGTAAAATCTTGATAGAGGTGTTGTCTAATGCAGTAATACTCGAATGGGTACCAACAAAGGTTACAAAGGTGTCCAACAATGTGACTTAGTACCACTTTAATTTTTGTGTGTATATGCTTCACCAATCGCAGGCTTACCTATTGAATGATAGATCCCAGTGTTATTTAAAGATGCCGAAACATGTCTCAATTTTTTTTTTTAAATTGAACTTGTTAACCCTAAAAGAACTCTACAATTATTGGAAAATAACTTATCTTTCAAGGTAGGGTTTGGGGCTGAAATTTTGAAATAAGCACAACCCTTTGTAAACCCTAATTTGGAGACAATTTTGAGGCTTATGTAATTATGAAATTTATGCACCTCTAAGTCTAAAATTTTGTTATGTAGTAGTCTGATATGTCTACTTAACCATGCCACATGTTTTACTAAATTTTGATGTGCCAAGAAAAAATTAGGGCAATTTTCCCAAAACTTGTTGATTTTGGTCTTCTCAGAAGAGTGAAGTTGTACAACATGCTATGCATCCAAGTTTTCAAATTTGAATATTAAAATTTTACCCAAAAACACTGTGGTCCATCTTCTTTCCAATACAACTAGTGGCACTCAATTTGGATCTTTCAAACTTCAGATATAACAATTTTACCCATAAGGTTACTTGTTTGGACTAGCCAAAACACCCAACTTACATAGAGTGTATCTCTGAAAGTATAGTGACTCATAAGCTGGAACTTGGACACACATTACTTTTGCATGTTTTAGTTGTAACCTAAAAATTTCAGACCTTGAAATGTTGCGGAAAAAATTTGGGAGTGAAAATGCCAAGATGACTTGTTTGAAGGAGCCAAACACTAGGATTAAAAATTCTTCCCCATTTTTGGCCCAAGAAAGAGCTCTAATACCACTTGTAATATACTTAATCCCAAAGATTCAGAGCAAAGAAAGAAAAACACAAGAGAGAATAGGTAAAACCAAAAAATATCTCTTGTATGAAAGATATTCAAAATATATAGTGGTTCAATAGTCAAAGTTTTACCTACTTGTGGTCCTATTAATGAGGGTCAACCAACTAAGGGCCTTTATTCAATAAAGAGGGCCATTTTAGATTAAATCACTTCCCACTAACTAGCTAATGGGCCTTATGGTCTTGTACATTGAGAAAGTAGGGGGTTTAGGGTAGGACTTTAACACACAACGTATGATAGAGTTAGCCAACAAGGCTACAAATTAAAATTATCATCATTTAAATTAAAGTTTAGTTTTTTATAGTCTACAGAGGCTTGTAGGTTGTCATGCTAACTTACATGAATGTAGGTTGCCATCCTAGCCTACAGGCCTACATGCCTACATTGGGTTGTAGGCTAGCAAAACACATGCCTGTGTGATGCGATCTACAGGCCAGTGTAGGCCTGTAGGATGCTTCACATAAGCTTGGTGATGCTAGTCTACATGCCAGTGTAGGCCTGTGTGATGCTATCCTACATGCCACTGTAGGCTTGCAGGCTTGTAGGCTACATCACACATGCCTTTGTGAGGCTAGCCTGTAGGAAAGTGTAGGCCTGTGTGATTCTAGTCTACAAGCCAATGTAGGCCCTTGTGATGCTAGCCTACATGCTAGTGTAAGCCTGTTGGCTGCATCACACAAGCCTTTGTGATGCTAGCTTACAAGCAAGTGTAAGCCTATAGACCTCCCTTTGTGATGCAACCTACAAGCCAGTGTAGGCCTATGTAATGCTAGTCTACAGACCAGTGTAGCCCTGTGTGATGCTAACATGCTAGTGTAGGTTGGTAGCCCTGTAGTCTGCATCACACATGCCTTTGTGATGCTAGCTTACAAGCTAATGTACGCCTATAGACGTATAAGCTACATCACACATGCATGTATAACGCTAGACATCCCAACCTACATGCCTATAGGCTGTGATGAAAACCTACAATCCTCTAGGATGGGATGCCGACCTACATGCTTGTAGAATTAAAATTTTAAAACAATAAAACTTAAACTAAAACAAAAAATTAAAATTCTCCTTATGTGAACCTCCTTCAGACTCTAGAAAACAATCTCCATTATCTTCTTCACACAACAACCTCCTTCATAAAGCAACTGGTGATCACCGTTTATGATGAAACTTCCTTCAATCGCCCTCTTAGATGATGGTGAGCGCACCCCTCCACAACGAGAGCACACATCAGTCTTCTATGGATGAAATGGAATGAGAGAACGAGGGAATGAGTGGAGAAATGCTTTCTTAAAGCCTTATAATCTCTCAAATGCTTCATTTCCCTCTTAAATCTCCCTCCCAAATGACGTTGACAAGTTAAAGTAAGTGCACACATGGGAAATGCATTCTTTTGGCTGCACAAGGTTGGACTCGCGATTTTGGCAAATAGGGCGAGTCTCAGTCGAGTGCTCGATCCAAGGTAGAGTCACTTAGACGCAAAAGACTCAGTGAGTCTTTGTTGAGTTTGAAAACACTGGTTAGAGCTTATTGACAAATATTATGGGACTTTTTTGCATTGACTATTGATTCTTACAACTTGTTGAAAGTAGATAATGATTAATAGTTGTGCTCCTAAGCTTTAATTTATTTTTATGTATGCTTATGAACTTTGCCTAAGAATGGTTCAATCAAGCCACATGCTTGAGCTTAGTTGCTGCAAGGCTCTTTAATCCTTATAATTTTAAGAAAGAAAAATATAGCAACAATAAGGCTAATTTGGAGTAGGGACAATGGATATTGTTTGCAAATATTTAAGAAAGTGTGGGCAACCTTTTCTTTTCTTGTTAGAGGTGAAGAAAATCCAACTCAAGCATATCTGGCAGAATTCCATTTTTTAATCAGTAGGTGTGTAGATAGACTCAAAGGTAAGCGAGCTACTCCTGCACCTCCTTGCAACATCTTTACTTTTAACATTAAGAATGGCAATGATTTTGCCTCAAGGTTCCCCAACCAGAAAGTGAAATGGGTTGAAAGGTATGGAGGTTAAGGCTGGAGCCAAGGTTCATGTCTGCATTGGGAAAGATTGTGGATTTCTTTCCAAAACCTCCATGCAATGGGGGGAGTTGGTGGAGGATAGTGAGAGAATGGTGTTGTGCTCTCCTCTTTGATTCTTAACCAAGTCTTTGGATGTTGTGAACTTATTAAGAACTTCATCCCTAGTCTTCATAAAACAAATCCATGTCTTGCTAGAGGAATCATCAATAAAAGAGACATAGTAACTAATCAAAGATGTTGAAGGCACATTTGAATGAATTAGATCAACACTCTCTCTTGATCCATGCTCATCCGTTAAAACAATATTAGCATGCTTGTGGAGTGCACAATTCCTATCTTCTGAATCTTTAAGTTCAAAAATTCATGCACTAGATCCTTAAAGATGTTCAGTTATATGCTGAAATAACTTAGATTCCTACTTCATTAGCATTTAATACATATTCACAATAACAACAAAATATGATCTCTGAAAGAAACACAATCACAAGGTACACAACAATTTATCCTAGGAAACCCTCAAGGGGAAGAAAACCCAGCAAGAACTTCCTCAATATAGATTACCAAAGTACAATTCCCAAAGAAATCAGTCTCATAAAGAAGAGAGACACAATCCAAACTCTAGAGCCAAGAGCAATCCTCTTCCTCCTTCGCAATCTTCCTCTTCTCTCTAGTGCACAATGCTTGAGTGAGTGAATGGTAAAAATGAGAGGAACCACTCTCTATTTATACTTTACTTTTTATGTGACATTTAACCTAACTAGGTCAGCCTCACTAACTTAACTGGGTCGACCTCTCTAGGGAGACTCAAATAATATTTATATTACATTCTTTTGGGTACTAATGACCCAACTTACAATGGAGGTTTAACCTCATGACTTTTACATGACCTTTTACATTAAAGACATCTCCCGAAGGAGGAATAATACAAGTAGAATATTCTTTGAAGTTACATTATTTCAACACTCCCCCTTAACAACAAGGGTATTCTACTCATAACAACAACAGGTGTGGCTTTACACAACATCATCGGAAGGAGGGAGGAGTAGGCATCAACAACATCATCTGGAACATTGGTTGGTACATCTATAAATCATTGGAAGTTCTTTAACAACATCAATATCAGCAACTGGAACAGTTTGCTGTAACATCATCAACATCTATAACACGAAGCTGGAACATCATCATTTGAAGCACGAAGCTGGAACATCATCATCTACAACACGAAGCTGGAACATCATCATCTGTAGCACGAAGCTGGAACATCATACGAAGCTGGAACATCATCATCTATAGCATGAAGCTGGAACATCATCATCTACGGCACGAAGCTGGAACATCATCATCTATAGCACGAAGCTGGAACATCATCATCTGTAGCACGAAGATGGAACACCATCATCTACAACACAAAGCTGGAACATCATCATCTACAACACATCGGTATAAGACCTGATACAACAACAACACTTGTGATCCTTCCTTTCAGAATTACAGGATCATGGACAATCCTTCCTTTTGGAACTACGGGATTCAGTTCAACAACACTGGTGATCCTTCCTTTCGGAACTATGGGATCATGGACAATCCTTCCTTTCGGAACTATGGGATTTAGTCCAACAACACTGGTGATCATTCCTTTCGAAACTATGGGATTTAGTCCAACAACACTGGTGATCCTTCCTTTCAGAATTATGGGATCATGGACAATCCTTCCTTTCAGAACTAAGAGATTCAGTCCAACAACACTGGTGATCCTTCCTTTCGGAACTATGGGATCATGGACAATCCTTCCTTTCAGAACTATGAGATTCAGTCCAACAACACTGGTGATCCTTCCTTTCAAAACTATGGGATCATTGACGATCCGTCATTTCAGAACTATGGGATTCAGTCCAACACTCACATCTTAGACAATCCTTCATTTCGGAATTATGAGATTTTATTCTAAGGATCAACATTTAAGACTATCCTTCCTTTCGAAATTACAGAATCATTGTCTAAGGATGATCAATCCCACAATTGTGCCATCATAGTAATATCAACACTACTCCCCCTTTCGAGGGAAGTCCTTATGGGCTATACCAAACTTGTCTCAGAAGTGCTCAAACTTCACACGAGACAGAGGCTTAGTCAACACATTTGCAACTTGCTCATCTGTGCTCACATATTGGAGCTTTACAGCTCCTTTCTGCACCATATCTCGAATGTAGAAGTACTAGATTTCTATGTGCTTCGACTTGTCATGGAACACAGGGTTCTGTGTCATCTTCACGCAGCTTTGGTTATCACATAGAATCACTGTGGTATCTAATTCCAGATCGAATAGACCCGATAACAACTTCTGAAGCCATATGGTTTCACAACTGGCGGAACAGGCTGCAATATATTCCGCTTCTGTAGTGTTGAGAGCAACACTGGACTGCTTCCTTCTCAACCATGAGATCATGGCTGACCCCAGACTGAAACATCCACCTAAAGTGCTCTTTTTGTATGAGACACTTCCTGCCCAATCTCAATCTATGTAACCATATAGTCTGAAGTCATGATCTCTAATATACCTGAGACCATAGTCTATTGTACCTTTTAGGTACCTCATCACATGCTTTGCAGCTATAAGGTGAACACGTCTGGGCTCAACCAAATATTGACTCAAGGTGTTCACGAAAAAACAAATATCTGGCGTAGTATTCGTCAGATACATCAATGACCCAATAATCTGCTTGTATAGTGTCTCATCCACTAACTCCGACGAAGCATCAAACATCAATTTCAAATTTGTATCCATGGGTGTGGCCATGGATTTACACTCCAACATATCAAATCTTTTCAAGATTTCTACTGCATACTTCCCTTGGTTGAGGAAGATTCCTTCTAGGCTCTGCCATACTTCAAGACCTAGAAAATAATGCATCAAGCCAAGGTATTTCATCTCAAATTCTGCAACGAGCTTCTTTTTTCATCGATTTTGCAACTCTGAGAGCTACATCTTCTTCATATACTTCTTCAAGCTGGCACATATTGTTCTTTGTAGAGAGTTCCGAATTCTGGAGGTTATTCTATATATGCTTCTACTTTAATTACATCATCTGTCTAGTGTAATATACATCATTTGCCACTAAGGAAACGTCTTGTCATAGTCGACTCACTCTCACTTTGTTCATCTGTAGTATGCTTGATTTTATAAGTCTTCTTGAATGTCATCGTTACTTGTTCTTCGGAACAAGTCTCATCATTATTCTCTTGCAGGAGAGTATACATGATCTTTCCTACAGGTCAAATTTAGTTTCGTGATTAGAAACATTTCATAAAAATCAATTCTTATGTATAAAGATATAGGTCTCACAGTCATGCAACTATCTTAGCCAATGCTTCAACACAACATTCATCCATATACGATAACTTTTTAAATGCCTTACATCTCTACCAGAACATCATTAAGAGTGTGCACTAATCTTAACATGTTAGCAAAGAGGTTTCATTCTAGATATGTAGAAATGGAATGTTGTACAACACCAGAGGCCACTTACCCATCACATGCATATTAGTAGTATATTGTTCATCAATGAAAACACTCTAACATGCATAATACACATCCTAAATCGAGGAACATAAATATGCAGACAACTGGACAATACATGAAATGACAATTCAAATACTTATCTTTGTTTGTTTGGTAGGAACTCTCTTGATCCTAGTCTCCTTGCAAGAGTCTCTAACAGTGTGCTCGACTCCATCATCTGATTCTGAGGACCTGTTCCTTTCTTTCTTATGACCAACAATGCTGAACAAGTCTTCTATACTACAAATCACAAGGACTCATGGTCCTAGCTATTAGGGGTAAGTCTGCACATCCCTTCAATTTGTAGAGTCCTTGTTCAATTTCAATCACAACTACATCCCTTCTTATCCAATGCTAAGATAGACAAGAGGTTCTTCTATCTCCCTGGTTTGGATTAAAGTACATATTCCTCATCATTGGAGGAATCTTCTTTGGCCTTCCTTTCATCATCATGTAACTTCTCTTTTATGAAGCTTTCTAGGTCATGTTCTTCAAGAATGAGCATGACCCTATATTTCCATGCCCTGAAGTTCTCAACTCCCTCAAGCTTCTCATCAAGCTTGGTAGTGTTTGTCATTTTGATAATATGAGAACCTCAAATGGAAATAGAATGGAGATAATACTTACTTGCGAAACTGCTTTTGGATTGACCTAGGGTTTGATAGAGAAACCCTATTTTTTCAACTTTGATATCTTGAGAAACTGATTGGAGGAAAATATGCACTTGACTGAGGCGAGTATGTTGGTACAATCAGTTTCCGAAGAATCCAAGATTTAACCCCTGAAACAGGACTTGCAAAATTCTAGACTGCAGTTTCTAGTTTTTTGGTTTTTCTGGTCCCAAGTCAACTAGGGTTTGACTTTCTGGAAGATATAGCGACTGAAAAATTTCGATATAGGTGCCAAAAGATGCACCTTGGAGATGTGCACTTCCCAATGTCACTTGCACTCCAAAATTCTTCTTCAATAGAAAGCCCTAATTTTTCTTGTCTGGAGAAGCAGAGAGATTTACCTCAGTGAAAGATGCTCTTTTCAGTCTAGCTCTGATACCATGTTAAGTTTATATGCTGTAATAACTTAGATTCCTACTTCATTATCATTTAATACATATTCACAATAACATCATAAATAGGATCTCTGAAAGACACACAATCACAAGGTACACAACAATTTATCCCGGTAAACCCTAAAGGGGAAGAAAATCCAACAAGAACTTCCTCAATATATATTACCAAAGTACAATTCCCAAAGAAATAAGTCTCATAAAGAAGAGAGACAAAATCCAAACTCTAGAGCCAAGAGTAATCCTCCTCCTCTTTCACAATCTTCCTCTTCTCTCTAGTGCGCAATGCTTGAGTGAGTGAATGGTAAAAATGAGAGGAACCACTCTCTATTTATACTTTACTTTTTACTTGACATTTAACCTAACTAGGTCGACCTCACTAACTTAACTGGGTTGACCTCTCTAGGGTGTAGGACCCATGTCCTGATTAACTTAAGTTTATAAATAAGTCTATGTTTCCTTTGTTTACACAGTGTTTCAAATCTCTATCTTGGTTTCTAGTTATGTTTAAAAACCAATCATGTAAAAATTTAATCACATTTACATTTAGAGGTTGAAATAAATATGTTCACCATTTATTTGTTTCATTTATTTCTAACCATTTCTACGTATGTGCAGGTGTAATAGCATATAAGTTTATGTACAATTCCACAAGATATCATTATTAGTAACTTTAAAATAATGATTTTACAGGGTTAGAAAATGATTAATATACCTGTAGGATAAGTACCTGTAATTAGTTGGTAGATCCCCTTTTTTTGCTGCTCCTTTTGCTCTGCTGTGTGCCTCGCCTGTTGTACTCCCTGCTATAGCCCTACAACCAAAAGCCTTTCCAAACCCTTGAAACTCAACCGACCAAACAAGTATGCCACCCTGCCAATTGGCGAGGTCTCACCAACCACCCAACTCCAAAGGTACCCCTTTGGACCCCCAAGCCCAAACCGAGTACAAGCCAACCAATATTTCCCTTCTGCAAACTCTCCAACAAGAACCCCCCTTCTCCTCTGCTTTGAAAATTTCTATCTCTGCTCAAATTTCCCAAAAATATCCAAAGGTGAAGATCCCCTCTCCCCCATTGTCTTCTCGACCTTATTCTCCTCCCTTGCTGACTCTTTTTCCCCTCCATTAATACCCCATCTCTAACATAAATGTTCTCCCCCCTAAGTCTTGTCTTGAGCCCATCCCCATGACTCTTATTAATAATTAAAATATTATAAAAAGTATTGGTTGGGATCACCTGCTAACCATAAATCCTCATTCAATAATCTTAACCTATTTTATTTCTTTTATCATTGGTGACTTTACTATTTAATAATTCACAATTAAATTTACAATTTGTTTAATTAACTCCATAACTTACTTTATCACATTGTTATTAGTAAAGGTTATATAAGTCCGGTAAATACGTATCCACAGTTCAACCGACCTTCATTCTTGACATAATCACTAATATTTTCACTTAAATTTGATCAATATATTATTATATTAGTTAAACAATATTATCTAAGACTTAATCAAACTCATTTACCTAGTACCATATTATACCTTGGCTTATTATTAAACTATTTAACACTATTACTTAAGATAATAATAGTCTCATTAATATTAATTGGCATTATTAACACATGGTTAATTTAATGAATCCAGTTAATACTATTTTTAACTAGCATTCGCCACTTGGGGTGCAAAAATGAACACTGATAGGGAAGGAGGAACAAAACAAGGCAACCTAGTCGAACCCCTTCGAACCCTGACCACATAGGGTTTCGACCACTTAGTGAAACCCCGACCACAACTTTTACTTTACCAATATTAAGGCTCGACCACTTTACAATATCAACCATAAAATTAATATATAAGAGACTGACCAAATAATTATCAAACACTCTTATAGGTCGACCATATTATTCATTGACTCATAACAAGATTGACCACATACATCGACCATAATAGTATGACTTCATTGACAACATCGACCAAATATCACTGACCGTATGGTGGGTCGCAGCCACCATGTTATGAGTTTTTTTTTTTTTTAAAAGACAACGACCCAATATCAATTATAACTTTCATCGGCTTCATAGCATGTGGAGTAAGTCATGTTACCGACTAAACTTATATGTCGATGCTGATTCCTCAAACATGCGGGATCAGTCGATTCCTGTCCGCTCAATAGAGTGCATCCTCTCGAAGAGATGACTTGGTCGACTAGGTTTTTTTTTTCATGATCGACGAGGACTGCTACCTGACGAGTGGTCGTGGTCGATTGGATGTGATGTGGTCGGAAAGTAGTTAGGGATCTTGTGGTCAATACTGTCGGACAGGTGAAAAATAACGTTTCTCGGACAATAACAAATACTCTGCAATAGCCAATAGGATCAACAAAGTTTTGATTGAGCCGCAAATTTTGAAGTCAACTACGTCCATCAAACAAATTGTTTCCTCAGTCGACAGGTTCTTGTATCAATGAATGGCGAAAGTAGCTCTTTCCATGTGGTCGATACATCCATATTCGATAGCCAACTTCATTGGTCGATATGCTTATCGACCAACACTTTATGACTATTACATGACTTTTTGTAATGCAAATTAATGTCGATGGTGCTTTTAGCAGATGAAGGTTGCTGTTCAATAAAGGTCGAGGACTGGCTCTTCACTGGGTCGATCCGACTTGTCGACCTACATTGGAAACAGTTGGCTCTTTCAACATCTCCCTCTTATCAAAATCTTTCTTCGTCGCGAAGAAAGGAGGAGATGTGCAAAATTACTGAACAAAACTTGTGTACAGACTGGAACTGGAACTGGTCGCTGCTTGTTGTTGTACACAGACATTGACAATTGCTTCAGCTGAAACAAACATGTGGTGTTGGAAGGTCTTCCAATGGTGTAGCGTGCTTTGGATGTCGATAGTAAGTGTTGTAAGGCTCGACAAGTTAGCTATGTGTTCTTGAGTAGTCCTGCCCTGTAGATGAATTAGGTCGAGACCCAAAAGCTCTATTTTCTCGTTGGCAGCTGAAAGCAGTGTTTTAAAATGTGGTCGGAGTTGTTCTACTCTGTGAAGGTTATGATGGGCATGGCTCAACCACTGTTGTTCACTTTTTTCCAGTTTCTCCAACTTTATGTTTTCAATTATCAGTTGTTCCTCAGTAATTGGGGCCATGGTTTTATCAGCTACTCGATGTTGTTGATGAAGAGTGTTAATTAAGTCCCGGGTCTACTGCATTTGTCTAAAGACGTTGCCATAATGTTTGTACCAATTGCGGAGAACGTTGTTCGCTGTCTCTGCTTGATGATTATACTGGATGAGCTGATTGTGTGCTGAGTTGAATGCTTCAAACTGTTTCCACATCAGTGACGCTATTACTGTTGGTTGTTCTTGTCGGTCCCTGGTGAGCTCTTCAAATAATGCCGACACTACAGATTGGAACAACTAAAATGCTTTATCAAGTGTGCTAGTATTGTCGAAGCTGACTGGAATTGGTATGACCTGTTGCGCTGAGTCTTGACACTTTGTCAAAAATACATTTTGGTCTTCTTTTAACTGGTGAACGCAGTCTTCTGCTGCTAGTCGTTTATGCCGCCGTTCTTGGTTGATTGCATCAGTCCGTAAATCGAGCTCTACTTGTGGTGCCTTTTGTGGATGGTCTGTCGAGATCAACCCAAATTGGTCGAGATTTACAGATAAGCAACCCAATTGAGATATGTGGTCCAGATGCTACTGCTGTTGCTGAAGATATTTCTGATGGTGTCGCTTGTCCTTAGCTTGTTTTTTCTTGAATTTTCCTTGCCATTTTGGGACTGCTAATTGCTGTTCTGAGTGTTTTCGTGTCTCGACTATTGCTGATGGTTGTTTTGTCTCTTCTTCTGCTCTGCTTGATATGACTATTGTGTTTGTCGAGTGTACTTTTTCAGTTGTTGCTTGTTTTGCTTGTTCTACTGGCTCGACTGTTGCTTAGTTGTTTATGTTGCTGGCTCGAGAAGTTGCATTACTTTTGATGTTGTTGTGGTCCCATTGGCAGCGGTGGGGATTGGTACACTAGTAGCGACTTGACGAGTCGACGACATATGTGTTTCGTCGATTGGGGAAAGAGTGTTAGGAATAGAACTGCTAGATGGTTTTCGAATGATTAAAGGGGACAAGATTTCTGGTATGTGTGGTAAGGTATCCGATGGATTCAAAAGTTCGGTTGGGGTGATACCAGGAGGGGCAGAATGCGAAGTAGATGGCTTCATCAAAGAATGATTTGACAAGGTATTTAATTTGGTGTGATAGGATTTCTGCACGTTGTCGAGCGGATGTCGGTTTTGTTCAACTATTGGTCGGAGATCCCGACTGCTTTTTGCTGGTAGATATGCGTCGGGAGTTTGTGTTTTCTTTGTCTGAACTTGTTGATTGTGGCTAGTTGGGCGGGATTGAGGAATTCGACCATATGCATGTTGGACCTTATCTTGCGCCTCTTCAGCGTCTCTCTTAGAATGGGCTTGTTCAACTTTGTTGTGTAGAATTTGTGTTTTTTCTATATGTTTTTTTTCCATTTGCTGTATTTGATGCTGTTTTTTTTTGCTTCGTTTTGTTGCTGTTCCAGTGCTTCTTCTTTAGTGGCCGTAGTTGTTCTTGTATTATTTTCGCCTCTTCACTTTGTTTATGTATTTCTGCTTGGTTTTCTTTGGTTGTAGTTTGGGTAGAAGTAGATGCACTCTTCGGATTTAGTTTGTTGTGCAGCGCTGTCATATTGTTTACCCTTTTATATATTTCCTCTTCTTTGAGAAAGTGATTCGAGTACTGAAAAGTGATGTTACAAGAAGCACAATGTTTAGCCACCTTGCTTTTCTTGTCATTTCTTACAGAAAGTTTAGTTCCAAAGTGAAAAGGTTGCAAGTCTGAAATGAAGGGTTCCAATCTTAGGAAATTTGTGTCCACCAATGTTGAATGGTACATGTGGGTAAGAATCTTTTTTTTGTCATGCAGATAGTGACCAATTCCATTGATGAACACTTGTCTTATCGCTTCTTTATGCACTATGTAATCTGTAACATATTTCGGCAATAGAGAAGGAGGTTGGGTGCCTCCATACATTCTAATGTATGTGCCTTTTGGTGAGAAGTAATAGTATCCATATTCAGCGATTACATCCAAGGCATTGTCTGACATACAATTTGCTTCTTTATTGAAGACCAGTGATGAATAAAGGGGCATGATTAGTTCTTCACATAGTAATTTGTAGTAGCCTGCATATCGGTGTGCCCAAGTTATCTGATATGCTACATGAATGGGAGTCTCATTCGGATTCCAAGTACATCCCAAATTAGGAAAAGGGTGGTTGACTAATATACAATTGATGAGGTAGCCAGACATGAAGAATTGTGACTTCCCTTATGAAAGGTCGGTTTGAGCTGCAGAAATGGTTGACGCCATACTGTCTGAAATAATATGTGCCCAATTGAATACTGTACCATGTGTGGCAACATGGTATATCGATGGAACCCAACTGAGTTTATAGATTTTGGCGTTTGGTTGACCGAAGAGTTTGCTCAACAATAAAACTATGATTCGATAGGGGGTCGTTAAGTTTTCGGTGTCATATTGCCCGTTAGACTTGGGTCTAAGTTGTTTGTCTGGTAGGAGCATTTTCCTTGCACATTCAACATTATCTATATTGGCACGTCTTACCCAATCGTTAGTTAGGAATACTTTGGATGTAGGCAGCCTGTATGCGGCTGTAAGGTAGACTGGTTGGAAGGATGCAAGCCTTCCTCCAGTGGCATTTGAAATGATCTTTGTAGTAGTATCTACATGGGGCAAAATCCATGCAATCACCTCTGAGTAGGGAAACAATTTTGGCCGTGTAGCTGCCTTGTGAAGGCCGGAGCTTTTGATGTTTTGATAAATTATGCCTTCTTCCACGGTCTAATTAGGTATTTTATCGTCTCTGATAGCTATGTACAGTTGGCCCCATTTGAACTCAGAGGTGTTTCCTATTATGGGTTTTGTGTCTTCAAATAGTGTTTCGATTTGTATTTTTGGAGTTGTTTCTTCTTGAAGCTCGATCTGCTTGGCCTTTCTTTTTTCGATTTCTGTAGACATACCTGATTTGAAAACATATAGTGTCAATAATGATGAATTTTCACTGAAACGTTTACAAGATACGTAGTATTCAAGGTATGAAATTGATATGATACTTTATTATACTAATGAATCTTTAGGTATAAATTAATATGATTATATCTAAGTATTATATTACAGTATAGATAAAATCACTTTGTAGTGGACTCGACCAAACTTGTTTCGACCAGACTTGAGGATCGACCAAAGTCGTCGACTACATACATCAGTTATATTTGACCAAATTTGAAAAGTATCATCAAACATATATTATGGAGACGACCATCATAAGACGAGACTCAACTTTAACATATACTATGCCACATGTATCGACCAAAACTCTTTTGGTCGCATAACTGGACTGACAATGGTTTGCAACAAAACCGACTTGATTTACAAAGACTTTTACATATTTCGACCCATCAAACAAAATATCGACCAGTAGGGTATCGACCATATCGATCACATCAACTACTTCTTATTGAGCGAGTGTTGAAGATCGACCAAAATAAGGAAGTCGACCAAACAAATATATCGAGTACATTAAAGCAGTCGATCTTCGACTAGTTTTCAAAGATTCGACTCTTTTACAAAAAAGTCCACTTTAAAAAGAAAATTCTCATAGGAAATTTAAAAATAAGGTTTTCAAAAGAACTTATTACAAATATTGACGGAGCCGAGCAAAATGAAATGTCCATCAATTCGACCACATAGTTAATACTGCTTGACCAAATAATGGCAAATACAAAGAAAATGATCAATGATTTATCCTTTGTCTGCAAAATAAATTAATATCCATGATGGTGACCAGTCCTTGTGTAAACTATCAGGGTTTGGCATTTGAGTAGATAGTTGTTGCGATAATTGAAGAATAGTCGACAAGAAAGTTTTGCCACCATTGAATTCCGTGGAGCGTCCATTGAGCAGTGACCAATGATTGAGCGTGGACCAGGATGATATTCTTGCTTATGTCAAATATGCAAGGTGACCAACATTAGAATTGACTAAGAGTGCTTCGTTTGAGATAAAAAGACCAACGACCAAAAAAGTCGACGACCAAAAAGTCGACAATTAAATGTATATAACTTTATTGAAATTGTCGACCACCGACAACGAAGACAAGTAGTCAACTGTTTACTTGGATACAGTAATCATGTGTATTTAAGAGTTTCGTGAAGATATACAATAACGACCGACCATGCAGCCCGACCGTTTGACGCTTTTTGGTCGATGCCATCATTGGTGCATATTAGGTAAGGGAACATAACATATTTTTCAAGGCATTTCAACAAAGCATTAGAGGATAACTTTTACACGCAATAAAACTTATATATTCAAACAATGCATTGTAGCATAGTGAAGTATATATATTGGGACAGTTTATATTTATTGCAAAAAAGACTAACATGGAATGAAATGTTGTGATGTGGTTGGTTTGAAAAAAGTTATGAGAACACATTGAAGTAAATAAGATAGAGTAGTACAACAAAAATGTTGATATGAGGATTAAATCTCTTGTTTTCTTTATACAGTAGTATTCTCTTCTCTTCTATAGGAAAATATTCAATCATGGTAGCAATAAGAATACAAGATATGAAAAAAATAGACAATTCATTTTGCAAAAAGAAGAAGGTAGTAAAGTAATAGGTATGCAAAGTACAGATGCAAAGGACTATGAATGTAACTTTATGGAGCAGGTGGCTGCAAAGACTTTGAAGCAACCAACCTCTCTTCTTCTATTCTGTGTTGCACATAGGGACTATATTTCATTCAAGAATACCTAGAGAAGGAAAAAGGTGGAGATATGCGAAGGCCTGATAAAGACTTAACTCTTGATATTGCAGTGAATGTAATGCCTTGTCGGTCAATGTTTCCAATATCTATTGTTGCATTTTGGAGGGTCATGCCTTGTGCTTTATGGATTGTTAAACGCCATGCCATTTGAAGTGGTACTTGCCTCCGTGAACCCCTTGTTATAGGAGGGATGGGGACATAATTTGGATTGGAAGAATCCCATGGGGGCCCTTTGTAGTGGAGAAAGTCAATTACAACATAACATGGCAATGTAGGTGGTTGATCATTGGAGTTGTAGACAATTGCAATAACTTTTCCAAGTGATCCGTTTACAAGGCCTACTGAGACACACAAGTTGGATGTCAACATGACTTGTCGACCAATTTCTAGTAGAACCTTGAATGGAAGTTGTTCATCATCTATTGAGGTATGCACATGTTCTTTCTTTTGCTCTGCAAAGCAATGTGCAATTGGCATGTTAAGGAGTTTGAGCATTTGTTTGTTATGTAATGCAACATAGGTATTAGTTGCGTACAAATGAGTGCATTGGTCAAATGTATGATTCTCTTCATGTGAAAGGGACGAGGGTGTCCTTAACATGAGAAGGTTCCAATATTCAAGAGTTGGTGTTGCATTTCGAAGATTCAGCAGGAGTTGACGAAAGGAAACTTGAGAAGGAGTGTTGCCTTGTTGTCGAAATATGGTTGAAAGAGTGACAAAAGTGTCAAAAGTACTCCATAGAGCATTTCCTTGTGATGCTCCAACATACATGGGGATGTCATTTACAGGGGGCAGTTGTCCAAGGTCACCAAGGAAGATGATAGAGCAACCACCAAAGGGGGTTGTCCGTTGGGAAGGGAAGGCTTGACGTAAGCAGTCATCCATACGGGTTAACATTTATGGGCCAACGAAACTCATTTCATCAATGATGATGTATCGAATATGATGGAATTGTTCTTGGAAGTTTGAAAGAGATTGGCCTTCAAGAAGGTGTATCTCAGTAATGGGTATGTGAAGTGCAGAGTGTATTGTAAGCGCATGTATGTTAAAGGCAACAATACCTGTGGGAGCAAGGAGGAGCAAGGGTGAAGGTTTGTCGGCAGAGGCATGTTGGAGTGCAGATCTAAGGCAAGAAATCAAGAAAGACTTTCCTGTTCCTGCAGTGCCTTGAATGACCATTTTGAGTGGAGGAGGGCTTGTAGCATTTGTGGAGTGTGCAATGATAAGATCGAAGGCCATTTGTTGTGTGAGAGACAAGGAGGAAGGAGAACATGGAGATGAAGAGATGTCTGGTTGTATGTGGGTGGAAAATCGATTGAGGTCAGTGAATGATATGGCTGTTGCATGCATGTGTGAAGGAATATGGTTTTCGGTCCAATTGTGTTCTTTGTCAAAGTCACGATGGCCAAGCATGTCAAGGTCATCGACATAGAGGTTGTTTCCAGGGTGGAGTTGAGAAAGGAGTTCCCATTCATCCATGGCAAGGGCTGAGGGAAAGTGGTTGAAAGCAGGAGTAGAGTCATCGGAGGGAGGTGTACTGGGCGCTTCTGGCAAACGATTAACATGCCATGCAGTGTACGTGTCTTTAATGCGAAGCCAATTAGAATTTATGTCCAATGTTGTGGATCCAATGTCATCGTGGAGACTGCGAAAAGGTTTGTATAGGAGGAGCTCACTCCAACAAAAGGAAACAAAGGAATTTGCAGTAATTGGTGGAATGGTAGTGAAGCGAGGAAAGACACGAACAATTTTTGGAGGGTAGATTGGTTTCCATTGGGAGTGCTTTCTACGAGCTGAGTATGAACATGAGTGAGCAGCTTCAAGAAGAGTAATTTGTTCAAGTGCAGGGGGTTGTTGCATGTAAGCAGAAATGAAGCTGGGTGTTGGTGGGGTGTCAAGAGATTCATTGGAAATACGGTGGAAAATACTTTGGCTAACATTCAAGGATAGAAAGGAACAACTGCAAAGACAAAGAGGGAGTTTTTGGAGCATGTGGCAGGTTTCTTATGCGCCAATGTATCGATTTGCAATAGTCTCTGACAAGAAACGTCTTATTGGTTGAAGTATGGGGGCATTGGTTGGAGTTGCATGTGCAAGACGAGAAAGGAGTGCATGGTAGCTTTTTGATTTTCTCTCTGCCTTTGTTGCATATTTTGAAATATATTTGAGGACAACATGTCTAGAGAGAACAGGTTGGCAATCAACATTAGCTCACCAAATAGAGAGCATGGTAGGGTTGTGAATATTTAGGAGGGCATCGTTCCTTGCAGGCTTGTAGGTTTTTCGGCCATTTGCATCAATGAATAAGGAAGAGGCAGGTTGTAGATGAAAGGGGAAGCCGTAATGACATTGAAGAGAGGATCCTTTTTTGCGGAGGCAAGAATATTCTGAGAATTTCATGTGCCTTTGGACACAATTAACAAGTTCTTCATAGTCATCCAAGTGATTGTGGTATACTTGCAATAATGAATTAATGCAAATACACGAGATATCAGAAATAATAGAACATAATCGCTTTTATATTGATCACGGGCCACTTCGAGGGGGCAACCTCCTTTGAGCAAGCTCAATACAATTAACTTCACCATGCCTTCAATGACCTCAACACACACTTATATACTAAGTCTATGCCCAATACTATGAGTCAAAACCATGGGACATATAATACTACGGGATGACTTACAAAGCATATGCGTCCAATACTATGGGTCAATACTATGGGCTAATATAAACTACAGATCAACAAATACTACGGGACGACTTACAAAGCATATGCGTCCAACAACAATATACTAACATAGTAAAGAGAAGGGTTGACATAGGTTCCTAACATCTCCTCTCCCTTAGAAAAAGCTTTGTCCTCAAAGCTTTGGTTGGAGAAATTGCTGCAGAATCTGAAGGAGTGGTTCCCCGGTAGCATCCTCGGTTTGCATTTCGGGCCACTGACGCCTTTGGAGTGTCAAGGAGGATTGCTTGGAAGGCTGTAGATGAAGAAGAACCCTGTCAGCTGCGTGGAAAATGCGCTCAGAACGGTGCTGATCGGCTTGTTGTTTCAGGCGAATTCTGGCCATGTGAAGATTGTCCTGCAGAATGAGAAGAATCTGATCGCGGTTTCAAAGAACCGAGTCAATTTCCTGAACTGGAGAGCTGCTAAAGGTGTATTGAAGAAGAACAGGCGGTGTTTTTCCATAGACTGCTTCATATGGTGTCCTTTGAGATGTGGTATTGTACCACTAGAGCGCTGCTAGGAAATCCATAGAAATAGTTGGCCAAAGCTGTGTAGGGATGGGCAAGGGTTTGAGCAATCCCGAAAGGAGTGTCGTTTCCCCCTTGTTGACTTGGAAAGTATCATCATCAGCCACCATCTGTTGAATTGTCATTTTTAGTCCCGACCAAAAGAATTTACATTGTTCCCAGTCATACATTTTGCAGAACCCAGAGTGTCCGGTTGATGAAGAAGCATGGAGTTCATAGAAGAGATAGCCCTGTTGAACATATTGCAACCAATTTGGAACAAGCAGAGAAAGAGCTGTAAGAGAAACTGGGTCATCAATTGTGCGAGAAGGAGCATCTTCCACCATATTGTCCTTACCCTTCTTGTAAGTGATCACATAGGGACAACCCATGAGTTGGATAACCCATTGCAGGTGTGTTGGGGAGGAGACCCATTGTTCCAAAAAAATTTCCAGACTCGGGAGATCAGTCTTGAGGCAGAAATAATTCCCTAATAGGTATGGCTGCCACTTCTGTACTGCATGCAAAATAGCCATCATTTCCTGCTGAGAGGTAGATGTGGCTACATTCTTACCGGAAAGGTCTCTTGAAGGCAACAAGCGCATTGGTTCAGCAAGGATACCTGCATATCTATCCAAGGAAGTAGTGGAGACTGTTGATAGGTGCATCTGAATGGAATTGAGCTGAGCGATGACACCATGTGAATTCTTCTTAAGGATTTTTTCCAGGCGATGTGAACTGATGATGCAGAGAGACCCTGGTTGTAAGCCCATAAATTTGTGTTGTGCCCCATTGACTTTAAACTGCATCCAAAGTTCAGCAAAATCCCATAAGATGGGGCCAAGTGTGCGTAACCATTGAACGCCCAAAACCACATCACATCCGCCTAAGGGCAAGGCAAACATGTCAGAGCGTAGGTTATAATCTTCCATAGAGATACGCACATTGTGATACTTCCCCTTGCAAGGTAAGGTGCCCCCATTGGAAACCATGACTTCAAAGCTGGAGTAAGGATGGACAAAACAATCATCCTGTTTGGCAATCCGAGGGTCAATGAAGTTATGAGTGCTACCAGAATCAATGAGTATGGTAAGAGGGAGCTTCTTGAAGTATCCCCTGACCCGCATTGTTTGTGGGGTGGTGACGTCGGTTACAACATGGAGAAAGATCTCAGGTGGGTCATCCTGAAATGGGGTGTCAACAGGCGGGTGTTGAATGTCGATCTGATCATCCACTGTATCTGTAGCTGCTTCGCCAAGTTCTAAGGCAGGCAGAGAATCCACATCCAAGAGATAGAGCTTTTGTTGAACACATCTATGTCCCCGAGTGAATTTCTCATCACAATTATAGCAAAGCCCTTTTGCTCGGCGTGCCTGCATTTCTATTTCAGACAAATGCTTGATAGGAGTTGGTTGAGGAGAAGGCGTGATGGGAGGTCGTTGGAAACCCATATTTCTGAAGGGAACAAGGGTGGGTTTGGAGCATTGTTGAGCTGCAATCTTGTCCTCAGCCAGCTTAGCCAACCTTAGGACTTCCATCATTGTGTTGGGACAAAACATTTTGACCTCTGAGCGAATTTCATCCTTGAGACCACTTATAAAACAACTCCTGTAGAATTCATCAGACAATCCTTTTGTGTGATTGGCCAATTTCTCAAATTCTGTCTGATACTCTCTCACTGTGCCAATTTGGTGAAGTTTAGTGAGTGCTCCTGTGAAATCATCAAAAGCACTAGGGCCAAATCGTGGCAAAATGAGTTGGCAAAAATCTCTCCAGTTTGGCTCGGGATGAGCTTTGATGTACCAACGGTACCATTGAAGGGCTTCCTGTTCCAAATGAAAGGATGCAAGTGGAACTTTCTGGACATCAAAAGTATTATGCAGACTGAAATATTGTTCTGCTCGGTATATCCATCCAGTCGGATCAGTACCATTGAAGCGAGGAAAATCAAGCTTCGGCCCACGCAAATTGTTGGAAGAAGAGAACCCGGTGGCTGCAAAAGATTCTGGCTGTCGGTTATTGTTCATGGCTGGATGCTGAAGATGGAGGCTGAGAAATTTTTCATTCAGATCTTAGAGTTTGGTTTGGATGGCTGCAAGTGCTTTCTCCATGGTGTTTGCTCCTGCACGGGTGACAACCATAACCAGGTTTTTTTTTTTTTTTTTTGTGGAATGGGTAGAAAAACACAAACAAAAGCTGATTTAGTAAAGGGAAATTTGGATTGGGGAAACAATCTGATGGGTAATTGGGGTTTGACTAGATTTTGGACATTGTCGAAAGGACAAGAAAACAAAAAGGGGGATTTCAGAAGCGGGGTGATAGAATGAGAAAATTTGGCAGAGAGGGACAAAGAAGCAGAGTTCAGAAAGGAATTCTGTGGTACAATTTGAAGGCGATTGGGTGAAATATGAGGAATCTATGGCAAACCTTAAAAATAGACAAATGTGGGCTTTCGGGTTTTGGGAAGGGGAATTGGGGATAGGGTCCTCAGGAATGAAATACGCAGAATGGGATGACAGGGGTTCCCCAAAAATTTCAAGGGAAACAGAGTAAAAATAAGGGAGATATGGAGAAAAAACTGAATTTTATACTCCTTTTTTTATTTTTTTTTAATTTTTTTTTTATTCAGACTGGAGCGGCTACGGCTCGAAAAGGATCTGGAACAACGCCGAATGGATTGAAAATGGCTGAATCTGGAACGGCTTGCAAATGGATCTGAAACGGCGCAACAGTGTTCAACAATAGTTCAGCTGAAAGTAGATATGGACCCCAGGTATGTGCGGCTTCCTAACAGTTCAGGGGTTTCACTCGGCCACCAATGCTGTCTGACGGCTTGCGTATTGGGGCAGTACCCCTCACTCCACAGCTCAGGTAAAACTGATAACCGCTTTGCCACAAACGACAGCTCTTGGTTTACCTCACGGGTGGGAATTAGTCAATCAGGTAGGGGTCGTTGCCTTTTTCGTTGGCAGGTCCTCTCAATGGGCCAGCTACTTTGGGGTTCCTGTGGTACTCCTTACAATGAGTTTTAGGGCTTATGCCCAAGTACTTCCCACAGTTAAGCTGATAGGGATGATTCCCAAATCCGAACCTGCAACAGAAAAATTTTTGGTAGAAATTCCACCCAATGTTCAAAAACCGGATCTATATTGCTCAGAATCGCTATTATAGCATGTTTCCGGAACTGGAGCAACCACTCTGCTTCTACCTATGAAAGCGGAATAGAAATCTGGGCACTCGGTCAAAAGATTTTCTCGCCGCAATTTCCGCGGCCGTCATCGAAATTCTGAAAAATTGCTGATTTTAAATCCGCGATATCTCCACTTTTAGAACTCCAAATGAGATGATTTTTTTTTTGAAACTGCGTATTTTTGAAAGAGGAATTCAAATATGCAATCGGTTTCTTCTGATTTTGTGTAGAAAGTTTCAGAAATTGATCTGAAAGTTGCGACCCAAAAAAAGAAAAAAATTTCCCACTTGTGCCAAGGAAAGTGCTCTGATACCAGATGTGGTATACTTGCAATAATGAATTAATGTAAATACACGAGATATCGGAAATAATAGAACATAATCGCTTTTATATTGATCATGGGCCACTTCGAGGGGGCAACCTCCTTTGAGCAAGCTCAATACAATTAACTTCACCGTGCGCTCAATGACCTCAACACACACTTATATACTAAGTCTATGCCCAATACTATGAGTCAAAACCATGGGACATATAATACTACGGGACGACTTACAAAGCATATGCATCCAATACTATGGGTCAATACTATGGGCTAATATAAACTATGGATCAACAAATACTACGGGACGACTTACAAAGCATATGCGTCCAACAACAATATACTAACATAGTAAAGAGAAGGGTTGACATAGGTTCCTAACAGTGATTTAGTGCAAGTATTGAATTTGTTCCAATGGGGCATGGATCAGTTATAGTAGAGCCTTGGAAGCATGGGGTTTGCAAATGGTTGACTCGAGGATTCCATGCTGTAACAAACTTGTCAAAGTATAGTTTTGCATCTTCAACCTTTGTAGCATCTGCCCAGTCTAATGTGTCCATATTGGGTGCATCGTCCAACCATAAGAAACCATGTATATGCGCAGATTCCCTGTGTTTCCATTCATACCTATATGGAAAATTATAAATATCAGGAATGAACATTTGAGGTTTTGAATACATTGAACTTTAATGGGAATTTGATTTGTTATCAACCTGCGCCAGTAGTCTTTTGCAGAAAGGCCTTTTTGAAGAACCTCTTCCAGGAATATTTTGAATCTATTGTCCATGTATTGAGATGCAATGTGTGGATTTCTTATAAGTTTTTGAATTCTCCATTGGTGTTTTTTGATTTGAAGTGGGTAGAGCTTGTCCAGGCATCAAAGAATGCAAATCAAGCCACTTTGTGTTAGCTGCGCTGAGAGTGAAGAAGAATGTTGGTGTCCCTTGTTGAGTGATCATGTCAGTTAGTTCACACCTACTTTTGTTCCAGTAGGAGCACGTCCCGCAAAGGGTTGAGCCAAAGCGCATGACTTGCTCTGCGATTTTGGCATCCGGCAAGTCTTGTAATTGCTGTACAAGTTCTGTGATTTTTGGAGGCAATGTATCTTCAATGTTGCGCTTTACAAACACAGAAGCAGTAGAATGGCTACAGTGGCGCATAATGAGGTTATATATGTAATAACGGAAACGAGGATGTTGGTCGAATCTATTGTCATGGTATCGAAGAAGGTGCAGTGCATAATTGTCCATACCAGCCTCTTGAATGTGTGGTTGTTTAAGCATTGCGACTCCAGTGGGAAACAAGGTTGGGAAGGCCATTGAGAGGAGGCCTATTGTGTTGTACTCATTGATAGGGGAAATGTCTATTGGGGGCCAGACAATGGACGATAGATTTGGTGCATCGCTTGTGCCTAAGAAGCGTTTGATTTCATCAACCTTAGTTCTACAATTTGTTTGTGTTGATATAAAGGAGGAGGATTGTTCTTCATGGGGTTCATGTAAGCTGGGTGATTGAACAAGTGGGGTTTCATTGGGTGTGGCATGACGAAGGAGGGACGAAATGTCGGTTGGTTCAATAGGAAAAGAAGATAATGCGGTTGAGTTAACTTGAACATCTTTGTAGTAGGGGTCATTTGAAAGCTTGTATTGGAGATCAGCAAGAACACGTGTTCGACTAACAAAGAAGTCATAAGGCTTTTTCGTAGGACTGCATTTACGAACAATAAGGATGTCAATGTCTGAGAGTAATCGAGAGAGGAGAGTGGCAATGCTAGTAATGTTTTGCGGAAAGTTAATAGTATGGCCAGAATATGTATATTGTCCCCCACGAGCATGAGTGACTTGTAAAATTGGGTTAATACGAACAGTGAGCATTTCTTCAACTTGAGTAAGGATGGCTAGCACTGGTGGTTGTATCCCAGGATCCATGTTGTTTGCAAAGGAATATCGGTGGCCATTTTTTTCTGCAATGCAACGAGCACATGCATATGCACCAGAAGATTGTTTTGTTTTAATTCCAGGATAAGACTCTATGCATATAGAGCATACATTTATGAGAGATAGTTTGTCCAATCTTGTACGGAATCGTCGTTGTGCACCATCTAGGTCTCTATTTGTTGGATGTGTTGGTATGGATGCGGATGGTGCAGAAGGTGTCGGGGGGAGGTTGAACAACGTGAAACGAGGAAGGGATATGAACAAGTTGACGAACAACTCTATATAGAAGGCGTTGACGCTTGTTGTTATTCTTTTTCTTTTGAGCATAGAGAACTCTTCTGCGTGCATTGATTTGATCATTGTCATTATTGGTTGACATGCCTACAAAAAAAATGTTTGGTGGTTATGAACTTTATGGCGTCTTTTTTGTAAGAGAAACATACTATATATTTAATCATTTGAAGAGTGTTTATGGATAATTTATGGGAAGTTGTTGCAAGAAAGGAATACATATCCTCTTGAACAATGTTTATAAAGAAAAGAAGCATAAACTTGACAAAGCGATGTTAATTCTAAGTAAAAATTTGAAAGTGCCAAGATAGAGTATAAATATGTAATTTAACACAATGTTACAATAAAACTAATTAATATAATATTCAAAACTGGTCATTGTTGGTTACAAGTACCACTCAGGTAGTGGTGTGTATACAAAAATTTGTAGTTGCTAAGTATGATGCAGAAAATATAGAGAGTCGGAATTGAAGAGGTTTTTGAAGATAGAGTTCAAAGCTTTCGAGCAACTGACCATTTATTCGTCACAATGTCTTCGCTTCATCAAGTGGATCAACATGTGTTGATGACGTTGGAGCGTTCTCTGACATGACAAGAATCACCTTCAAATGAGCGTTTGAATTAAAAGTCTCTATCTTTACTGATAAGGTCAGCAGGTACTCTCGAGCACAAACATGTTGAACAATTTCCAGGAGAGATTTTGGATCATTTGATAGAAGGCACAAATCTTTTGCAGAGACCTCCATGAGTTGTTGCGAAGCATCATCAAAAGCTATGATACCGTGTAATTGTCCAGTAGCATCCATGAGGTCAAGTTTGAGTATGTATTGATAAGTACACTTTGTAAACTCCCCATCACATTTTGCACAATGCCAAACATGACCAACTTTGTGGGAAATTTTTTTCATGCATTGTATTCCATCGACAAATAGAGGGCATGCAAGGAAATGAAAGTCATTGATGTTAATATGGGTGATTGTAGCAGTAATCGAATACCAAGTTGCTTTCTCAGAGGGTTTGAGATATTGACGTAGCGCAGCTATGGATATGCGTTTGCAGGAGCTAGGAGAAGACGAGTTGGATTTTCTGCTCAAATATGGGGAGGCTGAAGGGAATCCATTGTCAACAAACCATGATTGAAGAAGTTGAGCTTCCTGGATATCTGGGTTTATAACGAGGTTGGTGTTGGAGATTGTTCCAATGGTTTTTCCATTGAACTCTGTAACACGTCCACCTTTTATTGCAAGGATAGGGGGAGTAGCGAAACCTCGAACGTTTCCAAGGTGGGCACCCTCAATTGTGCATTGGTCCCCCCAAAGTGTTATGTGTATGCTATACCCATATATGTCCCTCAATCCAACTGTTCGGCGAATGGTTTTAGAGCCATCCCTTTGGAGTATAGTTGATGCAGGGGAAACATAAATGACAATTCCAATAAGGTCAACCATGGAATTGAGGGGTGTAGTTTTGATGTCAAGGATAGATTTGAAGTGGAAGCAATGAAAAGGGATCAGTGGGAACTCTTCCAAACATCGTTGAATTTTTGAGGAGGTGTTAAGGAAAATCTCGAAAGCAGTTTTCAAATGGTCGTATGTTGGGTTGACTGGTTTGATTGTGCCATTTGAGACCATGTAGACTATGCCAACTTGTATTTGGTCATATAATGAGGTGGTTAGTTCATTGAAAGTAGAGATATGAATGCCATCTCTGGTAGCACTAACAAGGTCAAACCCAAAGAGTTGACCAGGGCCTTTTTGGTTGGTGAAGGCGTTGATACTTGTCTTTGTAGTAACTCATCCTTGAATGGTCCAAGTTTTGTTGGAAGGATTGAGCGATGTGAATTGAAGAATAGGTGCAACAAGGTTTGGGGTTGGATTTTGCGAGGACGGTCTGCTAAGTGAAGGGTTTTCGGGATCAAGGGCGTTGTTTTCTGAAATAGATGAACTGCTGTGAGAGGTAAAGGTAGGGGTGAAGTTGAAAGGGGATGGGTTTCTAACAATTGCCGTTTCCAATGTGACAATTTCAAATGTGCCCAATGCGATAGTCCTGGAAAGAAGAATTAAGGTAAGTAAGTATAAGTAAAAAATATGTTACAATTATTGGGAGTGCAAAAAAAAAAGGCAAACTTAAAATGTGGAAAGCAAAGCATATGTTGTATCGTGTACACTGTTGCATGTACAGTTGATGACTGTGATGATCAAACTTGCTTGGAGTTGGTGGTTCTCCACAACACTATTGTAGCTACTTGGAAGCAATGTATCGTGCTTATGAATTCCATCAGAGATAGAGATTCGGAAGTGGCTAGTTGCTGAGTTAACAGAGCTTACTTGATTGAGAGCAACAACTTGTACAAGTGGGCATAGGTCAACAAAACCATTGATCATAAGTGAAATAGCATTTTCGGTCAACATAGTGTCCATACTGTGGTAGTGAGAATAGTTGGACTACAAAAGTAAGCTGGAAAAAGGGGCTATATTGATATTAAGTATAAAGATAACAGGTGTAGGAGAACATGGCAAACGAACATTTCATATCTCAAGCAATACATAGCAATATTTGTGGAAAGAATAGACAAATAAATGGTTTGAAATTTGGTTTCCTTTTACCAATGAACCTGCCTATTAGAGTAATAAGTAAACATGTAGAAACAACATCATAGATTCGTTATTTTATTTTGAAACATATATTGTATATTATCGGAAGAGTTAAGATGTGATAGTAGGTTAAAAGAGTAGTCGAGATGTTAATCAAGCAGAAAGTTGTCAGGTTCTAGTTAACTGTTTAAGAGCATAGCAAAAGGAGCACAATATATATAAATATGACTTGGCTATTAGAAAGGAGGCATTATTATGGATATAAAGCATGTTGATGAACATGTGAGGTGCTTTTTTTTTTTTTGAATCTCATCATTTTTGTTTAATGCAATTGACAGGTGGTCGACCAAAGATAAGGAAGGCCGTCCACGGGTGTCAAGGAAAATAGGTCGACACGTGGCGACTTGAAAACCCTCATCTTGAAAGCCTTAGTCAGGTTGACACATAGGCTTGCTTTAAAATTTGGTCGCGCTCCGACGAGTTACAGATTTGGTCGATGACTAATTTCCCTTGATATTATTTATATGTTAGAGGAAGAGAGGATCTGCGTTAGAACTTTCATTTCACTAACGCAGATCCTCTCTTCCTCTAAAATATTTCTTTGCGTATGACACTCTATAAAAAATTATTTATATGGTCGATGTGTGTTGTGTCACTATGCTTTTCTATATTTCTGGGCCAAGTGTGTTTTTAAAAGTGTAGTCGATGATGTAATTGGTTGATTCACTAAAAGCAGTGAATACTCATTTTGGAAAAAAATAAAAGTTGTGGTCAGGGTTCGACAGGTGAAATTTGGTCAGGATTGGACAATATATGGTGAGTAAAAGTGGTCATTTTGTTCTAAAAGAAGTTGTGTCTTTAAAATTAGTCGAAGTTGTAAAATTTTGATGGTCATTTAGTGTTGATGGTGTTTAACCAATGGTTTTATTATTCTCTTGCTTCAACAGAACTAAAATGAGGTCTACCAAATGTGTAACTCGTCGGAGGGCGACCAAATTGTAAAGCAATCATATGCGTTGACCTGACCAAGGCTTTCAAGATGGGGGTTTCCAAGTCGCCACGCGTCGACCTATTTTGCTCGTCATGCGTAGAACCTTTTAAATCCTATATAATCTTTAGTTTTATTGCATTCAAAAGTTATCCCTTTACCTAATATGCACCATATGCTGATAAAGACTGTTGAGGATCTGGCGAGAAAATGTCTTGATATTCTGGTGATGGTCGACGATGAATTTTCTGGTTGATGAAGTAATTTGATCAAAATGGTCGATAATTCAGGCGAAAAAATAATGATTGACATATCCATACTTTCACCAATGATGGCATTGTCCAAAAGGCTTCAAACGGTCAACTTGTAGATCTCGACGTCATTAGACTGCATGGTAGTTGGATCTCTGTTTGACCAAGACTGTGGGTCGATATTGTCTATCTTCAGGAAACTCTTATATACACATCATTACTGTATCCAAGCTGACAACCGACTACTTATCTTCCTTGTCGGTGGTCGACAGTTCAAATAAAGTTATATGCATTTAAACGTCTAGTTGTTTTGGTCGTCGGTCTTTTTATCTCAAAGGAGCCACTCTTAGTCAATTCTAATGTTGGTCAACTTGCATAATTGACATAAGCAAGAGTATCTTCCTAGTCGCCGTTGAATCATTGGTCACTGGTCAATGGACTCTCCACAGAATTCAATGGTGACAAAACTTTCTTGTCGACTATTTTTCAATTATCGCATCAAGTATCTGCTCGAATGGTAAACACTGATGGATTACCCAAGGACTGCTCACCATCGTGCATATTGATGTCAATTTTGCAGACAAATGATAAATTATTCATCATTTTTTTTGTATTTGGCATTATTCTGTCAGGTAGTATTCCCAGGAAATTAACCACTTGAATATTAACTATGTGGTCGAATTGATGGACATTTCGGTTTACTCGCCTCCGTCAATATTTGTAATAAGTTGTTTTGAGAACCTTATTTTTAAATTTCCTATGAGAACCTTGCTTTTACATATTAAACAGGAACATGGAGAACAAGATAGGATTGTTCATATACCAGATGCCTAAATTAAATATTATTTTTTCTGGAAGACCTAACTTTTCTAGGAGACAATAACTGTTGCAGTGCAAATTATTTGACCAAGTTAGTAGAAAACATATATTGATAAACACAAGGAAATCAATATATACGAGTCAAGGACCCTTTTGTCTCAAACCACTAAATAAATCACATACATGATCAAATACTAACTTTAAATATTGAACATATAAGTAATACGAGTAAATAAATGATAGTGCACTAACAGAAACAGACTCTAATTTCTGACAAAAAACACCAAAAAATACAACAGAACCTTGTTTGTAAATATTAAACAGGAACAGGGTTATTATAACAAGAAATATGAGTTTCGTTTTAGAGGAGAACCTTGTTTTTGAGTAGAAAACAAGAGTTTTTGGCTCCTCAAGAGGGTGGTTGTTCCATGAAACAGGAACAAATTGATGGCGATTCGAACGCTGAGAAAAAAACTGAGATGATGTCACAATAACATTAGTAAACAACAAAACAATCACAGAGGCTTTACTCATCGAATTTTATAAACGATTAAGAGTAAAGGCGGTGCACCAGTGTCTGAGCACATTTACCCATTGTTGCATTGAAATCTGTTCTCCTATCCCCACAAGAAAGAATGTCCAGGAGGTCCAATTCGTCAAATCCACATATACATCGATAGAAAGAGATCGGTACTATTGAACCAAAGTTCATAACTTTGTGATGGATTAAACCCAAAGAAATCAATGTTCACGTGGGTAACCTTATGGAAGATTGTTCAATGTCCAATCCGTTATTGAATGCTCAAGTTTCTAATAAAAAATGTACATCTCGTAAGATTTTCCCATGCAGAGCTGCACCGCTTGTTTACATTGCATCAACTCAGATGTTGGCGAGTTTGGTTGTATTTGTGCGTCGACAAGTATTGGATTTTGCCATGCAGAGCTGCACCCCCTGTTTACACTACATCAACCCAAATTCCTCCGAGTTTCATTGTATTTGTGCGCTGAGAGGTCTTAATAGCGATTGTTTCCCTGTGACTCTAACACTTGCAGCAAAATGATCGGCGACATTTAACCGTTGTTGCATTAAAATCTAGGAGGTCCAATCCGTCAAATCCAGATATACGTCGATACGTAGAGATCGGTACTATTGAACCAAAGTTCATAACTTCGTGATGGATTAAACCCAAAGAAATAAATGTTGACGTGGATAACGTTATGGAAGGTTTTTCAATGTCCAATCCATCATTGAATGCTCAAGTTTCTAATAAAAAATGTATATCTCGTAAGTTTTTGCCATGCAGAGCTTGACCGCTTGGTTACACTGCATCAACCCAAATATTGTCCAGTTTGGTTGTATTTGTGCGTTGACAGGTATTGGTAGCCACCTTTTCGTTGTGACTCTTAACACTTTCCAATGAAACGGGTCGAAGGTAGTCGACCATTTGGAACCATTCGTCAAACACCACCGACGCAAAATGACCATCAAAATTACTTGTCGACTTGCTATTCTACGACTTATCGACTGGTTCTTTGACAATTAGTTCATCGACCTGAACAGTTACGCCAAATAAAGGGATAGGTGGTCGACCACTTTGGTCGACCGTCAAGTTTGGTCGAAGCAATTTTGGTCGAGCCCACTACAAAGTGACTTTATCTATATTGTATTTGGTCAACCACTCCGGGTCAATACTTATTTTTGGTCGAATTGTAAAATATGATCAATGGCTATGAAGGGCATGTAATAAAGATGACTAATTCAGTCGCATCTGATGTTTATATTCCGCATTAATTGGTCGAGTATGTAAAAATAGTCGAGTAATTATTTAAAAATATGGTCGATGTAACATTATCGGGACATGTAGTTTGAGTCTATACATCATATGGTCGATAAAAAAATTGATATGCTATTTGGTCAAGTGATAAGTCATTTTATTTGAGAATATGCGACCAAAAGAGAGTTTTCGTCAATACATGTGGCATAGTATATGTTAAAGTTCAGTCTGGTCGAATTTGAAAAATGGTCACTAGATAAAGTTAATATAGATAAAGTCACTTCCTGTAGAATTCATCATTCGACCAGACTGAACTTTAACATATACTATTTCACAAGTATCGACAAAAACTCTCTTTTGGTCGCATATTCTCAAATAAAATGACTTATCACTTGACCAAATAGCATATAATTTTGTTTATTGACCATATGGGAGAACTTTGCCCATTTCTGCTGACACCAGCTTGAAGGTAGTAGACCATTTGGAACCATTCGTCAAACACCACCAATGCACCAGATAAAGAGAGTTCAGTCTGGTCGAATTTGAAAAATGGTTGCCAGATAAAGTTAATATAGATAAAGTCACTTCTTGTAGAATTCATCATTCGACCAGACTAAACTTCAACATATACTATGCCACAAGTATCGACGAAAAATCTCTTTTGGTCGCATATTCTCAAATAAAATGACTTATCACTTGACCAAATAGCATATAATTTTGTTTATCGACCATATGGGCGAACTTTGCCCATTTCTGCCGACGCCACCCAAAGCGGTCAGCGTGAACTCACGAAAAGCAACAACTCTAATCGGCAAGTAGACATAAAGCAATATTTTAATGAGTCGATGGTCTTTTGATTGAGCACACTCCTTTCCTTGGTCGACAGCAATATAATTTAATAGAAACATAAATTTCTTGAAGTAACGTTACCTGCAAATAGTCTGAAAATGCTTCATTACCACGACATAATTTATTTTCGCCTTTGTTCGAGAATGGATGCACAATCCCTACAAACCAGTCGGTTGCATTGGTCGATTGAATTAATTTCGGAATATGCCACCGCGTTAGGGTGTTTTATTTCGGACGGCTTGAACGTCAACAAAGACGGTTGAAGATAAAATATGAATTCTCCTACAGAGAAAGCTGTAAGAGTCATAAATATCTGGGGCCAAAGCGGGAAACATGTGGCAGGATTCCATTCGCTCTATAAGTGAGGAATCTAGCAGACGTGGATGGTCATGCTTCTCGTTGGTGAAACGCCTTCGACGTAATTAATGTTATTAACACCATTAACCTATGATAACGAGGTAATTAAACTAGCTTATACTATTTACACTTATTAACATTAGTTAACAATATTAACATTAATTGTCAATAATTAACATTAATCAACATCAGTAACATTAATCGACAACAATTAACATTAATCAACATTATCAAATTAATCAATGATAATTAACATTAATCAATATTACTAACATTAATCGACAATATTTAACATTAATCAACATTATTAACATTAATTAACCATGACTAACATTAATCAATATTACTAACATTAATCGACAATATTTAACATTAATCAACATTATTAACATTAATCAACCATTACTAACATTAATCAATATTATTAACATTAATTGACAATAATTAACATTATTATTTAATCGTCTCTCATTAGCACCTAATTCACTCTATTATCCTATTCAGTTATTTAAACCAAAATTACTAACTCGACATATTAATTTAATCCCCTAGTTAGATAAGTAGTAATAATGTAATTAATGCTTAAACATTATAGTTCAATTTTATTTCATGCAATTTATAAATATGTAGGCGAGTTATGTAAGCGTAGCTACTGCTTACATACCTCGCGTAAGTACACTAACAGTAACAAATCACACATATCAATCATAATCACAAACTTATTGTTTACTGACACAGGTTTAAACATAGTTTGCAAGGTACCATATTTTACCTAACTGAAATCTTATTAAGTTATGACAATTCATACATTACTGAGTTACGACACTTAATCAATCAATGGTTTTCAACATACATAGTTAGATCACGTTTTCTTCCCGACTTCAAACTACTCCTATCTACCTACATCATCGACCTAATCACAACTAACTTCCACATCCTATCCTTTCCTCTGCTGGACTACTCTGAAGTGTCAAGCCAAGACGGACTCCAGTTAGAACCTGTAAGCGGAAGTGTCGACTACATTGACCAAGCTTCCTCAGTAGACAACCACCAGTCATCATCACACACCTCGGGGAGCGCACCGTAGCACAACCCTCCCATGACCCTAGGTTTCGGGGATAAACGGTGGGTAAAGCCTCCACCCCCCTAATGGAACAAGGGACTATGTCTACCCGACATAATAACTGTGTTGCACCTGTACTTAGTTTGTTATCGTATGACCAATTTGGGCGGTTGAGTTTCCTGAAACCCTACTCCACCCATACATCATAATAAAATAGCATAATAATCATGTGGAAGTAAATAATATATCACTTGCATACCATTTATCTTTCAGAGTCAATGTCCCCGAGGCTCTCCCACCTCGTAGGATCCCGCTATCACTTAGCCACTTTAACCTGTAAGTCAGTCCTTGACATACAATCTAGAATATCGTGCACAAATCCTCAACCTGTGCACATACATTTTCTCATAACATAACAACAATAATCAATTCATTTATTCACCATGCACCTGGCATAACATTCATTCGTTCAACATATAACTTTAACGGTAACTACATACCCATCATTCAACAATTTGCATATATGAGACATAATTAACACATGACATATATCAAAACCTGACTACATATCATAACACTAACATCACACATACACATATATATCTCGACAAAATAATGGAACTTCAAGTCCACAGTGTCATCAAACTGACAAAGTCTTATAATCAAGCAAATACAACATATAATAATAGTTTAGGTAGTAATGTCAAAACGGGGCGTTACATACACCCACTCTTCAGGAAACTTCGTTCCCAAGTTGTGATCAAAATAGTGTGGAACAATCATGATGCATGATCTGTGCTTCCTCCCAGGTGGCTGAACCTAGGGTGTACTTGCCCTACTGGGCCACCTCCTAAATATACATAACGATATCTACAAATTTTATTCATTTAATCTTATCGAAGGTGTTCTTATATTTTGTTTAACATTTGCATAGGTTGTTGGTTTGACTACTCAAGGTTCATTACCACCTTACTCCATAGAATAGTCAACATCCTTGTTAAATTAAATTAATTTGTACATTCTATAATGTGATTCATAAGAACACCTTGTCTTATATATAACTTTTAATTTAATTCTAAGTCATTGCCATGACTCTTTAATCGGATCTCATCTTTAGTTAATTTCACTTTGACTTACGCCATTTCTCTTTATCAAGATTTCTTATTAGTGATAAGTTATGAAGCCATTATGCTCTTTATTATAAAGGTTGTTGGTTTAAATGATACACCCATTGAGACTGCAGTTTAAACATTATGGAGAAATTTTCATATCATCATTAACAACTTTCCAAGTTCAACTAGAACTTATCTTCTACTACATTTCCATTTATTTTGTAATCCTTACATCATTTCGTAAGTTTGGTACTATTTCTCTAACTATCCCTTACCTTGACATACCCATCATTCACATATCTATGTTAATCCACTAATCCTATCAACTCTATTACTTCAGTATCTAAGTTACACTTATTAGTTCTTTTTATTTATAATCCATTAATTACACAAAATGATGACTCTTACTTATTTGTGCACACTAACATTATAGTCCTTACTCATCATTACTTATACTGCATTAACAAACTCTCATCACAATATGCTAATGAGCTCATTTGTTCTATCACACCATACCAAATACTATGGTTGATGCTCATGTTGCTTAACCCCCTTACTTATCTTAACGGTCATTTGTCATTGACACACCTATAATTGATATGCTGCAATTGTGTTGTTGTTTTTAAACATACATAAATTCATTCAATGTCCAATATTATTTGTTGTGCGATACCTTTTATTACCCCTACATGAATAAGAGAAAGCTGTAAACTAACACATCCTCTACAACACATGCTAATGTGAGGTACCTTAGGTAATTCCAAACTAGGCACACTCAACAATGTCCTTCAAAAACACTATATAACCATACTTAAGGCTAACAATTAGGTTAAAATCAAATCGAATTCGTTCCAAAATCCCAATTTCCCATTAAGTAAACAACTACTTCTAAGTCATACATCACACACCATCTTCCCATCAATGTATTACATTATGAACCACCTTCAAGAAATATGACTTATGCATCTTGGGCTATATCTTTTTGTTGTTGTTGTTGTTTACAACTCAAATTATGACATAAGGTCATTACCTCACAAGATAGCATCACACCCTCACAAATTTCTTCCTAGCATGACTATCTAGGTTCCTCATAAAATTTTACAATTTTACAACCCAATCTATTGTCGATCAACTTTTAATTTATCCTTATAGAGTAAAGATGCAAATCATGTCACAATCTCTCCCTAAAATATCATGTCATTATACTCTTACAATTAGGGACTAAGTTAAATGTCCAAATTGTATTTATGCCACCTTAATCTTTTGCTTCCTCGATACCACTATGGATAGTGCATTCCATGATTTATGATAAGACCCCTTATATTTCATAGTCTATGTATACACGTTTACAAGCAATTTTGTATTACTTTACCCCATAATTATAGTATAATTCCTAACTTTTTCCTTCATCATTTGTTTACTCTCTTCGCACAACCCTACCTGTCTATGAGGCGATAGTTCCATTTCTATCTTTATTACAACTCTAATCTCTCATATATTAATATGAGTTATTTTATGCATATTCATAAATATTATTTGTCAATGCAATCCCCTTCATAGGTGCTCCTCATACTAATACATAAGCACATTACCATCTATTGCATCAAGACATATTACATTGTATTGACTCATGTCTCAATTTTAAAACTACCTCCCTATCTACTGCTATTATATTAATGATAGCATTTATTACCACCTAACCCATATGTACATTGTTTATGGATTGCTCCCATATCAGGAATATTTTATCCAATGCACTTATTCAATTTAGCCTTCCTGCTTCATTGACCGCTCCCTTCCTTTGTCTTGACTCAAGTTGATCATTATTTCTCTCTTACTATCTGAATAACTATCATAACTATCATAATGGCGCTCATCTGACTTTACACACTTATTATCATCGACCTACACCATGTTAACAGTAGCATTTACTACATCCGCAACATAAATTTTATATTGCACCAATTATTTGAAATTCTTCCTTATTGTTTATTTCCCCAATGGAAACTTTTATACCTTATCGTTTGTATTATATTTGATACTCTCATAACTGTGTTCCTTGAAAATTATTTTCTTATCTTCCCCCTCCTTATCAACACCACATATTCTCATTCATATTTGCATTATACGTGTTATTTAATCACCTTGATTTATCATGATGTTATTCATTAATACCCTGCTCTTACTACTGTGATATTATGCCTTGTAATGATTTAGTTATGCATTGTACTATCATCATATTAACCATAATGGCTTCTAACCTCTTTAACATACCACTGCTCCTCGAGATTCACTGCTCCTACTAAATCTTCCTTCCACAAAAGAAATTTAACATTAGGGTGACCAGGGCCCCCTTTTGTCACAATGTTTAAATCCAACTTAGTTATTAGAAACGACTTCCCTTGGTCTAATTATAATGAAATTTCTCTAGCTGACCACTCTAGTAGATGTATGGATTGATTCCATTAACTATTCATCTTAACCATAGGCTCGTTTACTCATAAGGAGTGAGCAATCATTATTCTTCCTGTTCCGAAATTTACAATCATTCCTCAACATGATCACTAACATACACGAATTAATCCATACGTCTACTCATAGTCAAGTACAGGTCAAATTAATCGTCTCGCCTATGGTTATATCCTAGTCAACGTATTAGATCATCGACCACAAAATAATAATACATATTATCATGACATCTTATCGTCTTCCTGAACTCAGGATCTAGGATCATAATGCAAACCTCTCCTAGGATTTCCTATCAAACAGTCATAAAGTACAGTAAAGGGCATAAGCAATCGCTTTAGTTTATATGAACAACTAGAAGACATAATCGATCTCTTGGTGATACGATACCAAGGTCATCACACCACCCAAAATACTAACACAATTCCTCCTCCATTTTAGTAGGGTCTCAATGGCCAACAATAAGGTGTCATCAACCCCTATACTACTAAAGGCTTAAGCTTGCCTTATAAAATTGTCGATCCTTCCCGCACATACCATACAAGGACTATGACTAGACCCATCATGGTTTTCGTTCATGTTTCTAACATTAAAGGCCAAGGCTCCTTGACCTCCTCACCAAACCAACCTATCTGAAATTCGCTAGATATCCCTCCTTTCGGTACTATGATGAAAAATCAACATTGTAGATGCACACAAATTATTGCCTAGATGGGAATTGCCAATATATTGTTCTGCATTAAACAAACTTCACCATGGAGCCTTATAACATCCCAACCATGTGGATAAGCCACTTATTGTACTTTTAAGACTATTAAAATGAGCTTATATATTTTAGTGGAGTTTATGTTCTGTTCATGAACCGAACTAATTTTTTCTTCTTCTTATTTTGGGAAAGTGCATCTCATATTTCATTAATAAATAAGAAAAATAAAGCCAAGGAGAGCTTGCATGTGAGCTATGGTTCGAATTTCAAGATAATTTTCATCTTTCATGAAAATGACAATCTTGGATCGAATCAATACAAAACTTAAGTGATATTTCCTCCATTTCCTCCACTTCTAACTATTTCTTATGGAGTTTTCTTCTAACGATTATTGACAGATTTCTCTACACTTTGAAGTTTTGTGATGGAGTTTTTTTCTCCATGTGCGACACTTGCAGGCATACTCTTGTCTTTGAGGGAGATAAGGAAATAAAACTATCTCCATGGTGCTTACTACATGAGTTCAAGACAATCTTGCATTTTAGTTGCATTTACATGCCCTTCCTATTACTTCTTGTACAAAAATGGTAGCAAGCACATTCAAACTTGGTGTTCTTACACATGCACTTAAAGATGCTCACATATATCTGTTAGGATAATTAATACTCCAACCTTGTCCACCTTAGTAATATTGGTCTTTTACTAGTACTGGATGATGTCATTTTCCCCTAGTGGTGTGCATATGTCATCTAGGACCCATTATCCGCTTGATGCGCCCTGCATGCATGATTTTAGGACATCCAGAGTCGGTTCCCTACATTTTAGGAGCTAACTTAGTGATCTAGTTCAGTACACCTGAGTCCATGAATCTAGTGGGGGGTTTGTGCTCTGATTGCCATTGATTGTGATCTAATGCGCCCTCTCTAGCCTGTTTGCATGAAAAACTCACTTATGCGCCCTTCTTGATCAGTTAACTAACAATAGCTTCAGTTCACTAACAATCAGTTGAGTTTGGTTGAGTTTGGAACTTCCAGACCACTGTAGTGGTGATATTTCCTAGGCTAGACTGACATGGATTCGAATTCTCCCTTGGTATTAGAATTCTCTCTATTGTACCATATCTGTTGACTATACTAATTAATGGAATATGCCACACTTTGTTTTGCACATCTGAGTTTCAATGCATGTTTAATTTTACTACTCATTTCATTGTAATTTTCACTGTAATTCTTCCTCCTTGCTAATCCTATCACTATGAGGTATTTTTAGGCTCAAACATATGTTGTGTTCTATAATTTCACATGGTATCAGAGCCCAACAGGGCTGGTTTATCTTCAATTTGAGAGTTTTTGCAGGATTTTGAGAAGTTTTCAATGCAATAGTAGCAGCAGTTTCAATTTGTATTTGCTCCAACAGTTACACATGGATAATTCGAATGCTCTTTGACTCCAAGAATCCTAGCACCATTCAATTATCTTGATTGGAGGGCAGGTATGCATATTTTGTTGTGCAACAAGAGTCTGTACAGGGTCACAATGGGAAAGGAGGTCGAACCTCAGGCAGCTATTGAGAAAGCAAAGTACCTGAACATATTAGATGAGGCTTTTGGTTTTATGTGTATTCACCTCTCCAGAGATTTTCTCTTCCATCTTAATGGATTGAAGGCACCAAGAGAGGTTTGGTTGAATATTGAAACTCTTTGGTAAGCAAGATGAGCTGAAAGGCCATGTTTTGGAGAATGAATTAATTGCTCTTCAACCAAGCAATTTCGAAACCATACAACAATTCTTTTCAAAGTTCAAGTCCTTGGTTATGCAGTGCAAACAATGTGGCATTGACAAGAAGGATGAGCAGCTGGTGCTATCCATCCTAAGCAAGCTTGGTCCTGAATTTTCAATATTTGTTTCTACCTTCCATTCCGGGAGATTTCCAATCCCCAATTAGAAAATGTCTTCTTTAGATGCATTCACTGAATCTCTTATCCAAGAATAAGACAAACTGATTCAAATGGGTGTCCTGAAGGCCTCCAAAAATCAAGCTCTTATGGATGGGGAGTAAAAAAGTGTGAATGCTAAAGGGAGGCAAAAAGGAAAGGACGAGAAGCAATTTGAATCCAAGCCAAAGGAGAAGCCTAGTCCATTAGAAGGAGCCTCGATATCCAAGAAGGATAATCAAAAGGGGTTTGAGAAGACCAAGTGTACCTATTGCGAAAAAGGAAACCATCTAGAGAGTTCATGCATGAAGAAGAAGATAGATCAAATGACCAAACTTCTTGAATAACACAAAATTTCCATCCCAGAAGTCGTAAGGGAGACTGATTCTGGAAGTGAGATAGATGATCATGAGAGATTCCATGCACTGAAGGCTAGATTCTCACAATCACAAGCCTTCCTCATAGATTCTGGAACCTCCAACCACATGGTTTCCTCCAGAGAATCATTTTATTCTCTAGATCTCAATGATGGTCCTAGTATTCACATGGGAGATAATTCACAGAACTCTGCTGAAGGGAAGGGCATAATACAACTGGAGCATGGGAAATTAAAAAATGTTCTGTATGTGCCTTCTTTGACAACAAACTTGTTATCTGTTTATCAGATGACATCGACAGGTTCAACAAAGAAAGTTGTTTTTGGACTTGACACAGTTGAGATTGCAAAGATATATTCTGGGAAGCTAATAGAGAACGGTGTTGCAAACCATGCCTCAAAGGCATATGAATTCTCTCACTTTTTTCCATACTCCCTTCCTACTCCATTTGCATCTGATGAAGATCATAATGATGTCTCTTCTGATGATCCAGTTTTAGATTCCAAAGATGAGGACCAAGCTGAATCAGATCTTGATGTTGAGTATGAATTTCAAGTATATCCATATCCAGATTCAACACCTGCTCCCAATCCAAGGCCAAAATGGGCTCACAAAGTCCTTGGAGCTACTGGAAATGTAGCTGGGGATCCATCTGACCATAGAACCACCAAATCTCAGTATCGAGATGAAAACCTTGCACTATGTCATACAAATCCACTTCTCTTAGAGAGGTGCTACATGATGGTGGGGTCTGATCCACAATCTTTCAAAGAGACTTGTCATGACCCAATATGACAGGCTTCCATGGATGAAGAATATGAGTCATTGCAGAAGAATGGGACATGGGATCTTGTCTCTGTTTCTCCAAGGAGAAATATAGTATAATGAAAGTGGATCTACAAAACACAAATTGCTTATGATGGATCTACAACCAAGTACAAAGCTTGGTTGGTTGACAAAGGGTACTCAAAGGTTCATGGCTTGGACTACAATGAGACATTCACCCTAGTATCAAGAATGGATTCTAAAAGACTTCTTTTGGAAAATGCAACTTCAAAACAGTGGGAGGTACATCAGAGGAGCAGATCCAGATCTAGATCCAACACCCGCATTACTATCCTACATAGAAACAGATTGCCGACATTTTTACAAAGTATTTCACTCAAAAGAGATTTTCCTTCTCTGCTTAGTGTGAAGGCTGCTTGAGTTCCCTGTTGTTCATTTTTGAGAGGGGGTTTTGTTCCCATGAGGTTTTCACCATTTCAATAGTTTCATGAACATATATTTTTTATTATTGATTGTATGGGTGACCTTTGGTCTTAGTAACCAGGGCCCATGATGTCTAAGTTTGGATTAAGGTGGGGTGTTAGGATAATTAATACTCCAAACTTGTCCACCTTAGTATTATTAGTCTTTTCTTAGTATTGGATGATGCCATTTCCCCCTAGTGGTGTGCATATGTCATCTAGTACCCATTAGCCACTTGATGCGCCCTGCATGCATGATTTTAGGACATCTAGAGTTAGTTCTCTATATTTTAGGAGCTAACTCAGTGATCTAGTTCAGTCCACTTGAGTCCATGACTTTAGTGGGGGGTTTGTGCTCCAATTGCCATTGATTGTGATCTAATGCGCCATCTCTAGCCTGTTTGCATGATATTTTGCATGACAAACTCACTTATGTTCCCTTCTTGATCAGTTAACTGACAGTAGCTTCAGTTCACTGACAATTAGTTAAGTTTGGTTGAGTTTGGAACTTCTAGATAATTGTAGTGGTGATATTTCCTAGGCTAGACTGACATGGATTCGAATTCTCCCTTGGTATTCGAATTCTCTCTATTGTACCATATCTGTTGACTATACTGATTAATGGAATATGGCACACTTTTTTGTGCACATCTGAGTTTCAATGCATGTTTAATTTTACTGCTCATTTCATTGCTCATTTCACTGTAGTTCTTCCTCCTTGATAATCCTATCACCGTGAGTTATTCTCAGGCTCAAAGATCTACTGTGTTCGAGAATTTCACAATATCTTCTCCTCCTCCTCCTACTTTGTATGTAGCAACAATTTACACAAAATCTAAGCAAATAAACAAAATCCAATTTTCTAGATTTTGAGGTTATTCTTTTTCAATATTTGCATCTAAGCACGAGAAGAAGTCATGGCATCTATCTTGATAAATATTGGCCTTGAACCAAAAAACAATGTTGTATCTTTACATCTTCTGTAAATTTTTTTCCTAACAATTTTTTGTGATAACCTTTTAGCTATTACCAAAATTTAGTTAAGCATTTAGAGCTATGGCAATCAAACCTAAGACCATATCAAAACCTAAGAGAACCCAATAGTAGAAATTATAATGCTCAACTTTAGAAATTTGGTACTTAAATGCTAGAATATTAACAATGTCCAAGTTCAAAGTTCAGGTACCTAGACATTGGAATAACATGCATCCTTGTTGAACTAAAGTGTTCGCTAAAGAGATTTTCATGTCAATAGATGTGAGGTGTTGGTGAAGGTATATTTCCATTGTGGTGGGGAAATATGGGACGGAGCTCCTGCATCTTCTTAAGGGATTACAATGGTGGATGCTTCTATCGCTCTGATTTGATATCATTACTTTCAATGCTAGGGAATTACACAACATGGAAAAATTAGGATGTTGTGCATACAATGCATTGTAACACAAAATCATCTGATTTAGTAAATTAAAGGTTGGTTGACGCTACAACCACAAATACCACTTGGATGAGGCAATGAAGTTAGGATATTCAATTTTGTATGTTAGTGGATCTTACTAAATTCAATGGCATTACCAACATCACACTCATCCTTTCAAATGCCTTCACATTTGACAAGGATTAGGCTTTGGCTCTTGGCCACCATTGGATGTTAGGTAAAGACATTGATTAACATCAAACCAAAGAACCAATCCGCTTATTAACTATATTCTTTAAGTTATTGGCCTGAACACTCTCCATATTCCATTCTCTTCCTTGTAGATATGTGGGTAAGGGTTCAACCCAAGACTAAATAAACTCAACCAACTCAAGTGTATTTCATTGCAATCATATAAATTTGATGGTATTCGTGTGATTGCTACTAATATCAAAATTGTGCTTCCCTCGAACACGTGAAGCACTCAACACATCATTTAACACTGCTACACAAATAGTGACTTGTTACATCGATAGGTGTTTAGATATTATCTGAGATTTTGGACTTCCTTGAGTGG
Organism: Larix kaempferi; assembly: GCA_027924585.1. NCBI lineage: Eukaryota > Viridiplantae > Streptophyta > Pinopsida > Pinales > Pinaceae > Larix > Larix kaempferi. The sequence continues at coordinate 6,831,583 of BSBM01001329.1, forward strand.
ATCAACAAGATTAACGTGAGTGTAACAAGTGTAGAGTGGGGATTCATTTCATGGTCGTCGTATCTTGTTATGCTCAATGCATCTTGATTAAGATTTAAATAACTTCATTAAGAAAATGGGTATGTTTATTAAATAATATTTGTTTATATGTTTATATTAATTAGTTTAATGTTTATGTTAGTTTAATATTTATATTAATTATTTTAATGTTTAATCTTTGTTTAACAACCAACTATCTCCACAAAACTAAGTGGTTGGCTATACCTATCCACCGACCACTTTACTTGTGACTATGTATGGAGAAGGGGGCGATGGTGAGGGGGGAGGTGGCGATCTGTAATAGTATTGCGGAGAAGGGGATGGAGATGGGGGAGGCGGTGACTTATAGTAGTATGGAAGAGGAGGGGATGGAGATGGCGACGGAGATGGAGAAGGCTGAGGTTTGTAATAGTAAGGTAGATGAATAGTGATATTCCTGATCCGCATTAGTGTTTATAGTAATGATGCCAAGAAACATTGGCAGTAATGATGCAATGCTTGGGAGGGCAAGAGGCCTCCTCCCCAATGAAAATTCATCATGGCTAGCTGCCTTTCTTTCTTCCCTCTCTTCTTATGCAGAAGGACAACCGCGCTTATATCCGTTCGTGGGAGCGGAAGGATTAGAAGGTGGAGGGAAGACACAAAACAATGCCCGCACTTTCTGAGCTTTATAGGATTCTTTCTCAAATCACATTCACCCATTATTAATGGTTCTTGGTCTTAATTCTATGATTCTTTACCTCAGAACCACACAGTGGTTACTTTTTCTAGGAGTAGTCTATTTATTCTAAGTTTGATGACATAATAATGAGTGTTAGTGACGACCGAGTAAGAGAGTCGCCCGCTGGCCGAGTTAGTGGGCAGGCTCCCTAAAATGTACGCTGCAACATCCCATTTGCAAATCGTAGAGAATACGTCGTCACCAATTAGTGTTGTGAAAAGTAAAACCGCGTTTAGATAATAATTTAGAACCACGGGTTTCTCATTCTTATATTCTAGAACACTTTTTTATTTTTATTTTAATTATTCACAATTCACAAACAACCTAACTAAGCCATTCACAATTTTCTTTTACAATTTTTTCTTATTTTTTTTATTCACAAACAACCTAACTAAGCCATTCACAATTTTCTTTAACAATTTTTTCTTATATTTTTTATTGAAGAAACTGATTATCTGGACTGTACAATCTGCAATCTCAACCGAATATAACAATAATTTCAACAAATCCAACCAAATTTGAAGTAAAAATGATAAACAAATAATGAAAAATTGGTGACAATCTAAAAATGATAAACAAATATTGAAAAATGGGTGACAACCATATGTTGTTTAGAATTCTCACTCCGTTGTTACTTATACTTGAGCGTTCACTGAGCGTTATATTTTTTCATTATTGTTCTTAGATGATTTAATAGAATCACTAAACTACGCACATGAAAGTGTGCTCGACTAAGTGTTTGGTTTGGCATGAACATCAAACTGGAAAATAAAATTAATAGAATCATTAAACTAGGCACATGAAAGTGCTCGACTAAGTGTTTGGTTGGGCATGAACGTCAAACTGGAAAATAAAAATCAAAACATCACTAGGTGTAGGTTTACGGGTGGTTGAACATTATCTATGAAAAGTTAAATATTTTATAATAATGAAGATAGATTGAATAAAAGGAAGAATCTGATTCTTTTCCTCCACCATCTGAGATATCCGTGACGTACCTTGTGGCTGGCTTGCCAGTTCTCTGCGTTCATAGTTTTGTCATTTTCTTTATTATTATAGTTTTGCACTTAATATACTGTTATGAAGGCGGCCATACTGTTCACCGTTTCACTGAAAAACTAGGATAATATTATCACAGCTATTTAATTGGTTAATATGGATAGCTTACAAGTTTAAGTGTTATGAACAAATTATATTTTATTGTTTTATATACTTAGTTGTAATCACATGTTGTTTATGGTTCAAATACTTGTTACTTTTTATAGTTAAATGGGTTATCTATCACTATTTATTATCCAAGCATGAGTTACGAGTTATCCATACAACTACAACCAACTAGTATATATATATATTATAATTGTTTATTTCGAATTTTGAACAACGCTCATAAAATCAATCTAGACAATACACTTGTTCCATCCTCCTTTAATCTAGAAAAAGTATAAATAGTAATCCACCTTAAATTCTAAGATAAAAACACTTATACTTTAAAATATTATTATACCATGTTTGCCTTAATCTTCTTTGTGTTGTCAAAGACATTGTATGTATTCCATTTTGAGGTTGACTAAGTACTCATAAAACGTGTTGAACAAGTAGCAGTGGTTGTCTTTTTCAGTGTATAGTTTGGATAGTCAAATCCACAAAGGCGGCCGACGAAGATTTAGAGAAAGCCCTTTTATATTATGTCGGTGCCTCATAGAGTGTAGCGTGATGACCTTCTCTTTATATAAAGAGAGAAACGCAGAAGACATATGGTTGGTTTTCTCACAAATCGGTGTTGATTTGAAGTAATTTTAATGGTCTTGGTAGATTTATCTTTTGACAGTGTTAGATTGTGTAGATTTAAGGAACTTAACACGTTGATTTAGGTTTTAATAATTATTATTAATCATAAATAATTTTAAATATATTTAAACAATGTTAATATCATTATATGTTAAATTTGGATTTAATTAAATGTTTGTTTTTTTAATTAATAAGTTGTTTTTGTTTTTATCAATGTCTATTTAAAAAAATCATATATATATATATATATAAATTTATTAATATTTCAATTAGGGGTTTGGGTAAAAAAATAGAAATTATGAAATTGAAATTGTGAAAATGATATGGCATTGGATAGATGATTCATTGTGAATGTATTGGCATAACTAAGCCACAAGATGAAAGAGATGGAGGGGTTTAAATCCTTAGAAGTTGTAGTTATACAAAGCCTTGTAGTAAGGGTGTTAGTTTCTATATTATAAATCTTTGATGGAGTAATATAGCTTCTTCAAGGGATTTAAGAAGATCGATAGAGGGATTAATGAGAATTTTCTAATACCTTGATTGAGGTCTGTGTGGGTTTAGAAAATAGCTTAATGGAGTTGTTGCTAGAAAAACCACAAAAATGTTGACAAAGCATAAACCCAATGATTTGTACATGGAAATAGAAAAAAACATATGCACATGAACCAACTCACACATGGTTCTTTTGTCATTGTAAAAAAGACACTTCAAAGAATGAAATTGTTGCTTTCTAATATTAATATAAATTAATTAACAATCTAAGATGAGAAATATCCATAATAGCATATAAGATCACTAGTGGATTAACAAAATGAAGTACAAGAGAAGGATAAAGAGAGGATGCAATAGAGATTTACAAAATTGAGAGAACAACAAGAAGCAAATGTAGGTCAACCCACTGCTCAACTTTCACTGCATCTAAAGTGGAGAGTCTTCGGGCCATTTATCTGAGGGAAATATCGATAATTCATCATGTATCTAATTAACCATTAACGTACATATATTTTATAATTCTTCATCTGGACTCCTTTAAACCTTTACTTGAAACCATTAAGCAATCCAATAAATCAAAGTCAAACCTTAATTCAAACATTGTAACTAACCGACTTAATTCCTCTTTGTTGAGATCAAAAAATAAATAATAGTGTTAGTGAGAATTGTTTGGCTAGGCATCCAAATAATGCCTCTCAATCATTTCTCATTCGAAACATAGTTGTTTTCCTTGAAATCCTTCTACACCAAGTGTGAAAAAACCAAGATAAGAATGGCACGGTGCCTTGGGATTCTAAAGCTAAGGTCTGGTGTCTCTTTAAGGTTTCTTGAGCCAGTCAACTCATGTTTACCTATGGCCCGTTATTGTTCGAAATTGAATCTCTTGCATGCACTTTTGAATAAGGTTATATATTAGTTTCCAAAACCTAGGATTGTCACCATCATGGGTTGTGATTGTACATAAGGTAGATAGTTGTTACCAATTGTGATATGCCTTTAGTTCCCTTCACTATAGTTGGCACTATCATGGGCCTTCTCTCGTTAGAATCAAGGGACTTCACCATCTACCGTTGGGAATTTTAGAAGGATTAGTTACACTTTTAGAGAAAGATCATTAAGCTTCATAAGAATATAGATCAATTTACACACTACAAGCCTTGTTCGATCATGAATTTAGACATCATCTTGTCGACCTCTGACCCCACTCAACCAACCAAATGTTACACTGATACAATTCTAGATATTGACAAATATTCTTCATTTCCAAGGGCATTCCTTGGTGACCTACACAACCACCATCCATAGGCTCTTTACCTATCTACACCATCTTAGTAGCAGATGAGGCACCTTTGACCTTATTTCCTGTGTCAAGTATACCACCATCACTTGCCACTTTATATCACCTATTAGGAAAAACTGTACTTCTCCCCATGGAGGGGATCCCATTGCACATATATCATATCCAATTTTTCTTTCCCCCATCAAGTGTAATTAAGAATCCAGTCACGAGTATGTTGAATCGTCTAGTACTTCCCCTTGAAATGCCTATATGATACCTCACATCCACTAAGTCCAATTTCTCCCTTGTTGACACAACGACTGTCAACAGGGGTTCACTTCGTAGTGTCGTCAACAAACCATCAACAAAACTCCCTTACACACCGGCGCATAAAGGTTTTACCCTTTCCAGCAACACTCGCAGAGCGAGTGAAGTCTCACCCGAGATGCACAAGGGGGCTGTAGGAACCACGTTCCATAATGGAGTTGAGGACATGCATCAAACATACATTGCAACCGCAGAAACCAAATATTATATCTTTCGCATTAGTTCATCATTCGCATATTCATCAATCGCAGAATCAACTCATAATAAACATTCACATCAACATGATCTAACTATTCATTAGCAAAAACATTAAATAGACATTCTCATTCACCATTTAAAATAAACAAAGACACAAATAGAACCATAATCGAACATCTTCATGCATTCATTAAAACCTGCGGAATGACCTTCGCAGAAACAGTCAATACATCATATCGCAGATACAAAACAGATCAACAACTGGATCAAAACTCAACAGATCGATTGCTCTATTCATCACCGGATTGATGCCCTTAGGATTACAATCATACTCCTATTTATTCAAAACTATTTGGTTACAAAATGGTCCACATGACGCTTATCTAACAAACTAAATACTTTCGCGCTTCCGCATTCTCCGTAAATGACCCTTCTTTCGCGGATTGTCCTTTTTGCAGCTATCGGTTTCCGCACTTCCTATGGACTAATCTTGTGCCAACATGCCCCAACATAAACTTGTGGCTCTCCCTCGAGCCACCTCAGCTGGACACCTCTGGTATTGGTCTCGTTCGTTGCTGTGGTAAACTTCTGAAGCTATTCTTGATGTCTGGAGCTCGCTGTCATGTACTTCTCAAACTCATCATCTACCTTGAACTCATCCTCCAGTCTCTTGAAACCTTGATCATCTACCTCGAACTCATCCTCCAGTCTCCTGAAACCTTGATCATCTACCTTTGCTGCGCTTACTTGGGCTCTTCAGGATTTCTGCGACCTGGGGACAAGTTCATCGTCGTTGCTAAATTGTGAAACAGGCCAGCTGCTCTGGCACATCTGTTTCGTAGATTTGATCGTCCATTGCTGGAGCTAGCAGGCCTCCGCCCTTGGTGTTCTGGTGGTCGGGGAAACCCCGACCCGTCTAACTACTACCGCATTCTTAGACATCTCGGGTGATACCTCATTTCTGCTCCGCCCAAGTGGCTGTGCTGCTTCCTTCGCTGGTTGTTCATGCACAATTATCGTTCTTGCTCTCAACACACCTGGAGTGATTCCGCTCGAAATGAAGTGCACCATTGAAACTATCCCACTTCCCTTTTCCACAACTTCCTTGGGCTTGTGCACCCAACTTCCTAACTCTCTGCATCTAACTTACTAACTCGCATCATACAACCCACTAATTCTCCTCTTCAGACTCTCTCTATTTCGACTTGTGTTCTGCAATCCTTACACCGGTATTTATGCTTTCTTCTTGGCACTTGCTCATCATTTGCAAACTCTTATCCACAACCAACCGAATATGTCATCATACTTCTCCGCTGTCTTGTAGTGATGCTGATCCGCAGTGATCAGACTCAGATTTGATTCCCGCGTGCTAAAACGTGCGAAGCATCGTCGAGCTACCTGGCTGGCCATGCTTCCCACTTTTTGTCATTATTGTTTTTTTTTTAGCTTCTCAGCCGCTATGTGCCTGATCATGGCGATAGGGTTTCAACTGATTCCCATTTACTAACTTTGGCAATAATACCCCGTCTAAACTTTGTAGCTGCACCGCACCTCTGTTAGTGACAAAATTTATGATGTAGGGACCTAACCAATGCATCTGTAACTTACCTGGGTGCTTAGAAAACTTACTTTCATATAGCATAACTGTATCCCCGCGCTGAAAGTTATTTTGCTTAATGTGTCGATCATGCCGAGCCTTCTGTCAATCCTTTTCCACTTTATGATGAAAGGCTGCGATGAACCGGTCCTCATCGAGCTGTACCAATTGTGCCAATCATTCTTCTAATGCTCCATTGTTTCTCATGCATGTGACAACTACGATCTGCAGATTGGGGATGATATACTCCATCGACATTACGGCTTCCTGCCCGTATACAATTTTGAACGGTGTCTAGCCAGTCAAACGTTTACAAGTTGTGCGATACACCCAAAGTATCACAGGGATCTTCAAATCACAATCGTCCCGATTCGTGTTGCATACCTTCGTGAGCGCATGCTCCAATATCTTATTGAACGCCTCAACTGTCTCATTCGCTTGAGGGTGATAGGGGGTACTCTTCTTGTGCTGAATCTGAAATTCCGCTGTCATCGCTGCAATTGTATGATTAACAAAATGAGTCCCTTGGTCACTCATCAGTATTTTTGGGCACCTGAACTTGGTGAGCACATTGTCAAACAAGAATCTTGCTGCCGTCGTAGCTGAGCAATCCTTCACCAGCGCTGCTTCTACCCATCGTGTCAAGTAATATGTCATAGTAATGATGTAGTGTGACCCTGCCCTTTTTCCTGGTGGGTTGATGGGTCCCACAAAGTCAATTGCCCACTTGTCGAAAGCTTGTAGTGTTAATTGAGGTACTAGTGGCATTTCATCTCTTCATGATGGCTTCCCTGTCCGTTGACAGACGTCACAGCTTTTAGCGTAGTCCGCAGCATCTCCATGCATCGTCGACCACCATAGTCCTGCTCGCAGGATCTTCCTCGGAGTGGTGCATACTCCGTAGTGTCCTCCAACGATCCCGTCATGAGCTTCCGCAAGAATGATCTCCTGTTTGTGCAGAAGGACCTATCATCGAAGTATCTCATCTAGCCCCATCTTATACAGTTGTCCTGCGATCAATTGAAAATCTGCAGCTCTGACGACTAGCTGCTTCTTTTGGTTGGTAGTGAAGCCTTCCGACGCCTCCCTTGTTGCCAAAAACTGAATGACTTGTTCATAATGGTCATCGACCATGCCAACCCTGAACAAATGAGCATCCGAAAATCCTTTGTCAATTCTCCTTGGCTCTTCCCCTGACTCGATTCGTAACAAGTGGTCTGGTCTTGAATTCAGTCGTCCCAGCTTTACAATGATTTCAAAATAAAATTCCTGGAATAGTAACAACCATCGACATATATTCCACCCCAAGATAGGCTTGTTCACCAGGTATTTTAATGCTGAGTGGTCGGTGAACATTTTAAAGTGGCCTCCTAATAGGTAGTGTCAGAATTTCTGTAAGGTGTAGACCATCGCCAACCCTTCTCGTTTCATGGTTGTATAATTCTTCTCCGCAGTAGACAACTTCCTACTTGCGAAGGCTATCGGGTGGTTGATGTCGCCTTCTCCTAGTTGGGACAAGATGACTCCTAATGCGACTGATGACGCATCAACGTGAACGTGGAACTCCTTCATCCAATCTGGGAATGCCAATATGGGTGCAACAACCATATTTTCTTATAATATGTACAGACTCTTCTGGCACTCTTCATTCCACTCAAACTTGGTGTCTTTCTTCAACAACTTCTCCATTGGTGCTGTGATTGATGCATACCCTCTGATAAAATTTTTGTAGTAGCTTGTGTGGCCCAGTGTCGCTCTCAATTGCTTGACTGTTGTCGGTGGTGGGAGGTCAACAATAATTGCGATCTTCGTCAGGTCTACCAGCATTCCTTCCCTGCAGACAATGTGCCCCAACAAAATTACGAATGGAGCACAGAAGATGCACTTTTTCAGGTTCAATGAGATCTAGTACTGTCGACATCGTTCCAGCATTAGCGTCAGCTTTGCGACGTGTTATTTGACCAACCCATATACTGTCCAATCGTCCATATAGATGAAAAGAAATTTATGAATGTAGTCTTTGAATGTCGAAACTACTAATCTTGAAAAAATTGCTGGAGCATTCTTTAGTCCAAATGGCATCACTGTATACTAAAAGCAGCCCCATTCTATGATGAATGTAGTCTTATGCCGGTCTTCCTTCATAATTTTGATCTAGTGATAACCTGAAAACCCATCCGTAAATGAGTAGATTTCCTAACCTCCTACTCCTTCAAGCACCTCATCCATGAATGGTTTTGGGAACGGGTCGTGTAAGCATGCATCGTTCAACTTTCGTAAGTCGACACAGATTCAGGCTTCGCCAGTTTTCTTGTCTTGGACCACCGTCGGGCTGATCCACTTTGATTCCTCTACTGGTTCTATGATGCCTGCTTCCAGCATCCTTTCAATATCGACCTGTACTCTCTCCTTGTGCCTTGGATTTAACCGGTAGGGACGCTGCTTGACTGGTTTTGCATCGGGTTTCAGGGGGATCATCATTTCTTCTAAGTCCCCGAAAATTCCTTTCATCTCCGAGAATTTCGTTGGGAACAGATCCTGAAACTTATGCAATAGATAAGTCATCTTCGTAATGGTGGAATTGTCCCAATAATCCCCAATGCTTGCAAACTTCAGGTTCTCCTCTGACCCAATGTTAATTTTCTTGATCTTCAGCGGTTGCTGGAATTTGTTGGAAGGTATTTCTGGTGCTTCGACACTGCGACTTCCCTCCGATTCTGGTACATGCATAGCCCTTGGATTGTCCTCATAATCCAGATCTTCGGTGATGTTATAGCACTCCATCATCATTTCTGGTGTCGCAGTCCACCGAAGTTCTAATGGTTGCTCTGTCGATACTGTTTCAAATATTTTCTCTCGAATCACATGCAATGCACTATGGATGAAGGGGTTCTCATCTGAGAAACAAAATGTTTGGATGAACCCAATTGTTAGTTTCTCCCAAGAAGTCGTTCCGCGTCGTAGTTCTGCTGCGACATACCAACTTTGCGGTACTTCATCTAGTGTGTGAACAAATGCATGCACCCATTCCTCTTGTGCTCGTAATCCCCATTTGCTTTCACACTCAACCAAATGCGCCTTCAGGTCACCTCTACCATCAAACTTCCTTCCGTTAGATCCTTCCGCATCGCCGAAAATAACCTCCATGAGGTGTCGAAATAGTGACCAGTTTGTGATATTAGACTTATGTGCCGCCCACCAGCGTGTGGGAGTAGCCTTCAAGGCTTCCTCCAAGGCCAATAGACGTTGCGGTTCCGCCACTTTCTCCTCAAACTCTGCGAGAAATGTAGCCAAATTGGGAAATCCTTCATATGTTGGTAGTGCGCACTCCTCTGTGGCTACCCATCGCAGTGACTATGTGATCCGGGCACACCTTCTAAATGACACTTCATGCATCCGGTTCTGCCAATTCTCGAGCGCCTCATCTGAATCCGATGACGCTGAACTGACACTGCACCATCCCAATTATCCATCTGCAGTAGGATTAATATAATCCTCGGATATGTTATATACGCTATTCCATCCCTCCGTAAATTCATCTCTTGCTGGTTCAACGTATCGTTTCCCTTCCGCAGGATCCAGAGGTGCCACAACCCTCATCTCGCGATTCTCAAATGACATAGTTCGCTTCTTGAAATTGATAACCGCTAGATTATCGATTTCCCAGTCAATCCCTAGTAGCGCTGGGTAGGGGCTGGTATTGTCCACAATTTCAATTACATTGAAATCTGCATAAGAATTGAGACCCTCAATCTCGACTAGAAGCTAGTACACCTGACTAAGTGGAGTAACCTTACTCTGATTTTCCAATCGCAACTGTACCGGTGACCAGGACAACTATGGTTCCCCATTGTTTCCCATGTCTGCTTGGTCAGAATGTTGACGTCCGACCCCAGGTCCAAGATAATTGAGTTAACATCAAATGCTCCAATTTGTGCCAACATTCGCATCTCTCTTCCCGTCTTCCTCTTGTGTATGCGATTGACCTTCTGCTCCTGGCGTGAACCCTCCCGTCGATTCAGCATATTGGATATCTCTTCTAGTGCATCTTGATCCTTTTCCAACTCCAAAAAACTCTTAAAGAAGGATTTTAAGGTGCTAGCCTTTCCCCAAGACTTCGTTGCGTCGAACGTCGGTGGCATATCATAGATAAATTCTTCCTAAAGAGGTGACTACCTCCTCTGCTTCCAAGAACACATCCCTTTCGACCTCCGCATCAAAGGTGACATGTTTCCATGCTATTGGTCGGACAGTAGCCTATGACCTGTCAATTCCTGTCACAGCTCCTCCTCTTGTCACTACTCCAACAATCGCATGATGTCTTCGAGCTTCCCTAGATATCATCTATATAGCCGGTGGTGGATTCTGATTTTGGTTCTATGGAGGTGGTGGCGGATTCTTGGTATGCCATTTGTGATGAGTTGTGGACAGTCTTCAACGCCATGATCCAGAGTGATGCAATAAGTGCACCGTGGCGCTGAATTCGGGCAATCCCTTTGATAGTGCCTTTTTGTCCAAAATTGTAGCATATAATTGGTCCTTGTCCTCGTCCAACACCTCCTCCTCATCCTGCGCCAGCACCTCGACCTCCATGGAATCCTCCTCTAGCCCCTCCATGCGGTGGGCCATATGGTGGTTACTGCGGCTGTTGCGGTGGTCCATATGGTGGGTACTGCGGTGTTGGATACTGCAGTGCCTGATACTGTGGTTGACTATACTGCGGTTTCCCATACTTCCCCTGATCACACTGCTGCGGTTGGTGATTATACTGGGCTGGTGGTTGATTATACTGTTGTTGTTGTTGATCTGATGCCTGTTCTTCTCTTGTCATGAATTATGCAGCTGCAGTCCTCTCCTGGAGTAGGCCATAAGATTTGCAGTTGTTTTCATCATGGCCAACCGATTTACAGAACTTTCAATACAAGTTCTCTGGTCGATGGCCTCTCATTTGGAAGATACGACACCAAGGAAATCCTGCTTGACTAAGGGGATTTGGCGCACCGGATTTCAAATACTCTTGGAAGTCTGGGCACTGATCTTTGTGGTGTCCCTCTGTCCTACACCTGGTGCACCAGACATCTTCACGAGCCTCTTTCCATTTCTTTACGTCTTGTAGTTGGATCGTCAAGTTCGCCATCTGCGCTTGTATTTGATCCATGCCCAACCCCGTTTCAACGATTGGTGAAGCCTCCAGCTTCATCACAATCTCCAATGCTTCAGCCTGGGTCGCAACCTTGTGTTGCATTAGTGGTCCACGCATGTGTAGTACCAATCCTGCAATAAACCACTCATTGTTATGTGTATCATTTATCCCAAAACTTACCTTCGCTATCAGCGTCTTGTACCGCTGATCAAATTCCCATACCGGCTCATTTGGGTATTGCTTGATTTCTTTGAGTTCGGTGACATACTGCGATTCCGACTTTGGCTTCCTAAACTCGTCGATCATTCTTGGTTTGATCTGTGGCAACGACTTGGCCAGTGTTCCCGCTGGAACCCTTGTAAACTTCATAAACCAATCTAGTGCACGACCCCTAAGGGTCATCGCTATTTGTCCCTTCTTAATATCTTCATCCTGGACCTGCTTCATAGTCCATACTACTTCGCATAAAAAACCAAAATTTCTCAGGATCCTTAGTCCCGTTCCCCTGGAATGTGGAAATTTTTGTGTCGTTTTCCATTCTAACGTTCCTACTGTTATTGTTTACTGATGCACTACTTTTACCGCTACATGTAGGGAAACTTTACGAATAGCTTGTGTTTCTTCCTGTGAAATTCTGGGTAGTGCGCAGGGTTGCAGGTATGTTGTAACTTACGATCCGTCCCTCTTCTTCTTCTGGGGTATCCCGGTCACTGTATTTGTCGCAATAGGGTCACTTTATCCCTTGTGGTCCTGTTTCGCAGTCTTCTGTTTCGGTCCTCTCAAGAGACTCTCTCTCAGTCCTCCTCTTCTTCTCAGTATGCTGGAATATCACCCCACTCCTCAAGGTACCACACTCTTCGTTAGCTTCCCTTAGAAACTCATTGTTGCTCATGTCCATCTACCCCGCATCTTTCTATCGGATCTGCATTCACGTGATACCCACAACCTCCGCACACTGATCTTTTTACTCATCAGAAGTCATCCTCAATATGCCCTTTTCCAAGATGACCATTTTAATCCACAATTTTAGCAATAGTAAGAACCTTCCCCTTGGTCCCTTGAAGAAATTCCTTTCCGCGTCGCTATACGATTTGATTGTGTCTACTACAAACTTAGTAATATATCCCTCTAGGATACTATCCACCCAGAAATTGACAGCCCTTGATACTGTGTTATCGACACATTTCAGCTGTCGAATCAGTTCTGGTGTCCAATGATCAGGCTCAGTATTTTGGAAATGGTGCTTCTGGAATGTTAGTTGCGCTAACCACTCATGCAGTAGTACTGGGAATTCGCAGAAAAATATCTCGTCGATATATGAATAAACGTACTTCTGTAACCAACTGCTTACCGTCTGTTTGGGGTTTTGCTTCTCTCCTTCTGCAAATTCTTCTATCTTTCTGTCCAACTACTCTTGAATCTCCATTTTTTTCGGGTGCTACAACATATCCTCTTCTTTTCCTCTTCAGGGTCCTGGCAACGTAACCATATGTTGACACAACAACTGTCGACAGGGGTTCACTTCGCACTGTCGTCAACAAACCATCAACCGAACTCCCTTATGCATCGGCCCAGAAAGGTTTTATCCTTTCCAGCAACACTTGCAGAGCGAGTGAAGTCTCACCCGAGATGCACAAGGGGGCTACAGGAACCACGTTTCCGCAATGGAGTTGAGGACATGCATCAAACATACATTACGACCACAGAAACCAGAGATTATATCTTTCGCACTAGTTCATCATTCGCATATTCATCAATCGCAGAATCAACTCATAATAAACATTCGCATCGACATGATCTAACTATTCATTTGTGAAAACATTAAACAGACACTTGCATTCACCATTTAATAGAAACAAAGACAAAGATAGCACCATAATTGAACATCTTCGTGCATTCATTAAAACCTGCGGAATGACCTTTGCAGAAACAGTCAATACATCATATCGCAGATGCAAAATAGATCAACAATTGGATCAAAACTCAACAGATCAATTGCTTTATTCATCACCGGATCGATGCCCTTAGGATTACAATCATACTCCTATTTATACAAAACTAATTGGTTACAAAATGGCCCACATGACCCTTATCTAACAAACTAACTACTTTCATGCTTCCGCATTCTCCACGAATGACCCTTCTTTCGCGGATTGTCCCTTTCGTAGCTGTCGGCTTCCGCAGTTCTTGCAGACTAATCTTGTGCCAACATCCCTAACATCCTCTACCCATATGCTCTTTCACCCTATAACTCCTCTCCATGTCTTGTTATAGATGTCTCTAAACTCTGTTGTAGCACCATTCTCCCAACACCACCCAAAATTGGTAATAAGGTTGGGGGAAGGAATAAGGTCATTGGGGACACAATATTCATGGGATCATTATAGCCCCTTAGGCCACAACTCACATTTGCAATCCCCCCTCCTTGCACATAATCATGGGGTCTCACTCCATATATAAAATGGCATCTCTTCCCTCAATCTGATCTTGTTTTAAAAAATATGGTATTGGAGAGGCAACATCATAGGTCTTTTTTGTAGTTATACCTTATTTGAAATTTCCCTCCTTTAATAAATTGTTCTATAATTGTTTCAATGCACTTTGAGATAAGACAAAATGATAGTACTTATTTTTCTATGTTCAAACCATTGTAGTCTAATTTAATTGAATTGTAGCTAAAATCAGGGGTCATGGTATTTGGAAGTTGATAACGTGAAACTGATAAATTGATTGGACTATGTAGGAATATAATCTAGTTAGCCATCGGATGAATACACAAGAGAAAAACTTAGGGACCCGACTACTAATTAGATAGTAAGAAAACATGTTCGTAGCATAATTAAGTTGTTTTTTGAGAAAAAAACAATGATTACAAGCTCAAATCCTACTTGGATTGATAAATAATAAAATTAAGGGAATGCACACAAAGTTGGTGGACCTTTTAGGTGCAATCAAACTTTCATGAAACCCATTCACATTATAGAAAAAGACAATGCTCTTGCATTTACAAGAACTAGGTTTGGTAACTCCGAACTTGGCCACATACTTGATAAGTATGCTAGGTAACAGTTTCATGCACACGTTCTTGTATGCAAAAATCATGTGCACAATGAGTTACAAAACACACACGATTTTTAACTCATGAGTTGAAAATAGTGTGCACGATATTGTTTTTTAAATATCCTTTTGGTCCCACCACAACCTCATTTTTTTGAAACTCTACTAAAAAATACCACTCTACAGGTTTTTTCCAGGAGAAAAACGATTGTAAGTGTTTTGTATCATTATTTTATGACTGATAGAGCACCCAAAACAAGGTATCATCATCAATTATTGTGACAATGAGCAATTCGTAATAAAATAAGAAGATCGATAGTAAAAAAGAAGACTCTTGAAATCATCCAAGAAATTAGAGAAAAAGAAAGGGAAGAAACAGTGGATTAAAGGCATACTTCAATTCAAGTTGCAATAGATGACACAAGTATTTTTACCAATTTACAACAGGATAAGCATAAACATTTAACATAGGAGCCCTCATTTTTAACAACAATGGATGAAGAAGACCCTCATGGCCCTAGTCAAGAAGTAAAGTGTAGGTGCTCATCAGGAGATGTTGTAATTTTGACATCAAGTAAGTTCCAAACAAATACACCACCATTTGAAAATAATGTGGATGAGGAAATACATGAAATTTTGGCCTATACTAGTTATGTAGATCATGTAATTTTAGATTTAAATAATTAATAACGTTTCAGTGAAGAATTACCGGAGGTATGATCTACTATTAAATAAGTAAATGCTTTGGAGACCACCATGAGGACGTCCAACCTCCTCCATCTAGCTACCCGCAAGGGGATGAACAACCAAAATCTCTTTTTGAATCATCATAACTTACTGGTGAAGTATTACATGCTACATATGCAACTCCATTAACTCAATTGAAGCTAGTGTGTCGAATAACTAAAAAAGTATCCAAGTGGATGAAAGTTTCATTAGTTCCCTTAAAGGTGAGTTATTTAAATATACTATTTCTTATCAGAATAAAAAAATAATTAATATTACTTTGATTCAAAATGTAATGCTAACAAATGTAGGCTATTATTATCTTTGTTGAAATCTAGGTATTTTATTGTTGTTAGAAAAAAATTAGGCATCATGGTAATAAATAATTCTTGCGCAAGTAGTTATATTGTTAAAATCCTAGTAGATGATTTTAGCACAATTGGTAAGAAAACCCGTTCTAAATATCGTAATGTAGCTCATCGTGCATTGTCACAAGCAATTGTAAGCAAGAACACAATAAATCTTCATTTGTTGAAGCTTACATCCAAACTTGTTAAGTTGAATGTCAAGACACTACATAAGTATTGTATTAGAAGAGAACATCTTGACACAATAGTCCAGACAGATTTTTGGGCCTTCATTGGTATGTTTTTGCATTCTGACATGAAACTAATTGATGCAGTTAAGGGACCAGTGCAAATATTTTGGCATGATAACACCGGGCCTTCTTCAAACCAGAAGGATGTGCTAAAAGTGAGAAGGTGTTGTAGGGACCATGAACCACACATTAAACACCTTCTTGACACAACACAAACAAAAATATATGCGAGATTCACGAGCGAAGACAAGGAATTGAACTTGGTCCAAAGATGTTTCAAGAAAAAAAGCTTTAGTGTTCGAATAAACACACTTCTTAACACTTGTTGTTGTAGATACCATGTATAATATGATTATTATTATGACACATTTATATATATTCGTTATGTTTTTCATATTAATCATGTGTAGTATTGCTTAATGTTAATACCACCAAATTCATCAAGAGACTTCATTCATAGCATCACGTGTAATAAGGAAAATGGGAAAACATATTATGCAAAAACTTGTTTAGATGGGATATGCTACAAGGGTGGGACAGATTTAGCTCATCCATTAATCTTTTATCATATGTTTAGTTCCTTTCATCTTATGTCTCTCCTATTTTGTTATTATTCAATATGCATTGTCACATGCAATGCAAATTCAGTATAATTTTTACAGCCTGGAGTTTTTTACTTCTATATATTAACACTTATCCAGTGACTCAACTTGTCTCTATCCAAATTTTGCAGCTGTTTTTTTGGTTTTACATCATGCGATGCTTGTGCCAATATTTGTATAAAAGGAAGATACTGTCCATTTATTTAAAGGCAAGTTAATAAATGCCTAAGTACTCCCTTCGAATTTACATAGAAATGTTGCTCTACCTTTTCACATTCCCGTTACAGTCAGATGCTTTTCAATTATAGTCTATCAACTAAAATTTTCCATGTCTACTTACATTGTTACCTAATCCCTTTGTACAAAATATGTCATTTGTACACCTTATCTGTCTATGTACAATTTTCCATTTATGTAGTTGATCGCTCTTTGTGAATTTTGTCATTTTTTCGTACATTGTTACATATTTCCTCAACAAATTTGTAGTAGGTGGAGGGGAAATTTAGTAAGAATAAAAGCAGTTCATTATATTCAAGCACATGACATACTATTTTTTGTTGCAATAGTGAGCTCTTGTATCTTTATAGTTACTCAACAAGGAAACTGACCTAGATAGAGACAAGGCACATTTATTACTCTATTGAATGCTTTGCCTACTAGTGAGGATAATAAGCAAGATGATGCATGAATAGCACAAATGAACACACTCTTTGCTTGAAAAAATTATTGCAATTCACGAAGTCAACTTCCAGGTATAATCTGATGCACTTACCTTTATGTGTTGGCATTGTTTATTTATTTATTTTAGTTCAATGTTATGTGCATGACTCGTTAGTACTGTTTTTATTTTTCATACTTTGTAGTATTATCCACCTCTTCTGGAGCACAAAAAAAATAGCTTACCGATGCATTTGATGTGGAAGATGACGTTGATCAAGAAGTTGTATGTGGTATATTACCATATAATTCCTTCATTAACACACTGTCTTATTTCACTTGTTCCATATTTTGTATAATTTTTATGCCTTTCTGTTTTCACAATGCAATATTAAAGTTTCAATTTTTCAAACTTTTAGATGTGTAATAGTCCTGCCTTGCACCTGTGCATATGGTTGACATTGCAACATTGTAGACGGATTTTTCATCATGCTCTTACCATGCTGCACTGAAGAGAGAACATACCCACATTACTAAAGTCAATGCTGCTCCAGGATTCTAGTTTCACAAATTAACTTATGGGAATCATAACAGATTCTGCAAGACAGGTCCCAACAGGGTTTGCATCCTCCTCATCATAATGGCACCCTAAACAAGGCTTCCACTATTCATGCACACTATATGCTTGTAACATCTATCTCCTCAACAATATATTTTGCCTGTAACCCGACGAAGAACAAGGGATTAATCAATGGAAAAAACATATTTACATTGTATATGTATACCAAACCTTACCTCTCACGATGGGATTTTTTTTTTGTTAGTATGTATGTAGTTGTTTTAAGCTTCCCTTGTTTACTTTCCAGCTATTTTGTGATTGTGTGTATGTGAAGAAGATACATTTATGCAATTAAATAAGATATACTTCTTTTGGTTGAGAACCTAAGGACTTCAGTTACCTAAGCCTTTTTGTCCCCTTTCAACTTCCTCTTCCAACTTTCCATCTTCATGTGCATCAAACTTGTGTTGCATGGATTTGTTTTTGAGGCAAAATTGTTTGAAGAAGCACTGCAACCAACAACTGTGTTTCACGTCATCGAAAAATGTAAACACAAATCTATTTCCCTACTTCTCAAAGACCAAATTCACGTGTGTATGTCATTGCGGTTGTGAAACTATTATCCTGCGTGAATTTACACCTCCCATTATGAACAAATTTAACTAACAATCAATCAATCTACATGAATTATCAAACCCCAAAACTCCAACAATCAATCAATTTGGTTTCTGAAATCCCAAACCTTAACACTCGATCAATTTTGAGACAGAGCGGGGGAAGAAAAACTTCAACAACCATGTTATCAATGAGGTGGGATGACTAATAGATACCTGATCAATGAAAGTAAGTTTCATGGTGGTTGCTTGTTAATTCTCTCTAAATAAATCCTTTTTTTCTTATTTTACTTGGCTCTGGCAAGGTTGTATTCTGGTTGCAAAGGTTAAGACATGGTAAATGGGTAAGTTGGGAATGGTGGATGTATGCCTGGTTCATTTTCATACACAAGCATTGGTGACCTCTGTGTTAATACCTGATATCCTTGGTTATGCTGTTAAATTCCATCCATTTGTTGCTTTTCTTTTTACTTAGAATATTGTTGTCTTGCATGCAACTTTAAGTCATTTCAGAATTGGTCATTTTCCTTTACATTATTTTCATCTTTATGATTATCCATTATATTTGTTCATGCTGGAAATGTTTTTTTTTTTATATCATGACTTGATGTCTCAACCAAGTATCTCATAATTTATATATGGCAATTTTTTTTACGATCCTTGCAATGCAGTTAGGTTTTGTGTCCACATCTCCTATGTATCTATGTGCATGAAGTTAATAAGTATGCAAATAATACATTGCTTATCTTCTGCTACAAATTTCATTCTGCTAAACATTTGTTAAGCATGATTAATCAATCATTGCAATGAAAATGATGGCATTCATCTTGGGAATCATAATCATGGAAAGAGGACAATTAGGACACCACCAATTCTGAATCAGGAACCAACTCCATCTAAAAGTTAGAAAGTGGCACAGATGGAGGAAGCCCAAATCTCATTTAGAAGCACAAGTAAAGGTATAGCCCTATATCTAAAAGCTAGAAAGTGGCACAGATGGAGGCAACCCAAATCTCATTTAGAAGCACAAGGAAAGGTATAATCTCATTTAGAAGCACAAGGACAAATCTCATTTAGAAGCACAAGGAAAGGTATAATCTCATTTAGAAGCACAAGGACAAATCTCATTTAGAAGCACAAGGAAAGGTATAATCTCATTTAGAAGCACAAGGAAAGGTATAGCCCTACATAGAAGCCCTCTGTGTTCATAGCAGAAAAACATCATTTTTTTTTCTTTTTTTGGTAATATCTATTATTCTTGTGCCATAAAATTGAAGACAATTTTCTTTTATATATTTATCACTACATTTTATCTTTTATTTATATTAACTTAGTATTTCCATTGTCTTTATATGATTACATATCGACGTATTATTGCACTTTTTTGGGGCAATTGCTAGTTTTATAGTTTCATCATACAACTGTTGTATATAAAATCCATAGTATCATGTATTGGAAAGAATTGGTGCTCCAACCATGGCCTTGAGTGATTGATCCAATATTATATCATTAATGATCTTCACCGTTATACACTTAGAACTATATGGAATGTACATGCCACAATAAGAAACGCATATTTTGGCATTCCATTGAAGCTTCAATTTTATGTACTAGTTAGGTATTAGCATTTTCCCCTTGGGGTAAAAAAATGAACGCCGGTAGGGAAGGAGGAACAAAACAAGGAAACTTAGTCGAACCCCTTCGAACCCTGACCACATAGGGTTCCGACCACTTAGTCGAACCCCGACCACAACTTTTACTTTACCAATATTAAGGCTCGACCACTTTATAATATCAACCATAAAATTAATATATAAGAGACCAACCAAATAATTATCGAACACTCTTATAGGTCGACCATATTATTCCTCGACTCATAACAAGATTGACCACATACATCGACCATAATGGTATGACTTCATTGACAACATTGACCAAATATTACTGACCATATGGTGGGTCGCAGCTACCATGTTATGAGTTTTCTTTTAAGATAACGACCCAATATCAACTATAACGTTCATCGACTTCATAGCATGTGGAGTAAGTCATGTTACTGACTAAACTTATATGTCGATGCTGATTCCTCAAACATGTGCGATCAGTCGATTCCTGTCCGCTCAATAGAGTGCATCCTCTCGAAGAGATGACTTGGTCGACTAGTTTTTTTTTTCATGATCGACGAGGACTGCTAGCTGATGAGTGATCGTGGTTGATTGGCTGTGAATTGGTCGGAAAGTAGTTAGGGATCTTGTGGTCAATACTGTCAGGTAGGTGAAAAATAATGCTTCTCGGACAATAACAAATACACTGCAATAACCAATAGGATCAACAAAGTTTTGATTGAGCGACAAATTTTTCAAGTCAACTACGTCCATCAAACAAATTGTTTCCTTAGTCGATAGGTTCTTGATATAAATGAATGGAGAAAGTAGCTCTTTCCATGTGGTTGATACATCCATAGTCGATAGCCAACTTCACCGGTCGATATGCTTAGCGACCAACACTTTACCACTATTACATGACTTTTTGTAATGAAAATTCCATACTTAAACACACACCTTCAATTCCATACTTAAACACACAACTCCTTCAATACCCATCGTACCTCTCTGTTGTAGCACCCTGCCAACTTATTTTTTTGTGGAAAAATCTATGGATAAGGAAGCCTTTTGTCTGTCCACGACTATGGTGTCTTCGTCAGCAGACACAAAAGTAAGCAACGAATCTGCATCTTCAGTTCAGGGTGGGGTCAAGAGGATTCGAACACAAGACAAGGTTGCCCCTTTGAACCTCCCACTGTGGAAAATCGGAGAGCTCCTTCATGCCACGACAATATTCTAGATCAATAGCTTCTTCTTCCAAGTATTTCCTGTGTTATGCCCATTCAAGTGAGCAAAAATTCTTCGTGCAGCAGACACCAACCCTTGACAGGGTCATCTCGACATGTTCATACTTAAATGCACAATTCCTTCAATACCCATCATACCCCTCTGTTGTAGCACCATGCCAGCTTATTTTTTTGTGAAAAAATCTATGGATAAGGAAGCCTTTTGTTTTCCCATGACTATGGTGTCTTCGTCAACAGACATAGAAGTAAGTAGCGAATCTGCATCTTCAGTTCAGGGTGGGGTCAAGAGGATTCGAAAGCAAGACGAGGTTGCCCTTTTGAACCTCCCACTATGGGAAATCGCAGAGATTCCTGTCTGGAGACATTTTCTATCATTCAATCGACTACCAGATCAAATTTTATATGTCTGGGCTGAAGCTGCATTAGTCGAAGAATGACAATGTAAAATGTATTGGATTTCCCCAACTCGTAATGATAATAAATTTTTTTTGATGGCTAACAATTGTCACTGAATGGAGATGATGAATGAAGGTGATTAAATTAGTGATTGGAGCTTATCAATGTCTCTCAACTGTCCCTATGACATGCTGCAAATTCCCTTGTTCCTAATAATGGATGCGTCGTAGACGACAAACGCAAACGCAGCTTCAATTTTGTTCATAGAAGGGAACTTGTAAATGGAAGCAACGCTGAAGCTCACGAAGGAATGTTTGATAGAATCTGCTGATCGCCGAAATAGTTGTCACTGAATTGAGATGATGAATGAAGGTGATTTAACTATTCAATTATTGATTAAAGCTGATCAATGTCTCCCAACTGTCCTCTCACATCATGCACATCCCCTTCTTCGTAAATATTTGGTTGCATTTTTGACAA
Source organism: Larix kaempferi (assembly GCA_027924585.1). Lineage (NCBI taxonomy): Eukaryota > Viridiplantae > Streptophyta > Pinopsida > Pinales > Pinaceae > Larix > Larix kaempferi. Next base: position 6,853,710 of record BSBM01001329.1, read on the forward strand.
TTTAATATATATATATATAAAAGGAAATAGCCACCTATAAAATATTTTTAGCAATTTCATATCCATGCAATACCTTACACCGCCAAGTATGTTCAATTTATCAAAAAATTTAAATCGTGGCTTACATTATTCTATTTTTGGGCTGTGATGTTATTCAGAGTTATTGATTTGTTTTTATTATCATTACGAGTTGGGGAAATCTAATACATTTTATGTTGTCATTCTTCCACTAATGCAGCTTCAACCTAGACTATTCGTCAAAGAATCGTTGATAGAACAACTTATTAAAGGAAAGTATCGTTGGTTCAATTAATTTAAAGGAATATTCGACCTCAATCGACAGATTGGCCAAGAAGCTGCAGATGGTTGACTCGTAGATCTCGTCATCACCTGTCGAAGTGCAGAGAAGCCGTCGAGGTCATGTCGAACCCAGAACCTGCCAGGGTTGAGTTTTCGAAGTCAAGCTGCGACTGGTTGAAGAGGAACCTGTCGAGTTTGTTGTATTGTCGAAGTTGAATCGAGACTTGTCGAAGGTGAACCTGTCGAGTTTGCAAGTTGTTGGAGCCAGAAACGATCGTGAAGAACTGAGATAGATCTTGTCGAAGATCGACAATGACAAATCCATATCGTGGTTTGCTGATGGGCAGACTAGTGTTTCGAATGGCCCGTCGGACCTTCTGTTTAGTATAACTGATATGGCATGCCGAGAATTTACAGAATCACGACGTGGTAATGAAGCATTTTCAGAGTATTTGCAGGTAACGTTAGTTCAAGAAATTTATGCCTGGATATCGACCATTTAAAGATTTGACCAATTTACAAATGTTATTCGACCAACTTCCTTAGCAGTTGAATTTACAAATGTTATCGACCATTTAAATATTCGACCAATTTACACTATCGAATTCTACCAACATAAAAAATAAACTTCTAACACCCACTTGTTGCATGCTGAAATGCTCTCCTTGACGGTGGTCAATGCACGTGGCTAAGGGTTCAACGCCCATGATAGTCGACATAAGTTAATGGTTCATGGAGTCAGTTGTCCTACAATCGACTGTTGGGTGAGCTTACATGCTGTCGGATGCTACTCAAAATGAAAAGATATATATGGGAAATGATGAAAACCCTACCAGGATTCATGAAGCAACACGTCGGTGAATTAAAATTCAAAGGAATTCATACACATGATGATTAAAAATTTAAAGAAACCCAAATACACATGGTGATTTAGATTTAAAATAATCGATGGACAGTCCACAATATCGACAAGTCAACAATTCAAATTTCAAAATTTAAGGAAATATGCACAGTGAGAAGTGTGTGATGCAAAATTTGAAGTAATTCATACAAGTGACAATTCGGTCATGTAAAATTTGAAGTGCCCTGTGCAAATTTCTATGCAAATTCTCAAACGGGTGTTCCAATTTAAAGCTCCATTGTTGGCCTCATTCCGTCCCCCATGAAAATGATATGCTAGAGTGCCATTTGGAACATATTCAAAAACAAGAAGCAGTTCACGGTCCTTTGGAGAAGTACATCCATAAAGACAAACCAGGTTTGGATGATAGGAGGTCGAAAGAATATGCACCTCATTGATGAATTGTTGAACTCGTTGATAATTATGATGATACAGTTTCTTTACTGCTACAGCACGATCATTGGGTAGTTTTCCCAGATACACCGAACCATGCCCCCCATCTCTGAGTTGGTTTTTGTCGTCGAAGTCATTAGTCACTTCTTTCAGTACTTTGTAGGAGAAAATGGGCAGAGTTCCTATCTTGCCTTGTACAGTTGCTTCCATATCTTTGTATTCATCGTATGTAAAGCTGCTAACCACAAAACTATTGCTAAACATACGACGCTTCCTTCTCCTATGCACAATTATAAACACTAATAATCCTATTGCTATCAACACAACCAGTCCAAGGGAAACACTTGAAGTAAATAAAATGATTGATTAGTAATCAATAAGACCAACCATATCGATCCGTCAACAAATATTTAGCGAAACTACTTTCTGGGTTTTAACAATTAAATCGAAGAAAGGGAAAAGGGTTGGAGGTCGGCGGAGGTCGGAGGTCGGAGGAGGTCGAGGAGGTCGGCGGAGGTAGAGGAGGTCCTCGCACAGAGAGGACAACAGTTATAATTGATAGATAAGAAGGTAAATAAGCACGGAGCCTCCTTCCCTGTGAAGCGTCACCATTATGTGCATAAAACAACCATTTTCTCCAGCAACTTCAAATTTTCTCAGTACCTCGTCAATTGAACTCCCTTGCAGCTCTACGACAACAATATTCGGAGCCAAATTCCCGAGAACTTTGGGGGAATTGTCGTTTCTGGAAGGCTTGTCGCTCTACCAGAACGATCTTACAACCCAATTATCGCAGAAACTCGGCAGCCTATCCAAAACAACATGTTGGACGCATCGCAAAATCGGCTCAAAGCTTTGGTTGGTCGAGATTCTGCCGTGGTCGAAAATCAGTTCCTGAGCTTCCATTTAGTATAACTGATCTGGCATGCATAGAATTTACAAAATCATGTCGTGGTAATGAAGCATTTTCATACTATTTGCAGGTAACGTTAGTTCAAGAAATTTATGTTTCCGTCAATTTTTCACAGAAATGTTGAATACTTTTCATTAAAGCCCCTGCTTTCGGCTGAATTTCAAGTTTTTCCATTGTCAAAAATTAGAGCAACGGGGATTCTAGCATCCTGGAAGCTTTGGTTGGTCAAGATTCTGCCGTGGTTGGAAATCAGAGCACTGAGAAGTATATTGTCTTGGAAGATCTGGTTGCAGGGATTGAATATATAAATGGTAAGAAATCCTGGCCGTACAACTGAACGACGGATAGTCACTGGTAACAGAAGCAACAAGACGAGAAAATCTAATGGCGTACGACAAAATTTTTTGGTACAGAACCTTCACGACGGTACCATCCACGTGGCAGGATTCCATTCGCTCTATAATTGAGGAATCTAGCAGACGTGGATGTTCATGCTTCTTGTTGTGAAAATGCCTACGGCGTAAATATATATATAGAAGGTAGTTTCCCGGTGCTACGTAGTTCATTTTATGGATTTACATATAGAGTGACCTGATTACAACAATTATTTATTGAGTGTAGAATTCATCCAAGAACTCAATTTCATTTATAATGATTGGGAGACGTCATAGTGTCATGTAATGAATTTCAAGATGACGATATTTTAAATGCTCACCTCAAGTGAATTCACAGAAGTGCTCAAGTTCATTTATAATGTTAAGCAAAACGCGAAAGTTCTTAAGTTAATTTATAAAGTTAAGAAAAACATGAGTATCGTAATGTGATAAATAGGCATTTTGGTTACAATATTCTTATATATTTTGTAGTCGATAAAAGATTCTTTTGTTATAAGATTAGCATATTTTTAAGGAATTAACTATAACAAGAGCAAGACCAATATTCATGCACGAAGCTTGAATCTAATCTTGCATGGACTCTTGGTTATAGCAATGATTGAATAAATAATTTTGGTTTTGCGAAATTACATGTCCTATAGATCCACTAAAGCATTCAAGGTATTGAAAATCACTATATAGTGGAATCCATAGCAACAAACAAACCTTGAGGGATTGCAATTTCAAAAAACAAACCCCAAGGGATTGCAATGTTAGAATCCAACAAATGTTGAGAAATTGAAATGTTAGTCATGATTGCATTTCCTTCCTCACAACTATGCCAATTTTATTGTTCCAATGGGATTTCCACCGCTTAACACTTTTTAATATTATAGCAATGACAATTGTTTGAAAATGAGAAAAAAATTAGAAATATTACATTGTGTTTCAGACTTAAAAATACTTAAGTCACAACTATAAGGAATTAATTGTGTTTTATCCTTTGCAATTTTATTTTTTAGTTAGATTCATTTACTTCAAAAGTTATAAAATCTTTTCTTCAAAATATTTGACACAAGCCCACATTTATATTGTATTTCCATCATTGTAGTTACATGTTTCTCACACATTACCTAATTTTCACTTTTATAACATTATTTCTATATCATTACAATTTTATAGATTTTTTTCCTTTTACTAGGGCAATCAGCAACGGGAGTTGGGATAATACTTGCGTGACATGGGGTCCAGGGAACCAATATCGCTACCACTATACCCCTAGGTGCATCCACAGGGTCCGAACCATGGCGCACATGTAAGTTTGGGAGGGATTCGAACATGTGACCTTTCATTTACAACCGATTACAATTTCTCATCTTTACCATTTGAGCTACCCCCCCATGGGCCTTACAATTTTATAGAATTATTAATTAATTAATCAATAATTAAATTAGAATAATTCTCCACAATATAATTCACATCATGTATTTATTATAAAAAAGCACAAATATGAATGATTATGAATATAATAATAACTAATTACTAAGACAATCAAATTACTAAATCTTTTAATAAATTTACTTCATCTTTAAATTGTCATCATAGTTTAAAATTAAAATTACTAAATTATTAATATATAACATAGTAGAATTTATAATAAAATATCATATCTATAAATCAAATACTGAATTAAACATGTAAATCTCACTTTTAGTTGCCATCATCATGATTTTATTCGCTGCTTTGTATGACTTTACTCTTCGCTTAGTATGATATTAGTATGGTTATAAAAAACATGCTTTGATCTAGAATCATTTCTTAGTACGAACCACCAATTTCTATCCAACACGTTTTAGAAAAATGTACTTCACTATAGTGTTTTGGAAAAGTTCATAAAGCTTCTTTTCATCCTACATTTTTCTAGAACAAATACATACTAGTCATGACTACATTTTCTACATTTTATTTCAAACCACAACTAAATTTCCTTTGAATAATTCACAAAACCATGATTTAGACTAGTTAATCCACTGCACATGTATCTAAATTTGCAATAGTGAACATATCCACTTCATCTTCACTTCATAATGACAGAGAGTAATTTAGTTAATTAAAATTTTCATTTAGGCAGGGACTAATTTGCCCTGCAACTCTTGTTATACATTTGGTTACAATGTGATGGGAATTGCATGATCTAACACAATTAGTGCTAGAGAAATGATTTTGACATCTATTTCTTTTTTTACCTCATTAATGGCTTAACCGCGTTGTTCACTGCGTGTCATTCGCTTCTTAGAGAACTCTAGATGCTTTTATAGTGGAAATCTTGTGTATTTCCTCGACTTCTACTTATTGTTTATGGAGTTTTTTTTCTAATGATTATTGATAACTTTCTCTACAATTTGAAGTTTTCTCATGGAGTTTCTTGCTCCATGTGCGACACTTGTAGGGATACTCTTGTCTCCAACGGAGATAAGGAAATAAAATTGTCTTCATGGTGCTTACTACATGAGTTCAAGATGATTTTGCATTTTAATTGCATTTACATACCCTTTCTAGTACTTCTTGCAGAAATTGATAGAAACTATTCAAACATATTGATCTTACACACACACACTAATAGCCACTCACATATATCTCCTCCTCCTATTATTGTGTAAGAAACACCAATTTACACAAAACCTATGCGAATAACGACAATATCATTTTTCTAGACATTAAGTCTTATTATTTTCAATATTTTCATCTAAGAATAGAAATAGACCATGGCGTTTATCTTGACAAATATAAGCTTGAACAAAAAAACAATGGTGTGTCTTTGCATCTTGGGTAAGTCTTTTGTAACAATTTTTGGTGATAGCCTTTTAACTATTATCGTAATTTATGTAAGCATCTTGAGTTGTGGAAATCAAACCTAAGACCAAATCAAAACCTAAGAGAACCCAATAGTATAAATTATAATGCTCTTGAGTTCAGAAATTTGGTACCTATATGTTGGAATAACAATGTCCAAGTTCAAAGTTTTGGCACTTGGACGTTGGAATAACAAGCATCCCTTGTGAACTAAAATGCTCACTAAATATATTTTCATGTTGGCAGATGAGAGGTGTTGGCGAATGTATATTTCTTCTTGGTAGTAGTGAGGCATTAACAAAGGCATGCTACCAGACATGGAAATATGGGATGGAGCTCTTGCATATTGCTAAGGAATTCCAATGGTGGATGCTTCTATCACTCTCATTTGATATCATTAATGTCAGTCATAGGGAAATACATAATAGGGAAAATCCTAGGATGTTGTGCATACAATGCATTGTAGCACAAATCTAATTGATACTATTAACTTATAGGCTTGTTGATGATACAACTACAAACGCCATTTGGCTGAGGCAATGAATTTGATGAAGTTGGGATATTCAAATTTTATGTTAGTGGATCTTTGGGAATATTACTATTCTCATAAGGATCATCATCAAGAATAACTAAATTCAATGGCAATGCCAACATCACACCCATGCTTTCAAATGCCTGCACATTTGACTAGGATTTGGCTTTGGCTCTTTGTCGCCATTGGATGTGAGGTAAATGCATTGGTAAGAACCAAATCAAATAACTAATCCTTCTTATTAACTTTATTCTTTAGGTTCTTGGACTCGACAATCTCTAGTTCCCATGATGATAGGTGGATTGCCTACTCGAAAAGTTGGGATTTTCTAAAATCCTCCACATTATTTTTCCAAAAACTCCAATGCAATGATATTTTCGAGTGAAAACCTAATGATACTCTCCATATTTTCATTCTCTTCCCATAGATATGTGGGTGACGGTTCTGCCAAAGACTAAAGAAGCTCGAGCAACTCAAGTGTGTTGCATTGCATGCATATAAGTTTGATGGTATATATGTGATGTCACGTCCCCATTTTGACCCGTTTTTCATTAAATTGGAAATGATGTAAATATTGATATTTAATCATGGTGAGGAGCTCAAGGCCAAGGCCCCACAATTTATTTAGTGTTTTATGTATCGACAGTTAAAAATAGATGCCTATGGTTCTTGTGCTAGATAGGCACAATGTAAATTAAGACATCATGTAAATACGAATTTTAATGAAACACCCACAACTAGCTATGCAATGTAACAAAGAGACGGGGGCATGTTTCTACAAGGAATAAGGAGGTAAATTATTCAAACCCTTGAGCCAATGGTGTTAATCCATGTGTCAATGAGAAAACCCATAAACCACCAACTTCCCATTTTGGGTTATGGACCCAATCATTTAATTCTTCCAGAAATTGGTGGAGGCAGTTAATTCCATGGGAATGAAGAGGTATGGCAGCCAATTTCGTGTATGGGCAAGCCATCAACCTAGGAATTCGTATTTTTGCTTCTTGGGCAATAAAACACCCACGAAATGGTGCCCAAAGCCATTCTAAACCCACAGTCTTTCCTCTCTCACGTAGTCTGAACTACTGGGTCTTTCCCCATCACATTTTTCACCATTTTTCCTGCATTTTCCATGCCCGGGGGTCGTTTTTGCATTGTACAGCAGCTGGGAGAGAAGGGCCACGATTTGGGACTGTGATGGAGGTCGTTTTTGCCCCAAAATGCCCATGGACATTTTTCTGAAAACGATTTCTGCTCTCCAGGGTTGTTCCCCAATTGCCATTTTGTTTTTGGCCTTTCCCACATTTTTTTTTGAATTGGTAGAAACCCCCTCTTTGGACAATCCACTGAAGAAACATTTTTTCTCATGCCCAGCAATTGTGGTTTTGCTGTTATGTGCATCCCTGTTTTGGTTTGAATTTGTGAGCAAGAGATTTGGAGTGGTAGTGGATAGAATTGGCTTGATAAACCTAGTGGGGAGAATAACCTCTCAAGAAGATCAAGAGGGCTTTGGCTACTTTTCTATGCACACCCTGAGAGCACTAGAAAGGAAGGTATGGCTTGAGGGACTGTGTGGCAGTGAAGAGAATACTTCCTTGTGTTGGGTGTGTAGGCATTGTGAGTGCCAAGCTGAATAGATCTGGGAGGGGTATCCCTGGCTCTGTGCTTGAGCTCACTAGCTTAGCAATTCTTCCTTTCCATTTCCTAGCAGTCTGATAAACCCAATTGTAGATTGACTTGGCTCATCTTGGTGTATGCTTGGCTATGTGTGAGTCTGCTGTTCCCTGGTTCCTTGTAGAAATCATGCCCAGCTCGGGGGTGGCAGTTGCATCAAGAGGTTGATAAGCACAACTGGCCTATGGTTGGGTGGAACGTTGCAGTTGCATAGCTAGTTGCTTGGGACTACTTTGTTATAAGATAAGTACTCTCTTGTTTTAACTTTGCATTTATTTATTTGATGAATATCTTGAATGTATGATGGATGTGTAATTGATATTACTTCCGCTGTGTTTTTCTTATAATTTTACATTTCCATATGTCTTTTATATTATGTGAATCCCTATATTAATAAGTTCATGGGGCTAGATGCCCGGTTTAGCATCACGATCCTCTCCATCTAATTGGTATAATGGGAGGGGATGTGACATGTGATTGTTGCTAATATCAAAATTGTGCTTCCCTTGATTATATATCATTTAGCAATACTGCACAAATATAAAAATTATACTTCTCACAAATCCACATCGATTCACACTTCTTGGTATATTATAGTTTTGATTTCATTACTTAAATGCTAGCTCTTAACGACTTCATTTTAGTATAACCCATAAACAAGAGGTCTCATACACCATCCTAAAATTTTTTAAACTAAACAATTCTGAATTCAATATCCTAAAAAAACACACATATTTTGAGAATTTAAACAATGTTTAAAGTAATTTATTTTTATATTATTAGTAGATATCACTTACCATTCATAATACTTAATTTTAAAAATATTTAAAATTCAATATTAATATTATTTAATTCATTAAATTTCAATTTAATTGTGTTTGTATTTTAAAATTTCTGAAAAAGCTAATAAATGGTTATGCAACTAATTCAATATTCAATATATCATTTTCAAAAATAAAATATGCATTTTTATTTTTAGTCAATTATATATATTTTTTCAATTATTTATATAAATTGAAAATTTAAAAATACATTTTTGAAGAGGAAACATTGATGAGGATCTCAAATATATATATATATTTTGTTCTTTATTATTTATGACACTTATTTTTAAGAGTGTCTTTGGATTTGTGGAAACAAATCATTCAAATAAAATAAATTAAAATTTTAAGAAATAGAAAATGTGAAAAATGATATGCCATTGATTAGATGATACATAGACAAATTTATTGGTATCAACTCCACTACCTAAGATGAAAGAGATGAAGGGGTTTCACCTCCTAGAAAATCTTGTAGTAAGGGTGCTAGTTTTCTGAATTAATTATAAACCTATGGTCTATAGCTATTTAAAAAAATCCAATGGAGGGCTTGATGTGGATTTTCTAATACCTCAATTGAGTGTTAATTAAACCCTTGATCAATGTCTTTTCATATTTAGAAACCAAAAAACCACAAAAAAATCTTCAAAAAGACACTTGAAATAATGCAATTGTTGCTTTTTAATATTAATCTAAATTAATTAACAATAAGATAAGAAATATGCACAAGAGGAAATATGATCACTAGTGGGTTGACGAAAATGAAGTACAAAGAAGACAAAAGAGAGGATGAGGCAAGGATGTGCATCTAACTGGAGAGTCTAGCTAGGGCAATATTGATAATTATTCATGTATGGACTTAACCATTCATGTACACATATTTTATAATTATTCAAGTGGATTCCTTTAAATCTTCACTTGGAACCACTAAGCATTCCAATAAATCAAAGTCAAACCTTAATTCAAGTAATGTAACTAACCGACTTAATTCATCTTAATGAGATCATAACAAATTATAGTCTAACTTAGAATTAATGTTGGCCATGCATCTAAATAATTCCCCTCAATCATTTCTCATTTGAAACATAGTTGTTTTCCTAAGGAGCTCAAAATCCTTGTACACCAAGTATGAAAAAACCAAGATAAGAACAACACGGTGCCCTAAGATGCTAAAGTTAAGGTCAAATGTTTCATTAAGGTTTCTTGATTGAGGAAGGTATCTCAGTTTCCAAAAACTATGATTATCACCAAGGTGACTTTGATAGGTTGTGATTGTATCCAAGGTAGATAGTTGTTGGCCATTGGAATATTCCCTCAATGCCCTTCATTATTGTTGTCTCTATCATATCTTCACTAGTCATCATCAGGGGACTTCACCACCAACTGTTGGGATTTTTGGAAGGCCTAATTACATTTTACATGAATATTGTTAAGTTTCATAGGAAGATCAATCAACATACATACTATAAGCCTTGTCTGATCATGGAATCACACATTCATGTCTATTTTTGACCCCAGTCAACCGACCAAATATTACATCAAGACAATTTTAGAAATCTACAAATATTCCTCATTGTCAGGGACATTCCCTAGTGACCAACCCCAATCACATCCATAGGTTCTTTACCTCTCTACACCATATTTGTAGTAGATAAGGAACCTTTGACCTCATTGCATGTGTCAGGTACCCCACCATCACTTGCCACTTTTTAAGCACAACCCCGCTTGTCCATGTGGAAAGGATCCCATTGTCCATATCCAATCCACCCCAACCAAGTCTAACTAAGACTTTAGTCATGACTATGTTGATTCTTTGGTACTCACCCTTGAAATTCCTATGTGGTACCTCACATCCCTTAATCGATATTTCTCCCTTACATCCTCAACCCATATGGTCTATTATTGTTACCAATGACTCTGAACTCTATTATAGTAATAACACCCATTGTCCCATCACCACCCAAAATTGGTAAGATGGTTTGGGGAAAGAACACAGTCATTGAGGGAAAAGGTGGAGAAGGACCCTTATTTAGTAAAGAGGACCCTTATTTGTAATAGTAAAGAGTCAAAGGGTCAAGGTGGAGAAGGACCCTTATTAGTAAACATGGCCCTTTGACCCATATTTAGTAAAGAGGGCTCTTTAACATTGAATAACTATCCACTACTATATGATAGGTCTTTATTCAAGGAATATGGTTGAAAACATTAATTGAGTAACTCCTAAGTGATATCAAGTAGGGAGGTTAGGGTAAGACCCCACACATTTCATTATATAGTTACCAAAATTAGAAGGTAAGGGTGTTATTTTGTGAACATGCATAGACTCACAATTTTTTTTTTTGTGGAATTCAAAGTACATAAATTGCAAGAGAAGTGGTAAAATTATTCATGAAATAAATTCATAGGCTCGGTATTACCGAAGTCAAAAAGTAAGGATGTCATTTTTGTGGTTGTTGATAGACTCACAAATATGCACTTTTGTGGAATTCCAAGCACATATATTTTAATCAAAGTGGGCATAGTTTTTCATGAAAAAAATTATAAGCTTCGTTGATTTACTGAGGTAATAGTAAGTGATGGAAATCCAAAATTCTCATAAAAATTTTGGAAGGATTTGTGGAAGATAACATGGGAAACAATGTCAATTGGGTTTACCCTGAGTGGTTGAGTTATCGGATTGTTGTCCGCTCCACCCAGGTTCAAGTACCGTCAGTGACACTTGCTCTTAAGTGATCTGTTGAGCTCTTCAGGAGCTCTATGAGCCAATTAAACGCCCTTTCTATGTCTTCGGATTCCGGGGAGGTTAACATGGGCATAGCGGGGCACCAGAAAAAAAAGAGGGTGTTCCGTGAACCACACGGAAAAAAATAAAAAATAAAAAATCAAAAACATGGGAAACATTAGCCACGAGTTTAGGATATCATCCATAAATAGGCAATCAAATACAAATAGTGAACACATGTTTGGATGATTATATTCATTGTAACCTATTCTTGAGATAAATAATCCTGATGGGTTAAGTAGATTCTTCTAGAAGAATGATGGTATAATATGACCTATCATGCAACTATTATGATGTCTCCATTTCAAGCTCTTTATGGATATCCTACTCCTAGTATCATATCCTATTTTCATGACCATTCAAAAGTATGAGTAGACTTAAAAAATGAGAATACAAAGGAAGCTTAGCAAATAATTAAAGAAAACACTCAAATGACCTAGAACAAAATGAACCAACAAGTAGATAAAAATTGCGGTGAAAGAAACTTTGAAGTGGGGGATTGGGCACATCTGTGAATCCAATTGTATAATCAATTCATTCTCAAATAAAATAAGAATTAGAAAATGTCTCCAAAATTTTATGGACCTTAAAAGATCCTTTGAAATATTGAAGAAGTGACTTATGAGTTAGATTTTCCTTCTTCACACATTCATAATTTACCCCTTGCTTCCTACATAAAAATGGTTGTTTTAACAAACTATTTCATTATAGACTGAACTTCTAGAATTAGATAAATTATGAAAATTAACTCTTGAATCAAAATTAATTATAGATCATTGTTCTCTTTATCTTTAAAATAGAACCATTTTTGGAGTACCTACTTGGATGGAAGAAATTTTCTGAAGAAGAAGCTACATAAGAAGATGAGCAATTCATGAAGTAATACACTCAATTACAAAGCTTCAAGGAAAAACAGTTTAAAAGAAGGGGCACTAAATTAGGGTCCTAACTCATTCATTATTATTATATTAGTTATAATTAGGTTTACCTATACTAGTGTAAGATACTTCATGACCGCTTTATCTTTTATTTATAAATCAATGAGACTCATTTGAATAATCATATCATATTGTTCAAGGAGATATCTTGTAGTTGGAGTTTAGGCTCTCTTTTAAGAGGATTTTATTCACTTATTCACTTGTTCTACATGTGGCATTACTAAAATTGGTGTCTCTAAATGCTTATTTGGTAATTATTTGGCACATAATACTAGGTTTTCTTCTAATACAAGCACAAGAAAATCCCTTTAATTTCTTAATGGATCCTAGCTTATGATGGATCTATACTCAATACTAAGAGGGTTATTTTCAAAGATTACCCAACAAAAAATACTACAAAACTTGGCTTCCAAAAACCTTGACAACCCTAAAAGGTCAATACTAAAAGGAAATAGGGAATTTCCAACCACTTGTGCCTATTATTTTCCTTGTTTGTTCTACTCCAAAAGATTCTATGAGAAACCAAAATAACTTGTTTCAAGATTACTCTTATCAAAGTTAGATGATTTGGAAAATATGCCATAGTTCATAGAACATATGCTTGCAAACTAAAGAACAAGGGGGTTTAACAATTATCAAATTGTTAAATTGGGGAAGATCTTTGTAGAAAAATAAATAAGTAGGGGATTAAGGAGAATAACCATGGAAATAACACCAATCATAGGATCAATATGTGGTGTTATTTAACCCCAAAACTTGAGAATCACACAAAATACAATGAGATTAGGATGCAATAAACCAAAAGTATGTAGAACATAACTAGAAATACGAGACAATAATAAGATAATATAGTAGGAAAAGAGCCTTCTTATTATCGAAACAATGTTCGCATGCCTCTTGTGGTAGGGATACCATTCAATTGAGAAGACCTCCATTACAATAATTCTCAACAAAAATATTCATAGCATTGAATCTCTTTAAATAGGCTTTAAACATTCGGAACCCTAACTACTTGAAACGATCAAAATACAACTCTCTAGCGAGTCTTAATTAATAGAGAGACCCTTTTTACATTGATTGATGAACACTAATTTATTTGGACTTATAACAAATATATGGCCTTATACAATGTGTGATTAACTTCTAGATCAAGTTGGGTGAGGGTAGGACCATAGCATGCCCTCCCCTTCAAAAGAAACATTGTCCTCAATGCTGAAGGTGGAGAAATTGCTGTAAAATTTCAATTGGTTCCCAAGTTGCATCTTCTGGCAGTAGGTATTTCTACTAGATAAAAAATTATTTAATGGTGTGCTCCCATAATTGTCTTTCCCTAGAAGCCAAGACTGCAATAGGTTGAAGAGAAATGGATCCTTCCTCATCTAATTTTGGTAAAATTTGGTTTGTACTTTGCAATTAGACCCCACCACTTTTTTTAGGAAAGAAACGTGGAAAACATGGTGAATCTTGGAGTGGCCTAGAAGAGATAGCTTATAGACCACCCATCCAATGCATTGTAGTATGGTGTAGGGTCCATAGAACTTCAGAGCGAGCTTTTGATGGAGATGGGCATTGAGAGATGTTTGTTTATATAGTTGGGGTTGAATAAACACATGATCCCCAACTTCAAAGGAGTGATTTAAGTGATGTTGATCAGCCTGTTGCTTCATTCTATTTTGGGCAAGAAACAAATTATCTTTAAGGATGAAAAGTATGCCAGCTCTAGTGCATAGTGTTTCATTATTACTTTGAATTGGGAGGTACCTGGTAGATAGGAAATCATTGATAAGGGTTTTGGTCGTATACTAATTCATATGGTTTCATATTTGTGGAACCTTGATAAGAGGTATTATACCACCATTTGGTCAAAGGTATCCATTGAGCCCATTGGTGTGACTTATGTGAAGAAAAGCAACACAAGTAGATTTACAGACACTTATTGACCACTTCATTTTAACCTTCTGTTCGGGGGTGGTAAGTTGAGTTGAGATTCAAATGAGTACCTTGAATTTTAAACAACTCTTGCCAAAACTTGTTGGTAAAAGTAGGGCCACGATCTGAGAAAATCGAAGTGGACATGCCATGGAGTTTGAAAATTTGATCTAGGAAAACTTGTGCCACCAATGAGGGAATAAAAGTTGGTGGTAAGGCACAAAAGTGTGCATATTTGGTAAGACGGTCTACAACCACCATAATGATTTTTTTTGCATTCCTTAAGAAGCCTTGTAATGAAATCCATAGATATCTCCATCCAAATATGGTTAGGAATGTGAAGTTGTTGCAAATAACTTGGTAACTTCATTGTTTCACTTTTATGTCGTTGGCAAGTGTCGCATGCGGCAACGAAGTTGTGGATATAGTTTTGCATGCCTTCCTAGAAGAAAGAGCTCTTCTTTCATAAGTTTTATGAAATACTGACTGAACTACTGAAGGCGATAAATGCAATTCTGCCATGGATAATTTTAGGGGCTAAATTTAGCCCATGGGCTAAATTAAAGGGGTTACAAAAATTTAGTGGGCTATTTTCTTATATGGAAAGGGTTTTTTCAGCTAAAATATATTTGTCCAATATTTATTAGAAAAAAAATAAATCCAAAACGAATAGCCTCCCATATATTAATGAGGAAAATGACAAAACTATTTTCGCCCTAGCAAAATCTCCCTCTAATCTATCTTTCGCCCCTGATTTCTAGAAAATTCCAGTGAAATCATTTCTTTGCCCCCAATTTTCAGTAATGGAGGCTCCCAAGGGTTATTTCACCCTCCATTTTCCCTATAATTCAAGCATATAATTGCATTTTCTTGGATTTTTAGTCAATTTCACGTTGATGATTCTTTGAGCCCTTGATTTCTAGTATTGGAGGGAAACTCAGGGGTGATTTTGTCCTATATAAATGTTGTAGGGATTCATGGTTCACCCACATCAGATTGCACTTGCAGGGTGAAGTTTCTACTTTATGTGATTCCACTTTTCATTCTTAGTTTTCTTGACATTTTAGTCTTTGCGCAACATCTCCATTGCCAAAAGCTTAGGTCCCGAAGGGGGAAGCTGCACATGAAATTTATTAGAGAATACAAACTTGCGTCATGCTTTTTATCCAATAATTAATGTGGTATAGTTTCTATCATGCTTTTTATGATTTTTATTTTCAGCTACAATAGATTTTTATTTTGTAAATTTGCCTTTTATCATGCTTTTTATCATGGATTCTTTTCAAGGCCTATTGAATTCAAAGGCACTCTTAATTCTTAGGGTTCATTCAGTGTTGTTAGGGTTTTAATCTATCCTATGAGTATTGGTTTTGTGAAAGCGTTGTAGAGATCAAAAGATATGATTTATTTTATTCCTTGTCATGTTTAAATCATTGACTGACATTTATACGTTGTTAGTGTTTTCTACTCTTGATGGAGAGATGCAACATGGTTTTTATATATTCAAACTAAATTTGACCCAATTGTTTAAAATGTGCTTTTATCAGGATCTTGCTTTGTAATTATTATTGGATTTGACGCATTCACAAGAATGTGTATATTCATATTTTTTGTCTATTATTGTTGATGTTTGGGATGTTTGTAATAGAAATGAATGCACATTGATTATAATGGTGGGGATACAGTGCAATGGTCATTATTTTTCCACTGTCTTCCTGTAGAGTTGTCCAAAGCATTCTAGTAGATTCTTTTATTTGTATTGAGAATTTCATGATTGATAGATTTTTTTTATTTGTATTGCCAAGTTTGTCAATTTTATCTGTAACCTAAATTTGTTGGGTTCTGCATTTATTTTACAATATTTTGTTTTTTGTAAGGTTCATTCAAGAGTAAAATGTTTTTTGGTGCTTTATTTAGATCTGTAATTGCTATCATCATCCAGAAAGGATCCAATTATGTATGATTAATATATGATTTAGTTGGAACATGATACTTCATTTCCATCATGATTATATATAATATGTACATAGCATGTACATGATTATATATAATATGTACATGGAATGTACATATATACTTCATTTGCTAAGATTATTGGTTTCAAGGCCGAATCTAAGGTGAGAAAGATGTGCTCCTTATACCTAAAAATATTTTGGTTCCATGTATACCCAAGCAGAGGATTTAGACCTTCTTGAATCCTTTTGATGAGGTGTCTAACTATATCCTGGGCTAACCATTCCTGTCTTGCTTCTTCTATCCATACTAGGATTGGTAAGGATAAGGCAAAAAATGAGCCCACCTATTCAAATTTCCTATACAAGGCATCATCCACCACATTGTCTCTACCTTTCTTATATATGGTTTCATAATCATAACCCAACATATTAGTGAACCATTTCTATTGATATGGTGAGGAAAGGTGGTGTTCAAGGAAATACTTGAGAATGTGATGGTTGGTATTGATATGGAAATTCCACTCGATTAGATATGGTCACCATGTCTCAACTGCGTGAAGGATAATCATCATTTCTTTATCATAGGTTGCTTTTCCCAAGTTTCTATCACATACTTTCTTACTAGTGAAGGCTAAGGGGTGTTCTTCTTGTGATAAGACTACTCTCGGTCCATGAATTGAGGCATTATATTCTAAGATGAATGTCTTAGTTAAATCCAACATGGTTAGAACAAGCATAGTACACATGACTTCCTTATGTGCAGAGAAGGCATGATCCGCTATTGCATTCCAAGAGAAGGCATTCTTTTTTAGTATTGTTGTAAAAGGCGCTACAATATTCCCATAGTTGGGCATTAAAATAGCCATATAGAATCTAATCTAGCTTAAAGACCCTGATCTATCCCTAGAAACCATACAAAAAAACATGTAGCCCCGGAAAGCCTAATGTGGACGTACAACCCTGGAGACCTAATCTAGAATACTTATATATACCTAGAGACATAACCTATCCCCATAGAACTAATCTAGACATATGGACCTAATCTAGCTTATAGACCTTGATCTAGCCCTAGAAACGAGATAGACACAAATCTAGACTTGGAAAGTTTAATGTCGACCTAGAACCCTGGAGACCTAATCTAGAATACTTATTTATCCCTAGAGACACAACTTATCCCCATAGACCTAATCTAGCCATATAGAACCTAATCTAGCTTATATGCGTTGATCTAGCCCTAGAAACCCGAAAAAACAATTCTAGCCCTAGAAAGCCTAATGTGGACCTAGAACCATGGAGACTTAATATAGAATACTTATCTATCCCTAGAGACGTAACCTAGCCCCTAAGACCTAATCTATCCATAAAGAACCTAATATAGCTTAAAGACACTGATCTATTCCTAGAAACTAGACAAAAACAAATGTAGCCCTGGAAAGCCTAATGCTGACCTAGAACCTTAGAGACCTAATCTAGAATACTTATCTATCCCTAGAGACGTAACCTAGCCTCATAGACCTAATCTAGCCTCATAGAACCTAATCTAGCTTATAGACCCTGATCTAGCCCTAAAACCCAGACAAAACAAATCTAGCCTTGGAAATCCTAATGTGGACCTAGAACCTTGGAGACCTAATCTAGAATACTTATCTAGCCCTAGAGACGTAACCTAGCCCCAAAGACCTAACCTAGCCATATAAAACCTAATCTAGCTTATAGGCCCTGATCTAGCCCTAGAAACAAGACAAAAACAATTCTAGCCCTGGAAAGCGTAATGTGGACCTAGAACCCTGGAGACCTAATCTAGAATACTTATCTATCCCTAGAGACGTAACCTAGCCCCGAAGACCTAATCTAGCCATAAAGAACCTAATCTAGCTTAAAGACCCTGATCTAGCCCTAGAAACCAAACAAAAACAAATGTAGCCCTGGAAATCCTAATGTGGACCTACAACCCTGGAGACCTAATCTAGAATACGTATCTATCCCTAGAGATGTAACCTAGCACCGAAGACCTAATCTAGCCATATAAAACCTAATCTAGCTTATAGACCCTTATCTATCCCTAGAAACCAGACAAAAACAAATCTAGCCTTGGAAAGCCTAATGTGGAAATGGAACCCTGGAGACCTAATCTAGAATACTTATCTACCCTAGAGACGTAACCTAGCCCCAGAGACCTAATCTTTCCATATAGAACCTAATCTAGCTTATAGACCCTAATCTAGCCCTAGAAACCAGACAAAAACAAATCTAGAGACACCTAGCACCTCGTGGCCATTCAAGGACGCTCTAAGGATTTTCTCCAGTGGCACGGAACCCTAATAGGTGAGCGAAAAGGGGTTTCGTCATCTCCCACACATGCATATGGCCAATGTGGAGGTGTTCACAATGGCCATGCATGCTTGGGAGCATTCAAATTAGAATTGACCCCCTTTTGCAAAATTGGAATGCCCTTCACTGAGTAAAACCCTAGTTCTGGAGATGGCACAAAAGCACCATTTCCGAAAGTTGGATGCATGGTGAGGGGTGGTCCCACAGCTAGAACACGGTGTCTCGAATCCATCGGAATCTGCGGCTTCGCGATCGGAGTCACGGTTTTGGTGCTATGGTAATTGTTTCCATGCACCCTGTGGCCATTCAACGACACTTTGAGGATTTGCACAGGGGGAATGGCACCCGAACCCGTAAGTGTAACAGGGTTTTGTTAGCTCCCACATGTGAATATGGCCAGTGTGGAGTTTTTCATGATGGCCATGCACGCCCGTGATCCGTCGGATCAGAAATGACCCCCTTGAGCAAAACTGACATGGCCTTCATTGAGAAAAACCCTAGTTCCGGAGATGGCACAATAACACCGTTTCCGGGCATTTGTGTCACGGTGGGGGGGTCCCATAGCTAGAAAGCAGCATTCTGAATCCATTAGAATTGACAGCTTCACGATCAGAGTCATTGTTTTGGTTTTATGGGCATTTTTTTGAGGCACCCTGTGGCCATTCATGGACGCTTTGAGGATTTGCTCCGGGGGCACGGAACCCGAACCGACGTGTGAAACGAGGTTCCTTCATCTACCACACGTGAATATGGATAGTGTGGAAGTGTTCACGATGGCCACACATGCCTGGGAGTCGTCGGATCAGAAATGACCCCCTTGAGAAAAACTGGCATGGCCTTCACTGAGAAAAACCCTAGTTCTAGAGATGGCACAATAGCACCGTTTTTGGGAATTTGTGTCATGGGGGGGGGGGGGGGGGGGAGTCCCACAGCTAAGACTTTCCATCTCTAATCCATCGGAATCCATGAATTCACGATCGGAGTCACGGTTTTGGTGCTATGGGCATTTTTTCTAGGCACCCCGTGGCCATTCAGGGACTGTTTGAGGATTTGCTCCGGGGGCATGGAACCCAAAATAGCAAGCAGAACAGGGTTCCATCAGCTCCCACACGTGCATATGGCCAGTGTGGAGGTGTTCATGATGGCCACCCACTCCTAGGAGACATCTAATTAGAAATGACCCCCTTGAGCAAAATTGGCATGGCCTTCACTGAGCAAAACCCTAGTTCCGGAGATGGCACAATAGCATCATTTATGGTAGTTTGAGGCATGGTGTGGTGGGGGACTTAGCTAAAACCCGGTGTCCTGAATCCATCAGAATTGATGGATTCATGACCGGAGTCATGGTTTTTTTGTTATGGTAATTTTTGTCAGGCACACCGTGGCCATTCAGGGATACTTTGGGGATTTTATCTAGGGGAACGGAACCCAACAGAAGAGCAAAGTTGGGTTTAGTTAGCTCCCACATGTGCCCCTGGGCTTGGCTAAGTTGGCAGAAGACAATATTGCAACCCAATAGTGCTCCAAGCCCACTTTTGTTCCCTTTCGAAATATGGGTTCTCAACGACCACCCATACCGCAGGATCCTCGACCAACTCCTATCAAGCATTTGTCTAAAACAGAGATGAAAGCATGCAAAGAAAAAGGGCTTTTCTATAATTGTGATGAGAAATTCACTCGGGAACATAGATGTGTTCAACAAAAGCTCTATCTCTTGGATGTGGATTCTCCGCCTGCCTCTGAAATTGGTGATGATGATCCAGATACAATGGATGCTCAGGTCGACATTCAGGAACTGCCTATTGACCCTCCATCTCAGGATGACCAGCCATAGATATCTCTCCATGCTTTAGCTGGAATCACCACCCCCTAAACAATGTGGGTCAGGGGTTACTTCAAGAAGCTTCCTCTTACAATACTCATTGATTCTGGTAGCACTCATAATTTCATTGACCCTCGTATTGCCAAACAAGCTGATTGTTTTATCCATCCTTGCTCCAACTTTGAAGTCATGGTTGCCAATGGGGGAACCTTACCTTGCAAAGGGAAGTGTCGAAATGTGTGTATCTCTATGGGAGATTATACCTTGTGCTCTGACATGTTTGCCTTGACCTTAGGCGGATGTGATGTGGTTTTGGGGGCTCAATGGCTACGCACACTTGGCCCTATCTTATGGGATTTTGCTGAACTTTGGATGCAGTTTTCCCTCAATGGACAAAAACACACATTGACAGGATTACAAATAGGGTCTCTCAGCATCATCAGTTCACATCACATGGAAAAAATCCTCAAGAATAATTCACATGGTGTCATCACTTAGATCCATTCCATTCAGATGCAACCATCAACGGTCTCCACTACTCCTTTGGATCTACAACAAATTCTGGATCGATATACAGGTGTCTTTGTTGAACTAGTGGGATTTCCACCTTCAAGTCCAGAAGACCATCGTATTCAAATCCTTCCTAGCAGTGTTCCTCCCAACATCAGGCCCTATCGCTACCCATTTCACCAAAAAATGGAGATGGAAATGCTCATTCGGGACTTATTGAAGCAAGGTATTATTCGCCCAAGCACTAGTTCATTTTCTTCTCCAGTTCTTCTTGTCCGCAAAAAAGATGGGTCATGGCGCCTCTGCATTGACTTCCGAGCACTTAATCACCTCACCATCAAGGATAAGTTTCCAATTCCTGTTGTTGATGAGATTCTTGATGAGCTTCACGGGGCTCAATTTTTCAAGAAGTTGGATCTTCGTTCTGGGTATCATCAAATTCGGATTCATGAGGATGATATCCCTCAAACAACTTTCCGCACACATGATGGCCATTATGAGTTCTTGGTCATGCTCTTTGGCCTCACTAATTCTCCTTCCACATTCCAGGCCTTAATGAATAAAATATTTCGGCCCTACTTGCAGAAATTCATTCTGGTATTCTTTGATGATATCCTCATCTACAGTAAAACATGGGCTGAACATCTCAAGCATCTGGATCTTGTCATGCAACTTTTCTTTGACCATCATCTCCACGCCAAACAGTCTAAATGTGTTTTTGGACAGAAGAAAGTTGAGTATCTCGAGCACATTATCTCAGCATAAGGGATTCGCGTGGATCCTGCCAAAATCGATGCCATGAACAATTGGCCGCATCCTCAGACACTCAAGAGCCTTCGTGGTTTTTTGGGGTTGACTGGATACTACCGCAAGTTTGTCAAGGATTATGGGAAGATTGCAGCTCCATTAACTTCTCTATTGAAAAAGGATGCTTTTACATGGACACATGCTACTCAGTGTGCATTTGACAAATTGAAACAAGTTATGTGTACTACACTTGTTCTAGTTATGCCCGATTTTTCCAATCCCTTCACTATTGAGAGTGATGCTTGTGGCAATGGACTTGGTGTTGTTCTCCTTCAATATGAACACCCCATTGCATTCACCAGCAAAGCCCTTTCAGGTAAGAATTTAGTTGCCTCTACATATGAGAAGGAAATGATGGCTATTTTGCATGAAGTACATAAGTGGCGACCATACCTATTAGGGAATCATTTCTGCATCAAGACCGATCACCAGAGTCTGAAATATTTCTTGGAATAGCGTGTCTCCTCCCCAGCACAACAGAAATGGGTTAGCAAACTCATGGGTTATGACTATGAGATCACTTATAAGAAGGGTAAGGACAATATTGTGGTAGATGCTCTTTTTCGCACATTTGATGCCCAAGGTTCTCTTTAAGCTAGTTCTATGCCTGTTCCAAATTGGTTGCAATCTGTTCAGCAGGGTTATGTCAATGACTCTTATTTATCTCAAATCATCCAAAACTTGACCAACAACCCTTCTGCTGTACCACATTACTCTTAGGATGGTGCTTCCCTAAGATACAAGGGTCGTCTAGTGCTTCCCCAGAGCACAGATCTTCAACTGTCTTCTATGAAATCCATGCTTCTCCATCAGTAGGGCACTCTGGGTTCCTCAAAATGTATGAATGGGCACGGTGTAACTTCTTTTGGCAGGCCATGAAAAGGACAATTCAACAGATGGTGGCTGAATGTTATACCTGCTAGCGTAATAAGGGTGAAATGACACTCCTTCCAGGATTGCTCGAACCCTTGCCCATACCTACACGTATTTGGACAAATATTTCTATGGATTTCATTAAAGGGATCCCTAATATGGCGGGAAGACAGTGATTCTCATTGTGGTTGATCGCCTCTCCAAATATAGTCATTTTTGTGCTCTCAGCCATCCTTATACAGCCTCCTCAGTCGCCTTATATAGCCTCCTCAGTCGCTCAAACTTTCTTGGACCAGATCTTTCATCTTCATGGCATCCCTTCTTCCATTGTCTCAGATCGTGATGCGACTTTCACTAGTCATTTTTTGGACATAACTATTTCGCCACACTGGCACCAAACGGAAGATGAGTTTAGGGTATCACCCACAAATAGATGGTTAGACTGAAATTATCAATAAATGCTTGGAAACTTATCTTCATTGCTTCACCTCTGAACAAAAACATCAATGGGAAAAGTGGCTCCCTCTTGCTGAATGGTGGTACAATACCTCTTACCACACTACCTCTAAAATGACCCCATATGAAGCAGTCTATGGTTAGGCACCTCCAGTTCTTCTTCCATACACCCCCAACAGTTCACCAGTTCAGAAATTTGACATGGTCCTTCGAAACTGCGATCAGATTCTTTGCATTTTGAGGGACAATCTTCACATGGCAAGAAATCGCATGAAGCAACAAGCTGATCAGGACCGTTCTGAGCGCACTTTTCAAGCAGGCAATATGGTTTTTCTTCGTCTCCAGCTATACAAGCAATCCTCCCTGAAACTCAAAGGGCATCATAAGTTCGCTCCAAAGTTATATGGGCCATATCGGATTCTTCATAAGATTGGGTCCGTTGCTTATAAATTGGAACTTTCTCCTTCTTCCCGCATTCATCCAGTATTTCATGTCTCTTGTTTGAAGAAAGTTATTGGCACCAACATCAGTGGACAAACTATTTTACCCAAACTGGATAATGAAGGATCCATCCTTTGGAGCCGGAGGCCATCCTCAATCGGCGCACTCGTCAGCTTCGCTCTCGCTCTATCACAGAGGTCTTAATTTAGTGGCACAGCATGCAACCAGAGGATGCTACATGGGAACCACTCCTTCAGATTCAACAACAATTTCCACATCTAAAGCTTTGGGGACAAAGATTTTTTTAAGGGGGAGGGGATGTTAGGAACCCATGTCTTTACTTTGTTAGTATATTGTTGTTGGACGCATATTCTTTGTAAGTTGTCCCGTAGTGTTTGTTGATCCATAGTTTGTGTTATTGTTGTTGGCGCATATGCTTTGTAAGTCGTCCGTAGTATTGTTGATCCATAGCTTGTAGTGGCCCATGGTTTTGACCCATACTATTGGCGCCTAGACTTATTATATAGGTGTGTGTTGAGGCCTATGAAGGCACCGTGAAGTTATTTGTATTGAGCTTGCTCAAAGGAGGTTGCCCCCTCGAAGTGGCCATCAATCAATAAAATTGATTCCGAGTTCTGTTATTCCTGCTATTTCGCATATTCTCATTAATTAATTGTTTTTTTTTGACAAGAACGGGTAGGTTTTATATTAATAAAACTGTGGCGGAGCCACCCAAAAAGATACATCTGAGAATTCTGGATGGGAACAAAACTTCCTCATCACTGAATGAGTTCTGAAAACTAAAACACAAAGAAAAACTAGTAGAAATAGAGCTTCTCATCGGAACCTGAAGACAATGCTTGCTGAAGTGCAAAGGTATGTCTGTCAGATTTATTTCAGAGACCCAGTTTGACTACGTGTCTGGACTGGTTGCCTTATATGGATTGTCTTTTTCTTCTTCACTACTTTAGTTCATTCCTTGGACTGCTCTTGAGAGCGTGAGGCATTGGATTCTTCGTCTTCTTCTGCTTGATCGGCCCAACTTTGGGAAGCAGGCGGTTGAGGCGCCACATTTCCTTGATCGGTTGGCAGGGGAGAGGTAGATTGCTCAGATGGTTCTTCAATGGCACTTTAAGAATCGGGGTCGGGCCCTTTCGAAATGAACTGATGAACTGGCTTCGCACCAGTCCACCAAGTTGGCTTTCGCTTTGGCTTGGCTGCTTTATGCTTCTCTGGGAGTTTTTTGCAGCTATGGGCTAAATGCCCTGTTTCAAAGCAAATTCTGCATCTAAAATTAATATGCTCATAGTCTAACTTCTGAGTCCATGACTTATCTTTACCTTGAAGGACGATTTCTGCTGGAAACCCTTTGCTGAAGTCCATCTCTACGCAGATTCGGGCATAGGTTGTAAATGCGGATTCTGTTTCTGGACTTCTGCTATGAAATTTTCCAAGGGCATTGCCAATGGATTCCAGAGATGCAAGGCCCCAAAAATGGAGAGGCAGATTCGGCAACCTAACCCAGACTGGAGCTGAGGCGATGATAGCAGAAGAGGCATCAAAAGAGGAGGTCCAGGGCTAAATGGAGAGACCAAACCTGCCCCAAAACCAGGGGCCAGATCGAAAGATCTGATCCCTATCTTCTGCAGATCCAAAAATGACTATAAAAAATCCTCTTGCACAAGGGCAAATCAGAGCTTCCTCCTTTAGAGACCAAGCAGAGGAGGTCCAAGAATGCAAATCTACGAGCTTTGGCCACAAGCCATTAAACCTGCACACCAAAGCTCTTTCGGAGAGGCATTCCTCATCATCTAGGGCTTCTTGGATGACCGGGATAACAAGGGCCAGAGCCTCTTGCACCATGAGAAGGTTTGGAGAGGGCCCTACGTCAACACCAAGCTGATCCGTTTCGCTCGAGCTTGGAGGAGGAGCTGCTGCATGCTGAGAGAGATCGAAGGAGACTCCACGGAAAGGTTTCTGCCGGCCAGAGGAACTAGCTCGCGGCGAGGAGCCAGCGAAGCCAGGAGAGGGCGCCGGATCAGAACCGTCAGGAGGGCACCTTCCTGCAACTAAATCGGCGAAGGAGGGAGCCATGCGAGCTACAGGAAGGAGCAGCGAGGCTGCTGAAAGCCGGAACGGCTAGGGTTCCTTCTCTTTGCTGTTGCTTCAAAAGAAATATAGTCTCATTAATTAATTGTTGCAGGTTCTTCACAGTGCCCAATTCCTTACCTTATGTATAAATGCACGAAGAATAAATCATACATACCTAGTCATAATTTCCAAGATTTGTAATCCTAGTACCTCTCCAATTCTTCTCTAGGGTTTTGAATTCACATTTATGAAAAATCCTTATATTTTTCTCCAATTCTTCTTTGGAGTTTTAATTCACATTTATGAAAAAACCTTGGATTTTTTTGTTGATCTCCTGGCCTGATGCCTTTTCAAAAATTTGAAGAGTCTTCAACAAATTTCTACTGTTTCTAATGTTGGGCTCTCCTGGTAATAGGAAACCATCCACAAACTGGACATTAGTAATGGAAATGGAATTATATGACACCTTGAGGCCTTTGATCCAACCTACATTTCTTGACATGGTAGTAGCTCTGTTCATGGATTCAACTATAATAATTATGAAGAGAAAATGAAATAAGTGGCACCTTTTTTGAAGTCCTCGTGAGGAATTAAAAAGTTTGAGGGACCCTTGTTCAAGTATTCTGCCAAAGTTCATAGACTCTTCTATTGATCCAAGAAGATTTACTTCTATTAAAAACTACATATTGTGAGGAAAAATTGAGCTGGAAACCCATTCTATCCAAAGAGGTTTATTCTTTTCTAGGGGGGACAACCTCTTGTAATTCTTCTTCAGTAAAATGGGCCATCAATTTTGGTTTCATTTCTTCATTTATTATCTTTGGAATATTCTCCAAAAAGATGCTTGGAAGGTCAAATTTTGGTATAGATTTGAAGCAGACTTCAGCTTCCTTGTAGATTTGAGTATGCCCTGCTATTGAGTTGTATGTTCTTCTATCATAGAAATTATATTATAAACCGTATAAATACTTCTATTATGAGTGGTTTTATGGAAAAAGGCATCATTTCTGTCACCTTCCTTAAGCCATTAAATTCTTGACTCCTGTCTCCATAATACCTCTTCTTCTTTTTCTCATTTTTTTGAATCCTATCAAACTCGATGAAGTTATAATAAAAGGATTTCTTCCTACCAATACTTGAAACTAGGTCATTAATGTGGTGATGCCATGTCTCATGTTCTCAACCACTAGACCACAACATGACATATTTTTGCTTCTCTTTTATATACTTTCATCCAAATATTTCTCCTTTATTGATTTTGAGGACTATCCATGAGAGGCAAGCCACGTTGGTCAAAGTCGGGTGCTGCTACAGTTCCCACCAAGGTTTTCCCTGAATGGGATGGTGCAATCCTCAAAGGGGGCCACTAGTTGGTAGATGTTGTCGTGGTTAACATGCCTAGATATAGTCTATGGAAGCGCCTGCCTTTTGAAAGGTGGTTAGTGCTTGGCACTTTTATATGGGTTTGGGTGAAACACAACTCAAAAATAATTTTCTCATCATTTCATTAAAGACTAAATTTTCCATACTACAACCATCAACAACTAGGGTACACCATTTACCTCTTTTCTTGTATTTTGTCCTCAAGAGTCAAAATACTCTTCTCTATTCTAGTTCCCTAGCACTCTCTTTTTCAGGCTGCAACAATATGTCTCATTATCAAATTCTTCCCATGCTTGGCTTCGATTCAACACATTCATATACTACCACTATTGATTCAACTTCATCAATATGAGTGTATTCTACCCTCACGCCACAAATCTAGACCCGCATAATCCATATGCCCCCTACCTCCACACATACAACATATGACTTCAAATCTACCACCTCTGCCTCTTCCTTTGTTAGATCTACCTCTGTGCTCTTCCTTTATACTTATTGTTATCCCTCAAAAGATTGAAAGGTCATTAATGCTCATCACTTAAAAGTATAAAGGAATCATCTGTGGTTCTATGATGTATTCTAGGAAGCATCTGTGGTTCTATGATTACAGAGAGAGAACATGGTTCTATGATGTATTCTAGTATTTAAATGTATTCCATCTTTTTGTTCTTCATTTAATATCTGATAGATTGTTGTTTGAGCTTTTTGCAAGTTCAGATTGGAACTCATTCATTCAAATTTGATCATGTTTATGGTAGCATGGCTTCTCCCTCCTCTGCCATTTTTGAAGAATGTGTTGGTCCACTTGTTGATGGCTTATTCCAAGGATACAATGCTACAATTCTTGCATATGGTCAGGTGTGCATTTATATGCCAATACATAATTGTCTTGAGTAATTATGAGACTTTTAGTAACACTACCTTTTTTGCAACAAAATTAATAATTATGCCTCAAGATGGCTATTAAAATCCTCAAATATGTTACTTTGTAACAAGCTCTTGTCCAGAGGTATCTATGGAAAATCCTTTCTTCATGGTGCAGGATGGTTCTGGAAAGACATACACAATGGGAACATGATATACACACGGTGGAAATACACAAGGAATTATTCCCTTGGTTATGGTCCATGGAGGCCATATATAAAAAAGTCAAAGATTTGAAGGATCAGGGAGAAATCCTGTTGAAGGTTTCATTTATCGAGGTTAGTTTATTGCTTATATTTTCACTTGAACTTGTTGTTTTCCTATCTTTGTGTTGCTTAAGTACTATCTATGCATCTTTTACATGCCCTAACTTATCAATAAGGGTTTCAAACTTTCATGTGTTTCATAAAATATGGAAGCTATCCTTGCATTGTTTGAGTCCTATCTATGCATATTTTTCCAATTCCAAACTTTTTTAATAAGAGTTTTCATGTGTTTTGATACTAAGAAATGGAAGATTCACAAATCCTATACTAAAACATGAGACCATATTTTCCTTCATCTAAAGGACAAGTTTGCAAGAAGCTGCTGCATCTCCAATGGAAGATATGAAAGACCAATAGTGCACCTCCAAGTCTGTATGTCCAATAGGGATGCTTCACTTCAGATAAGAGGTCTTTGTTAGAAGTCCGAGAGATTAGTCTTATGTACAAATGCCTTCACTTGTATATGTGTCCTTGGCTTCCCTGATTTTAACCAATCTAAAACACCACGAGATTATCTTTTGCTGCTTTAATTGTCATATGCATGTTGAGATAAATGCCTGTAAAATCATATCTTAGAACCAATCGCTGTCTTAGTATTTGTTTATCCTTAGCTTAGTTCAATATGTGCTGTAGGTGTCCGAAATTCAGATAGGAATGTGTGCATGCAAGACCCCAGTCATCTATCCTGAATTCAGAGGTGATGTCAAGCTATTTCCATTAAAAGATGACTGCTGCTACTTTTCAGCTAATCCACCAGCTAGGTTATAGCCAAATACAATTCCAGTAAATTCATAAAAGGTAAACATTCATTATTCAAGTATGCTCATAGATTACTCCATCATTTCACCATGTCCGTGGCTACCATTTTTCTTCAAATTTGTAGCTCAAAGGCAGTACTCAATTCTTGAAACTTGAAGCTTATACACTGATACAATCTTAAACTGAGTTTCCAAAGTCTTGCAGGCATAGTTGGAGACCTATGCGAGCATTTTATCAATGTCATGCACCAGCTGCAGGCATTCTCTTATGCCTTGTGGTCAGTTTTCTATTGTTGGCGGGCATCCCCTTCTCATATACAATCATGCAGCGGTCATTTTAAGACCTTGGCGGGCATTTACTTCACAATTGCAGGCATTTCTTCTGATAATGTGGGCATTTTCAGTGGTCAGATGAGCATTCCTCACTATGTTTGCGGACATATGTATTTTAAGTCTGGCAGGCATTTTGTCTTAAGGTATTGTGAACATTTAACTTGATGTGCGGGCATTCTATTTCACCTTTTCATATAAAAATCATACTTCGATTAATCAACCTCGTTTGATCGAATTTTTTCCTCTATTTTCTGTAATGCCCGGAAATTATCTGCCTAGATCTTATGCAGAGTTTCATTGCCAGATAGCAATATTACATCATATTTTTCTCATGTCTTCATTACATCTCCTTATCTCAGGGCTAGAGCTACCTCACATTATTATGTAGACATCATTATAAAAAAGAGTCTTCTTAGAAATTGTTTTCCTTCAAAGATTGGAGCTTTCATAAAAAATTCATTTCCTCGCAAGGCCTCAGAGCTCAGCACACATCACATATTGTAGTCTGCAATCTCAGGTCATATTTAAGACATATTTATACCCTGGGAATTTCTCAATGTGCTACGAGCATTCTGTCATGTATTACACCAGTTGTAGGGATTTTCTTCATACCAACAGGCTTTTGTCTAAGACTTGCGGGCACTTTGCAATATTTACTAGCATTTTTCATTTGCAGGGCAGGCATATGGGCATTTCTTTCATTTTTTTTGAGTATTTCCTCACTATTTGAGAGCTTCCCATATGCCTACGAGCATTTTCATCATTTCTAAAATGGATACCTTTGCTTGTGCCATATGCTCCACTGCCTCCACCTAGGAAGCAAGCCACATTTATATTTCAATAGTAAAAGGATGGTGTCAGTCTTCTACCAAGGCGACCGCCAACAAATGCATCAAAAAACTCTGCACAGAATCCACTATGGCACTATGGGATTCACCTTAGGAAACTACTTTTCCTGATTGTCTATCTTGAACTTGTCTAGAACCGCTGTCAAGGCACTTGGGACCTCTAGTGCTTCCTTTTGATGTCTGCACTGGGTTTTTTCCTTCAATCTTGGCACTTGGAATTCTTCCAAGTTTTCCTAAACCCTAAACCGTAAACCTCTGAAAGACAAACAATGGCCAAATGATTCTGGGTCCAATGGAAATCAGTTACATTCTTACCTTTGGACTTGGGTAATTTTTGTTGCTTCCTTGCTATGATGTTAGCATCCTTTCAAACAATTCCAATTGCAGTGCCCAAGTTTTGACATGGTCTATTGTAGTTGGTTTAATCCAGATTGCTTTTAATACTTTCCTATGAGAACATAGTTGATCAGTCCTATGTTTCATTATATTCTAGAAATCTTGTTAGGTCATGTAAATGTAGCACCTCGACATCTAACAACTGAGGATGAAACACTTGTTTTTGCAACACTAATACATGAGGTAAGCCATTTGTATTTTGATTGACTAGTTTATGAGCCATTTTTTCTTGCTGAGCTAATCGATGAGTAAGGATCACGACATACAACCAAAAATAGATTGCTTATTCACTATCTTGTTCAAATTAAATATTAGTGAACCCATACAAAAAGGAATATATTCATTCACACAAACATTAGCATGTTTATATTAGCAATGAATCAACTCCAGATTCTCATTAAGTTTATGAAAATGTATGACAATGTATGGACAACTTGAAGTTGAGAAAAATATTTAAGCAACCGACTATTCAAGTATTCACAATCTCATGTTATGGAATTTATCATCTAGTTAAGGGATACAAACGTTTCGTCTTCTAGTTTATTCATATTGTCTATATTGAACAAAGTACATAACTTCTCATAGTGGAAGAGACAAACAAGGAAGATGATTCTTCTTGAATATTTTCCTTCCATGCACAAACTATTGAGCTCCTCAACTGCACCAATATGTCATGTCTACAATAAGAATCACTGCACTATGTTATGAAATGCATATCACATGATTGAAATTTGTGTCTGCAAATTGTATGCAATTTTTTTCAGCATTTTTGTTGTTTTAGTAAGTAATCGAAAAGTTTGGAATTATAGTTCTTATGCCTTGTGAGGATTGCAAAGAGAAAGTTGCTTTTGCATGATAATCTGTAGATATTTGGTTACATGTGGATATCATGTTGCAATCATCTCCTGAACATTCTTATTGCCTTTAGAACCACCCTTGTAGGTACCTATGAGGGGGGTTTGGAACCGCCCCCAAAGGTTTGTAATAAATAATTTTAGGGGGCTTCTGAACCGCCCCTATAGGAATCTACGAGGGGGGTTCCAAACTGCCACTATAGGCCTCTACGAGGGGGTTTCAAAACCGCCTATATAAGCCTCTACGAGAGGGGTTCTAAATTTCCCCTATAGGCGTCTACAAGGGGGGTTCCAAACCGCCCTTGTAGGGATATACGAAGAGGGTTCACAACCGCCCTATAGGCCTCTACGAGGGGGGTTTGAAATCACCCCTATAGTCCTCTACAAGCGGGGTTCCAAACCACCCTTGTAGGTTTGTATGAGGGGGCTTATGAGGGGGGTTCATAGCCTCCCTCGTAGGTCTCTATGAAGGGCATTCAAAACCGCCCCCGTAGGTATCTATGAAGGGGTCTACGAGGGGGGTTTATAACTGCCTCTGTAGACCTCTACGAGGGTGGTCACAAAACGCCCCCAAAAATCACTTTTGGGGGCGGTTCCAATCTCGTAAAAAAAACCCTTAAAGGGAAATTTTTTTAACATTGGTGCCTTTATGGGCGGTTTTTCCAAAACCACCCCCAAAACAAACCTCCCCCCCCCCCGTAGGTCACTTTTGGGGGGGGAAGACAACCCCCCCTAAAGGCCAAAAATGTAGTAGTGTAAGGTGGGTGATCCCAAAGCTTTCCAACATGTTAATGACATGACACAAGTTGAGGCTCCTTCATCCACAACGGTTTGAAAAATGTTCTTACCATGTGAAGTCACTTTGATTTGAAATGAAATTTGTGATGGAAGCCTACATGTGGGTTGTTCTAAGTCAAAAGTTATCAAATTGGTGTCATGTCACCTACCCAAATTCTGAAGACTAATTATCTTATTTGCAAAATACATTATGTTAAATTTTAATTACAAATTTTTGTAAATGTGACCAAATCTGGTCAAGGATGATTGTAATGACTTATTATTATTATTTAATAAATTAAGTAGGAGACAAACACCCAAGGGAATTGTTAAATGAGTGTTCACTGACCCACTAGGAGGAATGGAAGCTGTTAGAAGACATGGGGAAGATGGCGGCATTTGCACTCCACCACTAGCTGTTGGTTATGGGACAACTACCCCTAAATTTGTGACATTATCCCCCAGGTGGGTGGAAGAGAGCTGTTAGCTCATTGATGACCAAGTTAATCACCAAAAGGCCTAGGAAGCCTAGATAAGGCAATTCGAATTGGGAAGGCAGTCCATAATATTTTCTGCAGAAATATTTCCTCAAGTGTATCAGGTGATCACTGAGAGATTCGAATAGGGAGGCTAAGTGGGAGTGCATTGTGAGTCTGCCAGTTATTCTGAGAAGGAAACCAGAGGTACTGGTGCAGGTCTCTTTGATTGCTGAGTCTTTATTGCAATTTGATGAACTAAGGCTTCTACAGACTCTCCTTCTTCCTGGTGGTTCAGTGAATAGGCCCAGGGGTCCTAAGGCAAGTAATTTGGTTGTCTTCAGGAATAGGTTGGGTGGAACAGGTTCCTTAGGCCACTTCTTCCTTCTATAGTCAATCAGGTTCTATTGTTCTGACTTATTGTTTATAGTTAAATGATTTTCTGCATTATAGAATTATTATTTACAGTTATACAGAAGAAACTATTTTGTTTTTTGTCTTAAAGATGATATGGTTTAAGGATGGTTAAGTAAATTTGATGAATGATTAAATTATTTTCTGTATTTTTCCCATACTGTTATTTGTATAGTACTCTAGTATAGAAAAGTAAAATTAATAGAGATGAGTGATAGGCATAATGTTATTTGAATGATTAAATAAACACTGTAGTATTTCTTTTAAATTCCGCCATTTCAATTATATGTCTAAAACTCAGGAAATAGTACAGTATATTATAAATAGATGTATATCATTTCCTCTACTTCATAATAAAAGAAAAACACTTTATTTCTGCACAGGTCTAGATTTTCCAATTCAACTCCATCTATTTTTGGATGGTAATAATATACATTCCAATATTATAAATCCAAAGGTTTCAGGCATTTTATATTCTAGAAATATAGCAGCTGCATTTATTCTCTGTAGAGAGTTGTTACTTACAAACGATAAGCAAACACTTATTATTTTATCACTAATTATCACATTTTGATTTAGTATAGATTTCAATCATTAAATACAAATACTTTCACTATAGAATCAAAACCCTAAGATTTTGCAGACCCTAGATTTTAAACATTTGTTTAGTATATAGTTCAATAATTTTTATACCAATCCATTCATGGCAACGACAGATAACATTTTTGAAGTTATAACAGACATGGGTTCCAAACCCTAAACAACATTTTATTTTAACATTACTATCTATCATTCGTGTTGAGGATACTAACAAGGAATTTAACATCACTTAACAGGAGACATGAATTTAGTATCGTTATCTAACAAGTAGCTTATAACCCTATCAAGAAACATAAACAGTGTCGAAACTATTAGATGAACAAGTTAAGACCCTGTTTTCAGGTTTGAATCCTTAGTACAATTAGAGTTACCAATGAAATCTATAGGGTAGGGTTTCGTTTGTCGAAAACAAAATCAAACACTGTGGCATATAGCCATTTTAAACATGTAACAAATCAAGTTATACAACATTATCTTTCAAACTTAAATGTCAAAAACGATACAAAATACAGTGCTTATCTACCAAAAAGCATGCAACCTACAACTATTGATCAGAGACAACTTTTGTTGTTCTAAACCAAATCACCAGTTTATACAAACAATTTCTCCAATCTTTATTTAAACAAAATTATAACATTTTATTACAAGACGCGCCATTGTTTTACAGAAGCAAGTGAATCCTCGACTCTAAAATTTCATGTTCAACAGCATAGACAAATTTGACAGAGTTTACATTGAAGACCTTTCAAGATTCCAAAATCACATAGGGTCATTCCCTTAACAACCAATAGTGTAAAATCAAGTTCAAAGTCATTTTTAAACACCACGGAAAAACATTACTGAGCCGAGTAGCAACTTAAAAACTGAGGGTTTATCCTCTTACATTAATGATTCAAAATAAAACTTAAACTCGGCCATTACTCCAAATAGGGTCGTGTTTCCAACTCTCGTCACACTGTATTCACCGGCTAACCATGCCAAAGGTACCTACGAGGTTTTTAAGAACCACTGAGGCTTACCAGGAGGTTGTTGCAGCATCCTCATTCCGAGTTTTGCTCATAGAAATCCTCCAACGAAATTATCACTTGCCAGTTACAGTTTAAAAATGTTAAAACAAATAAAAACGAAGGTATAACTTAAACATTACAGTATTACTACCATTGTCATTGAAAAATTACCTTAGCGTCAAATCTCCTGGATTGAGACACCCCACACAAAAAAACGACGAAGTCTTACAACAATTGCAGCAAATACGAGTTCAAATTCAGAGAACAATTTCATGAAAAGGAGAATCGAACTCCAGTTCGAATTACACACAAATAAACTGACAGAGAAACCTCCGAACCAGTTCAATGGTTATGTCGTGACTCCATTTCACAAGAAAAATAAGCCTGTAACTTATAACTTTTGCTCACAGGTCTTAGGTTCGAAACTGAGGAGGGATTCCTCCTAACAATAAACTCCAAACCCTACATTGCAGCAACACTGTTGGCCCCTGTACCTTACCACTAAACGCGAAATGAAGGCCAGGAAACAATTTATTGTTACTTACCAAGGAAAGACTAGGGTTTCTTTCCAATCCCTAGATATTGTAAAGATCAATGGTGGAAGAGATTCCGGTCGGGAACGATGAGATTTGGGAAATCATTGCAATCAATACCACATTGATTATTGCATCTACCAAGTCGTTGGATCATCAGACCAAGGGTTAGTGTATAGCACAGCTTAGCATCGTATGATGCATTGTTGTAAACTCTATCACGTGAAGACCATCTACCTAAGCTTCCACTTCACATAACAAGTAGGCGACGTTAATGATGAGACCAGGTATCGACAGATTGAAAGCATGCCATGTACCAAAAATTTAATACCTTGTCACAATCATATTGAATGTTTAGATTCATAGTTCACATTTCGTATTATTTCCTAAAGTTTATACCAGGCATCGTGATAATAGTAATACATGCTAATGTATGGTGCGTGAATGCATAGTTACTATAGATTGTATGTTTTCTTCTCTATAATATATGTATAGTCATATAGGGTAAAGTTTATATATTTTCATGCATTAGCCATGTATTGCTAAATCAATTGATAAATGCGAGACTTTAGGTATAGTCTAAGTTATGTTGGTGCACATTATAATGCTAATTTATTTTGAAATAGCATAAGCATTACCTTTACAAGGTTTCAAATAAAGTTACAAATTAACAATGGTATCACCACTTTGATGTTAATGATAATAGTCATGTTAGAATGATTTTCCTAGATGATAAATATAACATTGTAAAAGAAAAATGACGACGTGATTTTAAATAACACTGAAAATTTGGTAAGTTAGCACGTAAACGAGAATTGGAACCAAAATATCCATACCTCCATTAACTTGTTTGCAAGGAAGTACTTAGTATTTTTCATTTTACATTGACGATCAATTGAAAGACACATGTACTCTTAACTCTTGGTTGTCGTAAAAATTCTTATCTGCGTTCTGCACATGGAAACAGGTTCAAATGCCTTAGCTAAACGTAGCTAAGTAAATCTTAGGGTACCTTGTAGGACCCCTTCGTCATCATTCAAAACATACTGTCAGCACTTTACCAAGAAATTTATAATAATACAAACCTATGTACAACATGTAGTTACATTTAAACTTAAGCAGATCTGAAGATGTATTCTTTTGTTATGATCGTAAAATGTAATTTGTTAAAGAGATTAGCATCCATTTAGTCTGCATTAGCAATTACAACTAGCATCATTTGTTTTCTTGATTTTCGATGTGTCGTCATTATTAATTATTCTAGTTGAAGAGATTTAACTAATATTATATGTTCAACATTAGCAAATTCAGTAACTATTGCTATTTTAATTTTTTTATTTAATTTTGGTAATTTACGGGATGCCACATATGGTATCAGAGCCCACGTTCGAACTCTAGGCCTAAAAAGGTCCAAAGAACACACAACAGAAAATTTTATTACAGCAAAAATCTTACTAATTCAAATTAAATTATTTTTGTTATACAAAAATTTGTTCCTAATCTACAGGTATGGAAGGATCAACCGAACATATGGAGGACATATTTTGACCAAACAGTCATAGCACGAGACATCATTATGAAGAAGAATTCCATGGCGAATTGAATGACAATTCATCAGAATTGTTATGTGCATTTCAAGAGTTAAAAGCAGAAATCAGATCTGTAAAACAAGACAATGAGAAAATTCTGAAAGCACAAGGGGAACTTAATCAAGTACTGTTCGATTAGTGCCCAACTGATGAACATGATAGAGGGATTGAAAATACCTCCAAGATTGAAGACTTACCTCATCAAGACAGGGGTAAGAAAATGAAAACTGATGATGCAAACAACATTTCAACATCATCAGAAGCTGCCAATGAAAAACGCAAAAAGAAACGTAATTATTCAAGTGATAGCAGTGAAGGAGATTACAAACCCAAAAGAAAAAGTCACAAAAAGTATGAACATATTTCTGGGGAGTTCAAGAAAATCAAAACCCCAACTTTTAATGGTGAAGCTGAGAAAGGAGAGACAGCCGAAGCATGGCTGTCCGACATGAAGAAGTCCTTCCAAATTTATGATTATTTAGAATCATTGAAGGCAAAGATGACAATATACAACTTGATTGGGAAGGCATACATTTGGTGGCAGGACATCAAAAGAGTGAAGGGCATCAAGGACAAGGATGTGAATTGGAGCACTTTTAAATGGTACTTCAAGAAGAAGTTCTTATCTGAACAATACAATGAAGAAAAATCCAAGGAATTTTATGACTTAAAGCTGGGAACTATGAACATGGAAGAGCTGAACAGTAAATTTCTAAATTTGTTGAGGTATGTGTCATACCTCGTGGAAGAGAAACCGAAGATTCAAAGATACATGAGTTGTCTACCTTTCAACATCAAGGACAGAATAGAGTATGACAACCAAAGACCTTAGAAGAGGCCATGAGGAAAGCAACTTTATGTTATGAAACTAACCGAAAAAGAGAAGGGATATCTAACTGGAAAAATCATAAACCCAGCAATTTTGAGCTGAAAAGGAAAAAAAATCAGGTTTAGTGGGAATTCTAGCTTTCAAAAGAAAAACTTTACGAATCAGAATTTCCAAGGAAACAATTCCAGAAATAATCAGCAGCAGAATTTTACAGCTCCTAGAAATACTCCCAATGTTACCAGAACTAATGACCAAAAGGAACCTATAAAATGTTTTGAGTGTCAAGGTCCTCATTATGCTTAAGAATGCCCCAGGAGGAAGCAGACAACTAATAATATTCATTCCATACAAGCTGAACCTATTGTGGGAGACTTGGCAAGGGAGATACCCAGAATTAATGCATCTCTAGACAACAGGTAAGCAGAGCATCAAGTCTCTATGGTAGAGATTGAAGGTATGCTACAAAACCACCATGTTACTATTTTGATTGATCCAAGTGCTAGCTTGAGTTATATATCACCAGATATTGTAGAAAGTTTTAATTTGAAAACATAAAAATTCAATAAATCCTGGTTAGATAGACTAGCAATAGGGACAAAAAGAAAAGTATATTATTTTATTGAAAGTTGTGTTTTATCTATGAATAAGTTAAAGACACAAACCAAGTTTAATGTTTTACCTTTAGGATCCTATGACATCTCAATTGGAATGGACTGGTTGGAAGCCCATCATGTCATTCTGAATTGTTATGAATTTTTTTTTACTTGTTTAAATGATGAAGGAGAAATAGTAGAAGTAAAAGGTATTCCAAGAAAGACATCACTTAGACAGATTTCAGCTATGCAAGTAAAGAGAGCAGTTAGAAAAGGATGTCAAATGTTTGCTGTGAATGTAGTAAATGAGGAATTAATTACTAAAGAGGAAAAACTGAAACTAGAAGATATACCTGTCCTAAAATAATTCCAGGATGTTTTTCTTGAAGAGATCCCAGGATCACCCCCTAAGAGAGATCTAGATTTTACCATTGAATTAATACCAGGTGCGGTACCGAAATCTAAAGCTCCATATAGGATGAATATATTGGAATTAAATGAGTTGAAATCACAGTTGAAGGAATTGATTGATAAAAACTATATAAGACCCAGCGTGTCTCCTTGGGGAGCACCTGTTATTTTTGTTAAGAAGAAGGATGGCACTTTAAGACTCTGCATAGATTATCGTCAGTTGAATAAGATGACAATCAAGAATTGATATCCATTGCCCCACATCGACGATCTATTTGATCACCTGCGTGGGGCAACGATATTTTCAAAGATTGATTTACGGTCAGGATATCATCAAGTTCATGTGAAGGATGAGGATATTTTTAAAACATCCTTTAGAACTCGATATGGACATTATGAGTTCGTAGTTATGCCATTTGGATTGACTAATGCCCCGACGGTATTTATGTGCTTAATGAACAATATTCTCCACAAATACTTGGATAAGTTCGCTATTGTGTTCATAGATGACATTCTGGTATATTCTAAAAGTAAGGAAGAACATGACGAACATCTGCGTATTATTTTACAAGTTATGAGAGACTACAATTATATGCTAAGTTTAGTAAGTGTGACTTTCACAAAGATACGATTCAGTACTTAGGACACATAATCTCTAAAGAAGGAATCTCAGTTGACCCTGATAAGATAAAATCCATTAATGAATGGCCGGTTCCTAAAGATGTGTTGGATGTACGATCATTTATGGGGATTACGGGATATTATAGAAAATTCATAGAAGGTTTTTCAAAGATTACAAACCCCACAACCTCCTTGCAGAAGAAAGGGAAGAAGTTTGTATGGGATCAGAAATGTTCAGACAATTTTAAGAAGTTAAAGGAATTACTAACTACAACGCCTATTCTGAGAATTGCAGATCCTAATAAGGATTTTATAGTATGCACCGATGTATGTAATGATGGACTCAGTGGAGTCCTAACACAGGAGGGACATGCTATTGCATACGAGTCTAGAAAGCTAAAAATACTTGAGAAAAATCATTCTGCTTATGATCTGGAATTGTTAGCAGTAATTCATGCTTTAAAAATGTGGAGTCACCATCTTATTGGCAGAAAATTTACCTTGTTGACAGATAACATGGGGCTAAAGTATTTATTATATCAGACAAATTTGAACACTAGGAACGCTAGATGGTTAACTTTCCTAAGTGAATATGATTTTGAAATTCAACACATTAAAGGGAAAGAGAACAAGGTTGCCGATGCATTAAGTCGTAAAGCAAAGTTGAATTTTATTTCAGCCATCAGTACAAACTCAACAGATTTAGAAAATCAGATCTTTGAAGGGATCGAAACTGATGAAGAATACAGAAAATTACATGAAAAGACAACAGAAAGCAATTCTGAAAATTCTATGGCAGATTACAGTTTAAAAGAAAATGGATTGATGTTGTACAAAAACAGATTGTATGTACCCAACATACCAAAAGTAAAAATTCTGATTTTAGATGAGATGCACAAAAGTCATTATTCTGGTCATCCAAGTTATCGGAAAACCATCACTATGTTACGAAAAGAATATTATTGGCCCAGAATGAAGGATGAAGTAACATAATATATCGCTAAGTGCCTTGACTGTCAAAAAGTAAAAGTTGAACATCAGCATTTGACTGGACTGTTACAACCATTTCCTATACCTAGCTGGAAATGGGAGATCATAAGCCTAGATTTTATTACCAGACTACCCAAAAATTAGAAACAAAATGACTCCATCATGGTGGTAGTGGAAAAACTCAGCAAGGCATCACATTTTATACCTGTAAAGACTACTCATAAGGCTCCAGATATTGCAGAAATCTTCATGAAACATATTTTTCGATTACATGGAATACCAAAAGTGATAGTTTCAGACCGTGATTCTAAGTTTACTGGAAAATTTTGGAGATCTTTGGTTAAAGGGTTGAATACAAACTTAAACTTCAACACAACATTTCATCCACAAACGAATGGACAGACAGAAAGAGTGAATCAGGTATTGGAAGACATGTTAAGGACCAGCCCGGTAAGTGGGAGGACTACTTACATTTAACAGAAGTTGCATATAAAAACCATTATCATGCACTAGCCAGGCTTAGCCCTTTTGAAATTCTTTATGATAGGAAATGTAATACACCTGTTTCTTGGAATGACCCAGTAAATAGAGTTATTTTAGGACCTGAATTTGTCACGTCCCCTCCCATCATACTAGTGCAATGGAGAGGATCGTGATCCCAAACCGGGCATCTAGCCCCATGTACTTATGAAGTAAGCATGCCAGACATATGAGGATGCATAAGTATTTGTTTATACACAGCAGAAGTAATTTCAATTACTCATTCATTTTACATTCAAGATATTCATCCATTAAACAGTTGAAAGATAGCACAAGAGGATACTTATCTTAATGAAGTAGTCCCAAGCAACCAGCTACGCTTCTGCAACGTTCCACCCAACCGTAGGCCAATGTGCTCCTTAATCTCTTAGCACCACTGCCACCCCGAGCTGGGCATGATCTCCACAAGGAAAAAGGGGAAAGCAGGCTCTCACATAGCCAAAGATATACCAGAATCAGCCAAGCCAATCAACAATTGGGTTTCTCAGGCTGTTAAGAGATGGACAGAGGTGAATTACTAGCTAGTGGCTCATCCATTGAGCTATGGATACTTAATTGGGCTCATCAAGCCAAATCTATCCTCTTCCACCCTGAATCTCCTGCTCACAGGTTCAAACCAAGGATGGGGTTCCTACCAGCTCAAAAAAAAAAGTGGGAATACACAAAAACAAAATGGAAGATTG
The DNA here is from genome assembly GCA_027924585.1 of Larix kaempferi. Lineage (NCBI taxonomy): Eukaryota > Viridiplantae > Streptophyta > Pinopsida > Pinales > Pinaceae > Larix > Larix kaempferi. The sequence goes on from BSBM01001329.1 coordinate 6,895,228, forward strand.
GGAAACAACCCAGGGAAGCCCAATCCGTTTTTAGAAAAACGTCCTTGGACATTCGGGGGCAAAAACGACCTCCCTACAGTCCCCAAATCGTGTCCCTCCTTTCCCAGCTACTGCACAATACCAAAAATGAGTTCCTGGACAGGGAAAAACGCAGGGTTATGGTGAAAACGTGAGGAACAACTCTAGTAAGCTCAGTCTGCGTGTGAGGAAGAATGCCATGGGTGAAGAATGGCTTTGGGCCAATTTCGTGGGGGTTTTCTTGCCCAACAAGCCAAAACTCGATTTCCCAGGTTGTTGTCTTTCCCATACATGAAAATTGACAGCCATACCTCTCCCATCCCAAGGCATTAATTGTCTCAACCAATTCTTGGAAGAATTAAATGATTGGGTGCATGAGACCAAATGGGTAGTTGAGAGTTCATGGGTTTCTTCAATGAAATGGCTTAACACCATGGCTCAAGGGTTTGGTTATTTTCCCTCCCTATTCCTTGTAAAGATCATGCCCCATCTCTTTGTTGCATCGCGTAGCTAGTTGTGGGTATCTTTCATTAAATTCGTATTTACATGATGTCTTATTTTACATTGTGCACCGCTAGCACAAGAACTCTATGCATCTATTCTAATTTCCGATACATAGAACGATAATCAATGGCGGGGCCTTGGCCTTGAGCTCCTCACCATGACTAAATAACAATATTTACATCATTTACAATTTAATGCAAAAAGGGGGTCAAAATGGGGACGTGACATACCCCTCTCCTTGGAGTAACACCGTCCTCGGTGTTCCAACACTTCGGAAATAAATACCCACTTTACATATGTCCAAAATTCACAAAATGTGGTAGGTTTGTCCTGCAATTCACCCTTTACTTGGGTCTTTCAGGACTAAGTCCTTTGGTCTTTACAAACTGCTCTTGCTGGCTAGGACCTTCTAGCTCTGCATGAGGACATCGTTCAAAAACAATTCCTTATTTTTCTTTTCCTTCCAACTGGTCCACGAACTTGGAGAATTTACAGTTGCTGCCCTCTTGATATTCTCTTGTTGGGCAGTCACGGAGGCAATGATTTCCTCCACATCCCCAACATTTCATTGGCGGCTTTACCTTTTCCTGGTCCATTTCCTTTGAGTCTTCCCACCTGGAACGTTTCTGAATCGGGCGATTGGATGAATGCTTCTTCATTGATCCACTTTCCTTTCCCTTGCTGATTGCTCCCAGAATGCTTTTTACCTCTTTTTGCAGACGAATAGAGTCCCGCAAAGCCTCATGGTTTATCTCATTCTGTTGCCTCTGTAGCTTGAGCATCTCCCCAAGATTTTCTTGGGTCCTGGAAATTGTTTGAAGAAGACTTTCAGCCAACTCTAATAGCCCTCGGTCTGCTGCTATGGTCAATGGGAACAACTGAACACACCTTTCTTACTAGCAACACTTTCTTGTGTCGGCTGCAACCAATGGTTTCACTTGCTTATCTGTGAAATTCATCATGGGAATTCTTTTGTTAGGACAAGCATAACATAAACATTAAGATTAGTCAATTATTTTCCTAATTGACATGGAATGTCCATGCTTTATTCATGGGACTTACATACTTTTCATGCTTTCCCAACATACACATGAACTCATTCATGTTCATCTTTTCACAGGAAATTTACTACTTCAGCATTCACAATTCATCTCAAGCAATTACACACAATCTATTTTCAGCCATGATATGCACTCAACAATCTTTTGTTTTATAAATGCATCAATCAAAAGGAAAGAGAAGAGCAGGGGTTTCTCCCTCTTAGTCTTGTTCTATTATGGAGCTACACCATCGCTGTGGTTTCACGCTCCTTAGTCTCTTTCACTTCAATGTGAATGCTTTGACTTTCCTTTCTTGGCTATGGAACTTAGTGTCTAAGGTCTGTATATGGGTTTTCAGGTAGGGCACCCTTCCCATTATTGCCTACAGAGCCTTTGGCTGCTAGGATCCACTCGTATCCACTAGCACCATCTTTCATTACTGCTCATACTGAGCTCTTTTAGGACGGTCATATGTCCACATGCATCTTTAAGATGCCTTCATAGTCCTTGCTTCCAGCAATACCTACACTCAATCATTGAATCAATTCACATGTTTAGTTCATCTTCATAGGGTTTTTCTCTAAACAAGAGTTTAGGAAATCATAACCAAATCATATACACACGTATATTCATAAGCAAGAAGCTGTAAGGTAACTGAATACTTATCTGTATTGGATGTCTTTACTTTATTTCACGGGATCCTTCTTTGCTTTACGAGCCTTGGGTTTCCCGTGAACACAATAACGAATGTTGGGCCAGCACATAGGCTACTCCACAATCATTCGAATCGGCAATTCCAGTCCAGTACGCCGACTGGGTTTATCAATTGTTTAAGGGGTGTTGGGCCAGCGTACATGCTGCTCTACCATATCAAGTAGTTAATGCCCAACTAGTCACTCTCTAGACTTATCAAGAACTTTATAGTGTTCAACCAGCTACTCCCTGGATTTCTTAATAATTTATATCGCCCACTCATTTACTCTCTGGATTTACCAGCAATTCATATCGCCCACTCATTTACCAGCGATTTATAGTCCTTCAGGGTCTTGCCTTCCTGCAATGACCAAGGTTTCAAACAAAGAAACAATAGTGTATCAGCTTAGCTGTTAGAAGACTTATACCTGTAATCTTCATTATTCCAAACAAGACATAAATGAAAATGAATACTTATCTGTATTTTGCGTTTTCCCTCTGGTCCACAGGATCCTGCTTCGCTTTGCAAGCCTTGGGATCGCCTATGGACTTGGATATAGTTAATGCTTAACCAGTACGCCTCCTCATCGGCTGGATTTACCAAGCATTTGGTGGTGCCCAACCAGTCCCATACCTGGTTGGCCCTCTCCAGTGCCGAGCCAACACATTCGTCTGGGTCATCGACCAATGGAAGGAAACTGCGCCACCGACCATCATAGGTCAAGGCTCTACTATGGAGCCATAGGTATCTCAGGGTTTCCAGTCAGTCATCGGCGCCCGCCCTCCCACTGCTGTCCCAATAGAGATTTCAGGGTTTTCAGTCAGTCATCGGCGCCCGCCCTCCCACTGCTGACCCAATAGGCATCTCAAGGTTTTTAGTCAGTCATCGGCGCCCGCCCTCCCACTGCTGACCCAATAGAGATTTTTTGCCTTTACCAATGTCACCACACCTTCTTGCACTGTAACCCTTCACACACATCAACTCTTGGTTTATACAAGGACGCCACTCCTTCTCTTGTGCAAATCGGTGGTTCCTTTTAGGAACTTTATAGGTGACTTTCTTGACTGCAGGTTAATCATGACCCCTACTCACACAAAGATGATACCTTCTCTTATTACACAGCTCTTCGGGCTTTCCCATCCCTTCTGGTAATATTTCACGTGAGCATAGAAAGGTTTCCAATTCCCATACAGTCTCCTTGCGTACCCTTCTTCACTTTTCCCTTTAATGTGCAGTATCAATCTGCATCTGTGTAGGATGACAACACAAGAAGGATAAGCAAGCTCATCAGTATTGCTGTTCAATTCTTAACCACATTCCATATCATTCACTACCAAGTATTGAAACACCAGGAATGCGTCCATTCCCTTAGGGTGTAGTCAATATTGAAAACCCTATCATGACCCAGCACCAGAAAAGGTGTGCACCCCCTTTCCGATGTGCGCCATGTAGGCCCTAATCATACTCAAGCATTCTGCAATGATATAAATAAGATAGAGCATGCTTATGCGTATTAACCCTAATAATTTAGACATGCATGTTCTTGTCTAGGGTTACAGAATACTCATTCATTTTGCAGATGTGTCTCACATGCCTCCTGGACATAGCTTTACCATCTCACTTTCATGGTTTACCGACATGCGGTTTGGCTGAGACATTATCAATGGCGTTTCACCCGAAACCCACTTCCAAAGCATGGGATCCTTCCCATCTAGTTTGGCCTCTGCAGGCCATCACACATGGTCTTCCTGGCACACTTCATCAAATAGCCAAACAGTCAGCAACATTTAGCAATAAGCTTCAAATATGATTGTTTCATAACCAATTAATAACATCAATAATTAAATTCAACATGAATTTTACAATTCTGCCTCCTACAAAAATTGATTTGTTTAGCAATGAGGCTATCCTTGTATTGTTCGACTCTTGTTCACGGTAGATTCCAATCTTCATCATGGACTTATCCATATTTGTCATGCCCAGAGTAATCTACCTGAAATCTGAAACTTCAATCAACCAAATGCTTTGTAAGTTCCTATGCATATAATAACTTCATTGCTGCCACAGTCACAGAAGCATTTTAATATTACCAAAACCATCTACTTCCCGTGAATTATTATCATACTAGAGTTGCATGGTTCGATTTCATCATTTTATGCAATTATTCTCTTGGTCTTAAGATTGATAATAGTTCACCATTCCATCTATTATCTAATTGCAATGAAACATACATCACACTCATGCATTTTCACAATGCATCTCATCACGTGCACCTATATCTATGTATGCACATTTACATCACTCACATAATCTTTTAATGTGTATTCCCTTAATGCATAACCACCAGATTGTGCATAATATCTTAATGCACATTTCCTCAATGCTACCTTGCATTAAGTTATGAGTACTATGCTTCCAACAAAATTCAAACATAGTTGAAGGAATCTTACCAAATCCTCCTTCCTCATTTATGCAATTTATGCACCAATAACCATTACCTGTATGGTTGTCGTTTACATCACTTGATGTTACCTTATTAGTTGGCCTCTTACCAAGGCTGCTCAGTCCTTTTTCCAACTTTATGATCATAGATTTGTTGCACCATCATTTCCGCATAAGGTTGTTGGCTTCATGCAACAACATCCTCAGCACATTAGCCTTGCTCTTTGTTATCTTTGGTCCTACAACCAATACCAACATCAATAGTAATTATCAATCACAATATTCTCCATTAGTGGTTCATTGCATATGCAGACTCCATTATTCTACCAATATGCAATATCCCATTTATGCACAAGCATTTCCATAAGTGCTATGCAATGTTTGCTAAGATGCCCTCTAGTGCATATGCATCTAGGTAGTCCCTTACATTTTTAACATTTTTATGCCACATGAAAATTTCATCATCATAAGTATGATAAAAAATAGGGGTTTAAGGAATTCTTCCCTTTTCGGTCCCTTATCGTAACATGGAATTCCTCTTCCATATCATGCAATTGTAGAAATTGCCCATTTTGACAACAAAATTTGTTTGTCAAAACAACCGCTGGGACTCTTCTGCACTAAATATCTATGATATATGTAGACCTCATTCAAACTATGGTCATGTATCATTGTTCCCTGCTGGACAAGCTTTCCAATGCCTGTTTTCATGCTTCATTCCGACATCAGGTGCGGAAACTGCATCCCTTCAAAAATGACAACTTTCACTACAATTCTGCACATTTTACACCGTTGCATTTTGGTCCAGAATGCCAACTTTAGCCATCTGTGGAAGAAAATCTATGAAGAATCACAAAAACTTTTCTATCGGGCGAAGTTAGTCCATATAACAAGGAACACTCAGAAATTCACGGATTTCAATTCCGATGCACCATTAATATTTTATGAATTTCTGGGTTTTACTACTTCTCACTTTTCACATTTCTCCAAAATTCCAAAATTTGGGCAAAAAATGGCTATCTCCCAAACGGCGCATTTATGGAAAATCTTCGTCTAACGGAAACTATCCGTATTAATGAGAATATGAAATGTCTAGTTCAGTAAAATTTCTTATTCCCATATCTAGGGTCACTTTTACTGTCCACCATCTTTTCAAAATCCTGAAAAAGTGGCCCGGAACAGTGCTTTTTGGCCTTCTTGCTCATCCAGACTTCACATCCTTTGGAGTTTGGCTCCAAGATTCTGAACTTAACATCGTGTCTGCTTCATGATTTTCTCATATCAATTTCAGCTCAAACCGACCTTCTGTCAAGCCTCGGGACTCTGTCCTTCAAAAGTCACTATTATCCAATTTCTGTCAAATCGGAGTGTAATGGGCTCGGGGTCTTCACTGATTCTTTCATGGCCTTCGTCAATGGCCTCCGAGCCCCACAGGAATCATTTCATTATGAGTTCGGATGCTCCTCCTATCAAAAAAACAAGTTTTGGTCACTTTTTTTTTTTTTTCGTGCGCAGGAAATCCCTCCGTAGCTGCGGGGCGGTTCGGCGTCGGCTTTCGCAATTGCGGAGCAGTTCCCCGAACGCTTCCGTAATTGCGGAGCAATCGGCCGAACGCTTCTGCAATGGCGGGGTGATTCGCCAAACACTCCCGCAATTGCGGGGCGATCCGTCGAACACTCCCGCAATTGCGGAGCCATTCAGCGAAGGCTCCCGCAGTTGCGGAGCCGTTCGGCGAATGCTCCCGCAATTGCGGAGCCATTCGGAGAAGGCTTCCGCCGCTTCGGAGCTGTTCGCGGAATGATTCCGCCGTTGCGCGGAATGCTTCCGGGGGTTTCGGGCGGTTTTTACGAAAAGCTTTTGCGGAATGACTTGCGGAATGCTTCCGCAATTTCGGAACGATTCGCCGAAGTCTTCCGTAGTTGCGGAACGATTCGGCGAAGTCTTCCGCAGTTGCGGATCGATTCACCAAAGTCTTCCGCAATTGCGGAACGATTCGGCGAAGTCTTCCGCAGTTGCGGAACGATTCGCCGAAGTCTTCTGCAACTTCGGAACGACACGCCGACACTTAGAAAATCTTTCGCTTAAAAAACTTTTCTCCGCTGTTTCGGGGCAGTTGGCTGAATTCTTCCGCAATTGCGGGAAGGTTCACCGAACTCTTCTGCAATTGCGGGAAGGTTCGCGGAACCTTTCCGCAGTTTCGGGACGACTTCCCGAAACAGACTCATAACCAAAATTTCCAGAAACAGACTTAAAACACAAAAATTTCCAAAAACTCTTAAAATTTTTGAAACTTCCCTGGTCACTGCTATCAGATTTGGCCCATAGAGGCCCAATGCTGCAACGCAGCTCTGATACCATTCTGTCATGTCCCCTCCCATTATACTAGTGCAATGGAGAGGATCGTGATCCCAAACCGGGCATCTAGCCCCATGTACTTATGAAGTAAGCATGCTAGACATATGAGGATGCATAAGTATTTGTTTATACACAGCAGAAGTAATTTCAATTACTCATTCATTTTACATTCAAGATATTCATCCATTAAACAATTGAAAGATAACACAAGAGGATACTTATCTTAATGAAGTAGTCCCAAGCAACCAGCTACGCTTCTGCAACGTTCCACCCAACCGTAGGCCAGTGTGCTCCTTAATCTCTCAGCACCACTGCCACCCCCGAGCTGGGCATGATCTCCACAAGGAAAAAGGGGAAAGCAGGCTCTCACATAGCCAAAGATATACCAGAATCAGCCAAGCCAATCAACAATTGGGTTTCTCAGGCTGTTAAGAGATGGACAGAGGTGAATTACTAGCTAGTGGCTCATCCATTGAGCTATGGATACTTAATTGGGCTCATCAAGCCAAATCTGTCCTCTTCCACCCTGAATCTCCTGCTCACAGGTTCAAACCAAGGATGGGGTTCCTACCAGCTCAGAAAAAAAACGTGGGAATACACAAAAACGAAATGGAAGATTGGGAAACAACCCAGGGAAGCCCAATCCGTTTTTAGAAAAACGTCCTTGGACATTCGGGGGAAAAAATGACCTCCCTACAGTCCCCAAATCGCGTCCCTCCTTTCCCAGCTACTGCACAATACCAAAAATGAGTTCCTGGACAGGGAAAAACGCAGGGTTATGGTGAAAACGTGAGGATCAACTCCAGTAAGCTCAGTCTGCATGTGAGGAAGAATGCCATGGGTGAAGAATGGCTTTGGGCCAATTTCGTGGGGGTTTTCTTGCCTAGCAAGCCAAAACTCGATTTCCCAGGTTGTTGTCTTGCCCATACATGAAAATTGACAGCCATACCTCTCCCATCCCAAGGCATTAATTGTCTCAACCAATTCTTGGAAGAATTAAATGATTGGGTGCATGAGACCAAATGGGTAGTTGAGAGTTCATGGGTTTCTTCAATGAAATGGCTTAACACCATGGCTCAAGGGTTTGGTTATTTTCCCTCCCTATTCCTTGTAAAGATCATGCCCCATCTCTTTGTTGCATCTCGTAGCTGGTTGTGGGTATCTTTCATTAAATTCGTATTTACATGATGTCTTATTTTACATTGTGCACCGCTAGCACAAGAACTCTATGCATCTATTCTAATTGCCGATACATAGAACGATAATCAATGGTGGGGCCTTGGCCTTGAGCTCCTCACCATGACTAAATAACAATATTTACATCATTTACAATTTAATGCAAAAAGGGGGTCAAAATGGGGACGTGACATACCCCTCCCCTTGGAGTAACACCGTCCTCGGTGTTCCAACACTTCGGAAATAAATACCCACTTTACATATGTCCAAAATTCACAAAATGTGGTAGGTTTGTCCTGCAATTCACCCTTTACTTGGGTCTTTCAGGACTAAGTCCTTTGGTCTTTACAAACTGCTCTTGCTGGCTAGGACGTGACAGAATTGTTGCAGGAATTAGAACTAATTGTGAAACAGGTACAAAGAAATATTAAAGCTACCCAAAATAGGCAAAATAGTCAAGCAGACCTTAGAAGGACTCATAAGGAGTTCTAGGTTGGTGAACATGTCTTTCTTAAGATAAGACTGAAAAAGAGTTCATTGAAATTGGGAAGCTGTGCCAAGTTGGCACCCAGATATTGTGGTCCTTTCAAAATTTTGTACAGGGTTGGACCCGTGGCATACCAACTGGCTTTGCCACCAAATCTAAAGATACATAATGTTTTTCATATTTCATTTTTAAAGAAATATGTACACGATGCTACTCATGTTGTAAATTGGAAAGATGTACAGGTGGGACAAGACAACGATTTTCAGGTGGAACCGGATTGTATCCTCGAAAGTAGGGAAACTCTACTCCAGAATCGCACCATTGGGAAGGTAAAGGTGCAATGGAAGCACCTTAGCCCAAAAGGGGCAGCCTGGGAGTTGGAGAGTAGTATGTGGGAAGCATACCCAACTTTGTTTCAGGAACAGTCAGAGAGTGATTAAATAACATCGAGGACGATGTTGAGATTTAAGGGGGGTGTATGTCACCTACCCAAATTTTGAAGACTAATTATCTTATTTGCAAAATACATTATGTTAAATTTTAATTAGAATTTTTTGTAAATGTGACCAAATCTGGTCAAGGATGATTGTAATGAATTATTATTATTATTTAATAAATTAAGCAGGAGACAAACACCCAAGGGAACTGTTAAATGAGTGTTCACTGACCCACTAGGAGGAATGGAAGCTGTTAGAAGGCATGGGACAGATGGCAGCATTTACACTCCACCACTAGCTGTTGGTTATGGGACAACTACCCCTAAATTTGTGGCATTATCCCCCAGGTGGGTGGAAGAGAGCTGTTAGCTCATTAATGACTAGGTTAACCACTAAAAGGCCTAGGAAGCCTAGATAAGGCAATTCGAATTGGGAGGAAGTCCATAATATTTTCTACAGAAATATTTCCTCAATTGTATCAGGTGATCACTGAGAGATTCGAATAGGGAGGCTAAGTGGGAGTGCATTGTGAGTCTACTAGTTATTCTGAGAAGGAAACCAGAGGTGCTGGTGCAAGTCTCTTTGACTGCTGAGTCTTTATGAATAGATGATCTATATTTTTACTGCAAGTTGATGAACTAAGGCTTCTACAGACTCTCCTTCTTCTTGGTGGTTCAGTGAACAGGCTCCGGGGTCCAAGGCAAGTAATTTCGCTGTCTTCAGGAATAGGTTGGGTGGAACAGGTTCCCTGGGCTATTTGTTTCTTCTACAGTCAATCAGGTTCTACTGTTCTGACTTATTGTTTACAGTTAAATGATTTTCTGCATTATAGAATTATTATTTACAGTTATACAGAAGAAACTGGTTTTTTTTTTTTTTTTACTATCTTAAAGATGATATGGTTTAAGGATGGTTAAGTAAATTTGATGAATGATTAAATTATTTTCTGTATTTTTCCCATACTGTTATTTGTATAGTACTCTAGTACATAAAAGTAAAATTAATAGAGATGAGTGATAGATAGAATGCCATTTGAATGATTAGATAAACATTGTAGTATTTCTTTTAAATTCTGCCATTTCAATTATATGTCTAAAACTCAGGGAATAGTACAATGTATTATAAATAGATGTATAACATTTCCTCTACTTCATAATAAAAGATAAACACTTTATTTCTGCACAGATCTAGATTTTCCAATTCAACTCCATCTATTTTCGGATGGTAATAATATACATTCCAATATTATAAATCCAAAGGTTTCTGTACAGAGTTGTTACTTACAAATGATAAGCAAACACTTATTATTTTATCACTAATTATCACATTTTGATTTAGTATAGATTTCAATCATTAAATACAAATACTTTCATTATAGAATCAAAACCCTAAGATTTTGCAGACCCTAGATTTTAAATATTCGTTTAGTTTACAGTTCAATAATTTTTATACCAAGCCATTCATGGCAACGACATATAAGATTTCTGAAGTTATAGCAGACATGGGTTCCAAACCCTAAACAACATTTTATTTTATCATTGCTATCTATCATTTGTGTTGAGGATACTAACAAGGCATTTAACATCACTTAATAGAAGACATGAATTTAGTATCATTATTTAACAAGTAGCTTATAACCCTATCAAGAAACATAAACAATGTCGAAACTATTAGATGAACAAGTTAAGACCCGGTTTTCAGGTTTGAATCCTCAGTACAATTAGAGTTACCAACGAAATCTACAGGTTAGGGTTTTGTTTGTCGAAAACAAAATCAAACACTATGGCATATAGCTATTTCAAACATATAACAGATCAAGTTATACAACATTATCTTTCGAACTTAAATTTCAAAAAAGATACAAAGTACAGGGTTTATCTACCAAAAAGCATGCAACCTACACTCTATCGACCAGAGACAACTTTAGTTGTTCTAAACCAAATCACCAGTTTATACAAACAATTTCTCCTATCTTTATTTAAACAAAATTATAACATTTTATTACAAGACACGCCATTGTTTTACAGAAGCAAGTGAATCCTTGGCTCTAAAATTTCATGTTCAGCAGCATAGACAAATTTGATAGAGTTTACATTGAAGACCTTTTAAGATTCCAAATCACATAGGGTCATTCCCTTAACAACTAGCAGCATAAAAGCAAGTTCAGAGTCATTTTTAAACATCGTGGCAAAACATTACTGAGTCGAGTAGCAACTTAAAAAATGAGGGTTTATCCTCTTACATTACTGATTCAAAATAAAACCTAAACTTAGCCATTACTCTGAATAGGGTCGTGTTTCCAACTCTTGTCACACTGTATTCATCGGCTAACCATGCCAAAGGTACTTACAAGGTTTTTAAGAACCACCGAGGCTTACCAAGAGGTTGTTGCAGCATCCTCATTTTGAGTTTTGCTCATAGAAATCCTCCAACGAATTTATTACCTACCAGTTATAGTTTAAAAGGTTAAACAAAGAAAAACGAAGGTATAACTTAAACATTACAGTATTACTGCCACTATCATTGAAAACTTACCTTAGAGTCGAAGCTCCTGGATTGAGACATCCCACACAAACAAATGACGAAGTCTTACAGCAATTGCAGCAAATACAAGTTCAAATTCAGAGAACAATTTCATGAAAAGGAGAATCGAACTCCAATTCGAATTACACACAAAAAAAATGACAGAGAAACCTCCCAACCATTTCAATGGTTGTGTCATTACTCCATTTCACAAGAAAAATAAGCCTGTAACTTATAACGTTTTCTCACAGGTCTAAGGTTTGAAACCGAGGAAGGAGTCCTCCTAAGAATAAACTCCAAACCCTACATTGCAGCAACACTGTCAGCCCCTCTACCTTACCACTAAACGCAAAATGAAGGCCAGGAAACAATTCATTGTTACTTGCCAACGAAAGACTAGGGTTTCTTTCCAAGCCCTAGATCTTGTAAAGATCAATAGTGGAAGAGCTTCCAGTCGGGCACGATGAGATTTGGGAAATCATTGCAATCAATACCACATTGATTCTTGCATCTACCAAGTCACAATATCATCAGACCAAGGGTTAGTGTATAGCATAGCTCAGCATTGTATGATGCATTGTTGTAAACTCTATCACGTGAAGACCATCCACCTATGCTTGCACTTCACATAACAGGTAGGAGACGTTAATGCTGAGACTAGGTATCGACAAATTGAAAGCATGCCATGTACCAAAACTTTAATACCTTGTCACGATCATATTCAATGTTTAGATTCATAGTTCACATTTCGTATTATTTCCTAAAGTTTATACCAGGCATCATGATAATAGTAATACATGCTAATGTATTGTGCGTGAATGCATAGTTACTATAGATTGTATGTTTTCTTCTCTATAATATATGTGTGGTCATATAGGGTAAAGGTTATATATTTTCATGCATTAGCCATGTATTGCTAAATCAATTGATAAATGCGAGACTTTAGGTAGAGTCTAAGTTATGTTGGTGCACATTATAATGCTAATTTATTTTGAAATAGCATAAGCATTACTTTTACAAGGTTTCAAATAAAGTTACAAATTAACAATGGTATCACCACTTTGATGTTGATGATAATAGTCATGTTAGAATGATTTTCCTAGATGATAAATATAGCATTGTAAAAGCAAAATGACGACGTGATTTTAAATAACACTGAAAAGTTTGTAAGCTAGCACGTAAATGAGAATTGGAACCAAAATATCCATACCTCCATAACTTGTTTGCAAGGAAGTACTTAGTATTTTTCATTTTACATTGACGATGAATTGAAAGACACATGTACTCTTAACCCTTGGTTGTCGTAAAAATTCTTACCCGCGTTCTGCACATGGAAACAGGTTCAAATTCCGTATCTAAACGTAGCTAAGTAAACCTCAGGGTACCTCGTAGGACCCCTTTGTCATCATTCAAAACATACTGTCAGCACTTTACCAAGAAATTTATAATAATACAAACCTACGTACAACATGTAGTTACATTTAAACTTAAGCAGATCTGAAGATGTATTCTTGTGTTATGATTGTAAAATGTAATTTGTTAAAGATATTAGCATCCATTTAGTCTGCATTAGCAATTACAACTAGTATCATTTTTTGTTTTGAATTTCTATGTGTCATCATTATTAATTATTCTAGTTAAGAGATTTAACTATTATTATATGTTCAACATTAGCAAATTCAATAACTATTGCTATTTAAAAAAAAATCATTTTGGTAATTTACCGGATGTCACATGTCAGACGGATCAATAGCACCAATAGAAGCCAATAGTGCCTTTCGTTGAGCAGGACAACTTTGCAATACTTCCAAGGAGGACATCGCACAAGGAGCTTGAGCTAATTCTTCAACCACATTGTATTTTTTAGCATCTCTTGCATTAGGATTGTGTTTTTTTCTACGGATAACCGCTTTTGGAGGTCTAGGTACTATGTCTATGGTTAGTTTCTCAATGGTGAGAGAACCACTAGGATGAGATCCAGTTGTGTCTGCCTCTTTTGAAGGTATGTCATAAGAACGAGCCCTTGTATGAATGTTTATCTCATGTTCACCAATTGTGAAGATATTAGCATTGGATGGCCTTGCCCCCTTGTGGGGGGTTCGCCTGGCTTCCTCCCGGTGGAGGTGCTGGCGCCTCAGAAACCATCTATTGTTGTTGTGGGAAGGGTTGAGTTAGGATGATAGGTTGTTGGTGCCCTCCTCGTTGTGCCAACATTCGATGAATATCATCCATATAAGGACAAATATGAGTAGGATGATCCCCTTGAAACTTTTTGCAAGGGTATTTGTTTTTCTGGTTTTCATGATTTCCTCTAGTAGGATTATTCACCTTAGGTGCATCTACCGTCCCAGTATTGGCATTGGGATTCTTCTTCTGTTTTTTCTTTTTTCCTTTTGGGTCTACATTTTGAACCGTAAGTATTTCATAATTTTGGGTTGGAGTTGCGGGTTGTTGTGTTTCCTGGCCAGCTATGGGTTGGGAATTCTGAACCGACGTTTGTCCCAATTTTTAGGTGACTTGTTCAAGTTGGTTAACGGATCCAATCACACCATCGGTATGAGGTCCTTTTGGCGGCCTATATGGATTAGATGCAAGTCTTACAGCATGAGGTATTAAGTCATAAAGTGTGCCCGATAGGGAATATATCAAATCCATTTGGTTGGAACTCTGAATGAGTTGTTATTTAGTCATGGATCTCGACATAGCTACACCTTTTTCAAGAGTAGGTAATAGTGATTTTATGAACCAGTCTGCTAGCAATTGATCAAAGATTTAATCTTTGATAAGCCTTCGGCGCCTCTTCCACTCATGGATATGATCTGAGATGTGAGTAGCGATGGATTGCCTAAGGGAAGTCAAAAGTTTTGTTCCCGTCTCATAGCGGATAGGTAGCTGAAAATGTGTTAGAAAATACATAGCCAAAGAAGAAAATTCCGTAAATGTATTGTGTGGCAATTCAATGTACAATTTGGCAGCAGTTCCCATTAGGGTCCACTGAAACAATATCAACCTAATACTGTCATCAACTAGGGAATTGGATGAACACCACAAATGAAATGTCATCACATGATTTGATGAATCTTCCCCAGGTTTTTCGTCAAACTTGGGTATGTCTGAGGGTAGTTTGGTTGGTATTATTTTCCATCCATTCAAATGTAGAGCAGGATCATTAGTTAGCTGGGATAAATCTGGTAGATTCAATGTGGCCAGAAATGGTGACTTGACTGGTGCCCTAGAAAATGATTGATATGCAGGTGAATCTTGATGGCTCCATTGTTGTTGTCATTGGGCTTGAAAAGCATTCCAAGAAGGATTACCCCCTTGCGGAGGTTGCATCCAAAAATATTGGTTATTCCCTGAATGTCGTCAACTCCATTGTGGAATAGGTTGCATGTATGGATTTACCCCTTGTGGAGGTATGTTCCAAAGATTGGTTACTTGGTGGAACATTACTATTCCGTTGCGGCATAGATGGGTGGATTTCCCCCTTGTGGAGGTGGGCCCCAATAAGATTGGTTACTTGTCAGAATCTGACCACTCCATTGATTGTTTCCTTGGTTTGGATAAACGCTCCAAGGTTGGTTGCCCCCTTGCAGAGGTGGTACCCAAGAAGATTGGTTACTTCTTGGAACTTTCCCACTCTATAGAGGAATGGGAACTTTAGGTGGGTTTCCTTCTGGCACACTGCCTGTGGGGGGTATGGCATTGCCCCCAGAATTCATATTAGAAAATTTTGGATGATGACTTCCCAAGGCACTTCCACTCACTTGTGGAGTAGGACCTCAATTGGCATTACTGTTCCATGGTTGATTAATTCCTCCAGGGATATTGAGATTCCATAGTAAGGATTCCCCCCAAGAGTGGAACTAGGAAAAATGTTTGGTATACCTAGAGGATTTTGGTTCACTCCTTGGTTGTTTTGATCTTGATTAGCCAAACCATATGGAAAAACCATGTTTGGTAAGGCACTCCCTCCAGTAGGGATTCCTGCAGGCAAAGTGGATATACTTCTAGGATGGGAACTCGAAATTGTACCAACTGGAATTGAAGTGGTGGTTGAGCTTGTATCAATGATAGGTATACTAACTGTTGGGATTGATGTAGTGGTCAAATTGGAAGTATTGCTACTTCCTGCAACTGTTTTTGGTTGTGTTTACGTAGTCCCTTGCGCTCCTGATGAATCCATAGGGTCAGTTGTGGAATTTTGCATATTAGTCCAATATTCAAAAATAGGATTGATATAATCAAGTGGCTCACTGATGTGAAGTAACATTGGGCCTGAAATATTTGTCAAAGGTGGGTTTACGTGAGTTTTTATGTTGTCCTCTAGTGTTTCAATTTCAAATGGAGCAATATTATCAACAATATTTGTATTTTCCTTGGTAGGTGATGTTTCAGTATTTGTTTGATGTTGTTCTTCTCTATTTTTGTTGATTGAATCTAGAAGTTGTTCAGTTTCCAAGTCACAAGGTTGTGGGTTTTATATTTGTCTCCGCGATGTAGCAGGGCCTTCAGGTTCTGGTGACTCACCTCACTGCCACTGTGATTGGCGGATCGAGAGAGTAGCCACTTTGAAGAACTTGATAAAATGATGTGTTTAAAAATATTTTGATAAAAAATAAAATCAAACAATCTTAAAGCTGTCTAGACTCAACAAAATAGAAAAAGTGTCCACACATTAAAAATCCCTATGGATTCAAGCAAGCAAAATGACTTTTCAAAAGAACTGAGGCTCAATGAAAAGCTGGATTAGAGGGCCTTCCGAAACTAGTAGCTGCTGAGGGATATCAAGCCTCAAACAATTGCTAGCAGTGAAGGTATGAGAAACAATTACAATAAACTTTGATCGCCAGGGGTGCAAGCGTTGGTTCCTGACCAATCACCCTCCCAAGGAGTAAAAGCTCCAAAGTCTGTCTCAGTTATTGCAATATTTCCCCACTTACAATATCCTATGTGATATCCTAGGAAAAGCCACTAAAGTTACCACTTCACAATCAACGGTTGAGTGGAACAGTTGTAAGTCGGGGACAACTCTCATAACCAGGTACCCTAGAAAAGTGATGTCACCCCGAGGACTTGTCACTTCACATAGAATTCCTTGATGAGCTCATGTCCCACTAAACAAGCAAGAGGGGGGAACCACTCTTTACTTATCCAGATTGACATCGTGCTTAATGCGTGTTTTAGAAGCGCTTTCCTGACATGCGTTTTTTGCTACTAATGGATATAACTCTCTTTAATCAATGCTATTTTCAATTTTTTTGTAGCCGAGGAATGTTAAATCTCCAAACCTAATCCAAGGCACTAACCTAATCTTGTTTGTGATATGAAAATCAAATGTTGGTTGATTTTAGATTAAGCGCCAATTTAAAGGGTAGTTTGCTTAGTTTCAGGAATGGACGTGAAACTGGTGGTGTGTCGACTCGAGAAATATGAACCAAACAATGCAAAATGCTCACTACTCTACCTTTCAATTCGATGAATGTTCTAGTCTAATGAAAAGTTAGAGGTTCATGTGTCTTTCAAACATGCAAAGTTTCTGGTAGATTTTGTATTTTAATGCATAGTTCCTCATAAATGAAATGATTTCAATGATGAATAAAAATAAAATAAGATGCTTTAAAAATCAAATGTTAAACTATTACCAGTGAGATCCACTTTCTCATTCACAAGATCACCACAAGGTGCAAGTGAAGAGGATATAGTGGTTCATACACAACCTATCACAAGAAAAATTGATCTCTAAAGGTGCAATTCTATCTAATTGTGCATGAAAATCATGAAAACATTCTAAATCCAAAACAAAATGTAACTAATAAAAGTTATTTTTGTCCTTAGAAAGAAAATATTCTCTAATTAACTCAAAATGTGATGTTCAAAGTTTTGTTTTTAAATGCAAATGTATTTGAATGATTCTTTCAAATGTGTATGATTGATATTTTGTTTGATGTTTCCAATCAACATGTGTATGGGATCTCAGATTTAAAGGTTTGGTTTCAAATTGCAAAATAGGAGATTTCGATTTCGTAGTGGAAGGGTGAATTACATATTTTTCTTTTCTCATGGAATACAAAGGCATACAATTCCCTCACAAATACATTCCCATGCGTATTCGATGCTAGAATGATTTACAAATCCGATTCCTTTAGAAACAAAAACTATCATTAACAAATTCGACAGTTTCAGCGTCTGATCTCATAATTTGAATATAGACTATTAAAAAACTTTTTCATAAACTTAAATTCGTAGAAATCAAATTGCTTCCATGTGTATTCTGCAAATATAAATGGAAAAACTTGAATAAATCAAACCTGTCTAGACGATAACTTCTGCACATATAATGAATCTAATACTCATGGGATATCTGTAAGAGATTTTCTAGGAATGCGTATGCACAGAATTTACTTACGTCTACAGTTCCAAATTCTAAGAGACAACGGAACGCATAAGATTTAATCGACATCTATCAAAAAGAAATGGTGAATCAACCCTATTTCCAGCATCGATGCCAAGTCTAGACGTGTGGCAGTGTTTATTGAGTCGGTGTCGACTCATTCTTCCTCCACCTTTCCATTCTGGAACTCGCCGAAAGTAGGTAGAACTGTAGAGGATGCTAGACAGAGGGTAACGTGGTTTGAGCAGGTGTACTCGTCACCACTGATCTCAACGAGCAATTTCTTCTCAGTTCAGGATAAGGATCCCAAGAAAAGGCAACAGTGTGATAAAATATAGATCGAAGCTAATCCTCAATCCAACACGCATAGGATGTAAGAATTTTGGATCTCAGATGATTTGTAAAGTGGATCGGAATTCCGATGGGCTTGTCGATTTTGTGGAGTTTAAGCACATGATGATGCAGGTTGTTACAGTTCATAGTTCTTGAGGGAAGGGAAAGTTCCGTGATGGCCTTGGCCACTTACATCGAAGTAATAGTTCAACATGTGACCCATGCACTGCAGTTGAGCGCAATCTCTCAGATTGAAGTTGGATTACAGTTTGACTTTGTCATATGTTCGAGCTATCCATGCCAAACGAGATTTTATTTACTACGGATCACTGCAATTATGAGTGAGATCCAAATCCCTGATTGTGATAACACTTGACTGCAAATTATTTGATTATAGTGTGTATAAATCTATGCCGGATGAACTTAGACATAGTTGATCATCGAAACTGAATTAAGTATAAGCATGATATCAGAATTCGAAGGGTTCCAATTGATTACATAGTTTCTTATTTCCCAAATTCGTCTATAATAAAATATTTGAATAGAGCTTATAATTACTGCATGGTGGCTTGATTCACCAACCCTACATAAAACTGGTCATAGATGTAGTTATGTTAACAATGGATCTCCGAATGGAGGTTAAAACTTTTATTCCAAGAGACAGGTATCGCCAAAATCAGCAGGGTTCGTCATCATGGCGTTCAGAATTGAGGTTAATACAATCGGAGTGTTGCAGAATGATTATCGTTGATCAATGTCGAGGAGCACAAACTTCATTCTGAACAATCACAAATTTAAAGAGTAGAGAAACAAACTGGTTGCTTGAAGTTTAAATACAAAAAATTGATCTTGGGCATCTACTCGACCATTGACCCTCTGAAATACACTGCCAGGAAGACAATCCAAATGATCAATGAAACTAAATACAAAAAGTCGATCTGGTTGAGAGATTTGATCTTTAGAAATCCTTAGTAGGAGAAAACGATCTTACACGATCTGTCTGATCAATGAAACTTAAAAGCCAAAAAATCGATTTGGCTAAGGAGTTTTGATCTTTGAAAATCATTAGCAGGAGAGATCGATCTTTAAACGATCTGAATGATCAACAAAACTTATTACAAAAACTGGATTGAAATCTAGATGAATTTTGAAGCATTTTTTGTGAATTAGGGGTATGATGAGGCTAGTTTGGAGTATCTTAAGCTACATCTTAAGTTCTTTAAGGGATCTTTAAGCCACAAAGGAGTATATCTGAACAAAGAACACCAAAATATGAAGAAAATTTCAAAAAGAAATCAACTAGCAGTATGGTCGCCAATCTGATAATAACAAATAATGTAGGGACATGTCTACTCTAGATATGCTATCTTACTAAGAAGTGGTGAGTTTCTATGTCAGAAATGAAATGATTAATACAAATTTCTTAAGATCTACATTCATCCATCAAACATTCATTAAGATCTAAAGCCATTTGAGGATTCAACTCAAGCATAATAAGCAAAATTCAAACCCTTGAATGGAAAAAACTTGAATCATTTCATATTAAAACAAGGAAGAATATACATATTTACCATGGATCTTGGTGTGCATCCTTCCTCCATTGCCATGAACTATCTTTTCTCCACCCTTGTCTTTGATGAAGATGAGCTCTCCTTTCTTCAGAATCTCTCCAGCGTGCCTTTGCTCCTTTGTTGCCTCTATTACCATGCCCCAAATACCTTTCTTTTATAGCATTGGGAAATGGGATTTCAAGTTACTCTTTTTCCATGTGGGATAATCATTTTTTATTATTTTCTCTTAAAAAACCCACTTTCCATAGTTTATTAGGCTTTTTTCACAACTTAGCATATTTGAGTACTTTTTAATTCATTTTTGTGCATTTCTTCTCACTATCTGACTGTTAGAGCTTTGATTTGAGATTTTGGTGAGCAGTTCAATCACTGAACTTTGTATCTATTAAGCACCTTCATTCTTTACTCAATCTTTCCAGTTATGGAAGTGGTGATCAAATCAGAGAGGATTGTTCTCTCTAGTACTTGTTTTTGTCTTCCTGTTGCGGGCGATGGTAACAGTATGCTTCCACCCTCACCTGGTTAAGGGTGTTAATTTGATTGTTAACAGATACCCAAACATAAGACTACAATGATGGAATCACAAGGAAATGGATATATTTCAAAGAATAAAATACACAAGAAACAATGAACTATTCTCTAAACTATGTACTTAGAAATCACAATCATTTAATCAAACACACAATGGATATTTATGTTTATGTTGTATAGATAATAATACCTTTCAAGATCAACCAATATTTTGCGTAGAAAACAACGATGAAAGAAATGAGAAGCAAGCATAATGAAAAATGGTTTCTTCTCTGTGTATTCAAATATTCAAATTAACAATAAAAAATTAATAAATAAATAAATTGAATTTAATAACTTATTAATTTTAGATTTATAAATAAAGATGAAAGAAAAATAGCAATTAACTTTTTTCCATATCCATAAAATAACCAACCCTAAAATCGAGACAAATGCATGCCCATAAACCATAAAACAAAAGTCAATATACAAAAGAAAAATGCATGCCAATGAATCATAAAACCAAAGCTAAATATACTAGAAAGCCATATTAATAATTGATAATATGGATTTTCTACGATAATCGACGTATATCAACCAACGCCACACATTTAAAAGTGGTTGATATACATCGATCGACGTATAAAATCCATATTATTAATTATCAATATGGATTGCTAGTTGAAAATCGACGTGTGGGGAAGGATTGTTGAGTTCTTATTATAATAATTGCTATTAATATAAAAATAAAATAATTAAAAATTAATAATAAGAATAGTTGAGTTTTTATTATTATAATAATTAGCAAGTCATATTAATTAATAATAATAATAATTATTGTTATTATTAATAACCAATGGCCAATCAATAATAATAATAACAACCAATGGTCAACCAATGGAAAACCATTGGTTTGTATTGGTTAACCATTGGTCATGCTATGTCAACCAATGTTCAACCATGGTCAACCAATTGTCAACCAATGGTAAACCAATGTCAACCATATCCAATTAATGGTCAACCATAGTCAACAATAACAAACCATAATCAACCAATGGTTGAGCATGGTAGACCAATGGTCAACTATTGGTTGACCAACCAATGTCAACAAATGGTCAACCAATATCAACCATTGGTCATCCGTGGTCAACCATTGGTTGACTATGGTTAATTATGGTTGACATTGGTTGACCATTGCTGACTATGGTTGATGATGGTTGACTATTCGTTGACCATTGGTAGGCTGTTGGTTGACTATTGGTTAACCATGGTTGGCTATGGTTGACTATTGGTTGACCATGGTTGACTATTGTTTACCATGGTTGAGTTGAGTTGACAATGGTAGACCATGGTTAAATTTGGATTACTTGGGTTGACTTTGGTTGACCATGGATGACTATGGTTGAATTTATTGATTATGGTTGACTTTGGATGTCTTTGGTTGACCTTGGTAGATTATTGATAAATATGGTTGACTATAGTTGACTTTGTTTTTCCATAATTAACTATTGATTGACCTTGTTTGAATTTTGATTATGGTTGTCTATGGTTGACAATGGATGACTATGGTTGACTTAGTTGATTATGATTAAATTTGCTTGACTCTGGTTGACTATGGTTGAATTTGTTTGATTATGGTTGACTTTCATGGAATTATTAATTATGGTTGACCATAGTTGACTTGTTTTGGTCATAATTGACTATCGATTGACCTTGTTTAATTTTTTATTATTATTATAATTATTACTATAAAAAAAGTAATAATAAAAAAAATCATAAGGATTGTTGAGTTTTTAGTATTATATTAATTAACAAGCCATAATAATAATAATAATAATAATAACCAATGGTCAACTATTGGTCAGCCATTGGCTAACCAATGGTCATCTAATTGTGACCATTAGCTAGGTCGACCATTGGTCAACTAATAGTCAACCAATGGTAAATCAATGTCAACCATAATCAACCATGACCAACCAATGCTCAACCATAATCAACAATGGTCAACTATTGGTTGACCAACCATTGACCAACAAATGTCAACTAATGGTCAACCAATGTAAACCAATGTTCAACCATGTTTAACCATTGGTTAACCATGGTTGACATTGGTTGACCATGATTGACCATGGTCGAGATTGGTTTACTATTAGTGACCATTCGTTGACCATGTATTAACAATTGGTTATGGTTTACCATCGATTGAATATTAGTTGAATATGGTTTACTATTGGTTGACCATGGTTGACTATGGTTGACCATTGGTTAACCACTGTTTTACCATTGGTTAACTATGGTTGATTATTGGTTGAGCATGGTTGAATATGGTTAATAATGGTTGACTATGGTTGAAATTAGTTAACATTGGTTGGCTATGGTTGACCAAGGTGTTAACACCCAAAAATTGTTCACCTAGCTCATCCCCCTAGTCACATAACCCATTTACCTCTTTTTCCTACATTTTTGGCCTCCAAAAACCCAAAATACCTAAAATGGTAACCAAATGGGAAAAAAATCATTATTTGGACCTCATCAATTAATTAAAATCCCTCAAAAAATGGTTAAAATCCCCAAAAGAAAAAGAAAAGGGGATAAATTCAAAATAAAATAGAAAAAAAGGGAAAACTCAAAATACCACTAGCCAATACTTTTGGTTTCCCAATACCATGGGTCAATACTCCACCACCAAAAATCACTATAAATAAGTGATGTAGGCCCCCCATTTCACATCCATGATTAACTCTTCATACCCTTATGTTTCCAAAATTCCTGTTGAACTTTAGCCTACCATCTTGAGCTTTTGTTCCCCATCCAGTTGAGTCTTGGCCACCTCTCGAGCATTTGGAGAAGAGAAAGGAACTCTGGAGACCCGACGTACTACTCTTTGTACAGCTACGGGGGTCCACATCTACTCACATTCAGAGGTAATTCTCATTGTAAACCCTTGTTTGCAACTTAATACAAATTATAATTCATGGGTTCCTATTTACTTGTCTTGTTTACAACAATAATTAGTTAAATTTAATTTATTTATCTTTTCTATTATTTACATTTACATACTACAAATTCACGAGCTTCTACTAAGGGTTCCATAATCCTTAGTAGGTTTCCTTTTGCATAGGCTGGTGTGAAAACACTAGTTACAAATTTGGAGACTCCGGTGGGGAGATTCCCATCAATCTTTGGTTTAGTTAGTTTAGTTTTGTACCTTTTATTTTTCTTGCATTTTACTTTTCAGGCCTAGCCGCAGGCCCTATACTTGTAGATCTAACCCTTGCCTTCGCAGTACCCTCCATTGTTTTTCATTTTTACGGCTCGGTCCGTGATTTTCTGCCATTAACCTGTGGCATGAATGCGACTTTTGGCCCGAAACCTGTGCTCCAAAGCACGAATTTTGGCCCGAAACATGTTCCCAGATCGCGCCTTTCCACCTGTAATCCGCGTGCCTTCCGTACGGAAATTTGCACGCTCTGTGCGCCTCCCGTCCTTCTACCAGCGCCCTTCACGCGCATTTAGCCCTACTACCCGCGCCCCCAGTATGCCTCTGAGATTGGAACCCACGCCCTTTTTTCCTGCTTCTATTTTTTTGTTTCAGCATGACTTTTTCTGCATCCTGCAGCGCCCAGAGTGCAACTTTTTCCTTCACAGGCGCACCCCACAGCCATTTTCTCCCATTTCCTTACCCAAACAACCTCTTGTTTATCTTCACCCTTATCATTGGGGATTCACCAGAAGGCAATATAATATCACGTTCATTCATATTGGGGTATTAAATAATCATAAAAACCTAAAAATTATATTGCTTTTATATTAAGGGGTAAATGGTTTCTTTTATTTAATGTAATAATACAAAAATACTTTGGGGTCTTTTTTATATGGATGGGTTGACAAATGTCTGCCAAAGGGGTTCTATTCAATAGACCATTAGATGTTGCAAATCATAATGATATGTGGTTGAGTAATTGCATTGTGGGTGAAGTAATGTGCATCCACAATATACATCGAAAGAAGCAAGGTGCATTGTAGAATGCATGTGGGGTCATAAGAGGGGTATCATATCAATATACTAGGTAGAAATATAAAGGGGTATAAAAAATGTTAATGAAAAAATTGATACATACAATATCTAGTGAAAATATGGGTTTTTTAAATTGGGAAGGGGGGGTTAAAAAAATGATTTTGGAGGGTATTTTCCGAAATTTAGTGAAATTAGGGGTATTGTTTCATATGCCATGAACGAACATGCTGTGATAGCGGTTTATTGAGTGAAGCCCCCATGAGCCTTATGCCATTAGTACTTTTCTATTGTTTGCTTGTTGTAGAATTTTGGACATTTCACTTTGCATACATCCTTATTGTATTGCTAACTCTTGCATCATATTTCAGTGAGCTCATTTATTTTTCACATAGCAGTTAATACTTTTTATTTCAGGTTTAGTTATTTATTTTTCAGCAGTACTTTTGGCGATATTAGGTTTACACCACTTGTGCACCGACACACTCCCCATAATTCAAGTGAGACTAAAATGGACTTAATTCAACACACATTAACCCCACTTGGGGACCCAAAAACCCTTTGTATCTAGGTAGGACATTGGGTTAGGCATCCAAATAAAATCCCCTTTGTAATACCCATTTGAGACATAGTTGTTATCCTTTAGGGAACCAAAATTCACTATTGTTTATTTGTACAGTTGACACCGATTTGTTGGAGGGCCTCTTCCTTAGGAGAGATAGTAGAAAGACTGGTTCTAGAAGTCTGAGTGGAATACCGCTCTCCATTCTATACTGAAGGACACATACTCATTTTTCTCGTTGTGCATGATGGATCCCATACCGAGTGCGCAACGACCAAATAACTGAAGCTGTGAGACACCTTTCCGGACGTGCCATGAATGTGGTAGCTTAGTTTCCATTCTTCTAGGAATATTTTACTTGGAGTCCCTCTCAGTAGAGGGATATCCTTTATCCATTTAGTTTTACATTTTTTATTTCTTGACTGCGGATTTCACCACCTTGTAGGGGATACGATTTTTGTGAGCTTCCATATCTTTTAGATAGGTGTTTGCATGCTCCTATACCCCCATTTGTTAGTGAGTCTACCTTTCTCTTTTTAGGAGTGTTTCTTGTTGGTATTCTAACCATTTTATTGCCGCTCCACTTGTTGCGGCAAGTGTTTTTTGAGCTTGTTGTTGGCCCGAGTGCCATCGTTTTTTAGCTCTCCTTTTGCACACATAGTTGCACTAGGTATTTTGAGATTTTTAGCACTTATACAGATGTCACCATTGATTCATCATGACACTCTCGTTGCCTATGGGGACAATCCCCACAGTACGGTCCACTTCACCCTACTCGTGACGCTCCCTTGAGACACACTTATTCGTCGTCGGATATTCACCCCAACACCCTTTATTTCACATATTATTTTGAGCCAGATTCACCCATATACACAGCTCCATCGAGCCCCATGGATGGCGTGAATCCAGACCCATTTTTTGTCAGGATTGTCGGCAGTGGATCCACCACTAACCCCACTACCACTTCAGCATCCATCCCTATTATTCCATCCACGGGACCTACACTTGGCATTACAATTACTCTTTCTATACCCATCGGTAGTGGATTTGTTTCGACTACTACCCCTTTGGTCACCAGTAATACCCTTAGGGGCACTGGCCCTTTCTCCTTGATCCCTCCACCTTTTACTGGTGGTCCCTCAATCCTCGTTATGACACATGCCACTACCCCACTACTCAGTAGAGGTGACCCCATGATCATCATCATGCTTAGCACGCAGACCCTTTCGACCATGTCACATCCTCCCACTAGTATGCCCTTCATGGACAATCTCAACCTACCTGAAATGGCCCGATTGACTAACGATCTGATTCGACATGACCCCATGTGGCCTCCTGTTCCTACCAAATTCCCTTCAGACATCCCTAAGTTTGAAGGAAAGGGTGGTGAAGACCCCCAAACCCACATCATGTCCTTCCACTTATGGTGTTCCTATAAATCCATAGTGGATGACTCGATCTGCTTACGCCTTCTACAATGAGAGTTGTAGCCAAGTGGTATATTGAACAACCACATGGGACACACTCCACTTTCACAGCCCTTGATTCGAATTTCTTGCAGTTTTTCCAACTCCCCGTCTGTTACGATGTTGGTGTTAAGATTCTTATATCTTGTAGACAGAACACAACTATCCACATTACTGACCATATCCATGAGTGGCGTCGTCGTCGTAGTTTATGCAAGATCAACTTAGACAACCGCATCTTTTTAGATTGGTTCTTGAAGTCTCTCATACCCACTATCACCAAGGATGTGGCATCTGAACGGCCCCAAACCGAAGAAGAAGCCATACTTAAAGCCCAACAGTTTGACCTTATTTATGCCCAGTCAGGCTACCTTTACACCATTTTACCTGACGCTCCCCGCGATGATTCATAATGGAAGGACATGTTGGGAGAATCCCACGTCGCTAATGGAATCATTGGACACGTCACCTCTTCCAGTCAACTGTGTGTCCATATGACCCCTGCTACCACCCGGACTTACAATCCTACACCTAGTTCTACACCACCCACCATGAGTAGTGGTCTCGATCTTTCATGTGCCACAACTCATTCTAGAGAAACACCTTGGTATGTCCCCATGGCCCCAACCCTTCATATACATGGACCTTCTTGTCTAGCGCATTGCTACGGTCATACCTCGCCAGCATACGCCCCCCCTGCCGCACCACCTGCCTACTACTAGCCATCGGCTGCACCCGCACCCGCACAACCTCAAGCACCTCCCTCTTACTATCCACCATCGGCTACCCATGAACCCTCTCAACCGCAAACTCCTCCTGGTCCTCAAGGAAATTTTTATGCCCAACAGAACCAACCGCAGAACTAGCCTTCCCAACAAAACCAACAAAGACAACAAAATCGGGGACACAGTAATCGAGGCAATAACCAACCTCTCAGTAGAGGCGTTCCACCACCAAACCCCCTTAATAATAATGGCGACGCACCGTCTAACCAAAATAGTAGTGATAACTCGTTAATATTTGAAATAGACAAAAGGGGAAGAGATTCTTGTGTTAAATAGTAGTGATAAGTCGTTAAGATTTGAAATTTTGTTATAATAGGAAATATTGCCAAGGGCATTAACAACACAAATTATAAGCATCACATTTACACTTGGAACAAGAGGAAAAACTCGATAGAAGATATGCAAGAGTTAATATTTGATGACATCTGGTAATTGAGGCCAACATCCCAAATGGAAAATGAATGGTGTACATGGTTTAGAATGTCCAAGCAACTGTCTATAATCTCAGATCTGTTTTTTATCTGCATTGAAAACCATAGCTTTGAATAGTTCTCCAACATTGTATGCAAAATGTTGATATAACCATAAACATTGATTAAAAATGAAAAATATATCCTTAAATGATTATTATAAAATTTTAGACATTCAAACGTAATTATTTGAAAAATATATCCTTAAATGATTATTACAAAATTTTAGAATTCAAACGTAATTATTCAAGACTTATAAATTAAACATATTAATAGAACCTATTGAAAGATGTCCCAAGTATAAAGGTTATAGAAGTTCAAGAATCTCGAAACGTAGATGGAGGACGAGAGACCATTTCTATTTTGTTAAACAAAAGTTGGTATTTGCAAGCAAAGTATTTCATAACAAAGACTTGAATATGATATGTTTAAAAATTCTACCATTTGGATTGGATGACAATTTTTAGTGGTGGCATTTTTTATTTTTATTTTTTGTAAAATCAAAATTTAACTTTGTTTTATGTTTTATTGGTATTTTAATGGTAGAAATGGATTCAACTCCTTAAAAAACCATAGAGCACCCAAAATTTTAGAATTTGATAAATATAACTTTCATTTTAAAAAATTGCACTCAATTTTTTTCAAAATTGTACCCTAAAAATTCATCTATTTAAGTCAAATAATAAAAATTTTAGACTAAATGTTTGAAAATTGTTAAC
Source organism: Larix kaempferi (assembly GCA_027924585.1). Classification (NCBI taxonomy): domain Eukaryota; kingdom Viridiplantae; phylum Streptophyta; class Pinopsida; order Pinales; family Pinaceae; genus Larix; species Larix kaempferi. The sequence goes on from BSBM01001329.1 coordinate 6,923,729, forward strand.
ATATCAAAATAAAATAATTATAGCCAATTTATAGATACAAAGAGTCTTCACTTTTATATATATAAATTTTTTATCCACTCTAAGTTTATATATATATATATGCTAATTTAGTTTTGAATATGCTAATTTAGCTTTGAATAGGAGTGTTTATAAACCATATTGGGAACAAGTCAAATTGATGGTTATTGATTATTCATAGTTTTAATTTATATGATATAATATTGTATTTTTTAATTTGGGAGTTTTTATATTTTAATTTTATTTTTAAAAATGATTAAAATTATAATAGATAAAATAAATTTAATAATTTAATAATTTAAGATTTGTAAATAAAGATGAGAGCAAAATTAACAATTATATTTATTCTATATTTATAAGATAACCAATCCTAAAATCAAGAGACAAATGCATGCCTATCAATCCTAAAATCAAGAGACAAATGCATGCCTATGAACCATAAAACCAAAACTCAATATACAAAAAGAAAAATGCATGTCCATGAATCATAAAACCAAATTTCAATATACAAAAGAAATGAAAAAAGACAATCCTACCCATTTTGAAATAACAACTTTGGGTCCCAAACTTGGGTTATACATTAATCATTCCCTAATTCCAGCCGTTACCAATCCACAAAACCAAATCTCTTAAAAATTCTAAGTGAATGGATGGCTATTTTATACCAAATTCATTAATCATTCGACCCTAATTCCAATCAACTTATGCCATGAAGTAATAGTTCATAACCCATTATTTTGCATGATTGAAAGTAGGTAGGGATATGTGTTTCCTGAGTTTTCATAGTCTGTACAAGCATTTGCTATTGTTTCCATATGAGCAAGTTATATCCATCAACCATATCTCTTATGTGCCACCAAAACTAGTACCTGAAAACTCCACCTTTTGTCCATGACACTACTACATGGAGGGGGGTTTTAAGACAATATTTAAGACATTTATTGGCTAAATTGTCTTAAACTGAGACAAAAAAAACTTGTGTATTGTCTTTAAGCGAGTGTCTCAAATTATTGTCTCTATAAAGATGATATAGAAGACAAATATTATTGTCTCTCCAGAGACATTTCATTTTTGTCTCTTTTGAGATAGTAGATGATATTGTCTCTATAGAGACTATATATCCTTAATTCCAACTATTGTCTCTCTAAAGACAATATAAAAAAAAATTATTAAAAAAAATAAAATAAAAAAATAATTTAAATATTACTTGATAGGTTCAGTAGAAGTCGCATCCCTCCATAGTAGAAGGACGCATCTCCTTGACATAGCTTCTTGATGTAATAAAGGGAGCCCACGGGCATTCACATTTGACACAGTGTGGAAGTTGTTACTATTGCACACTCAACAACAGAATTCTAACAATATCAATACCAGCAACATAATTTCACCAATATCAATAGCAATGGAGTAGCATGCTTGATGCTTCAAGTTATATAAAGAGATTGTATTCATCAATGAGGAAGGCGACCCCTTCTGTCCAACATATGTAGTCCAGTCCATCCTGAACCAGCCAGCATACAATATTCTAGTCTCTTAACTGGATTACCAAAGAACAACTTAACCTGGCCATAGAACCCAAGAAAATGTTACCTTAAAATATTTGATAGGTAACAACAATGAACAGAAAAAGTAACCCAAGCACCTGGAATCTTTTGATACGAGAAGTTTTAATGATATCATCTTGACAATTAAAATGAAAATAAAAAGAAAATTCAAAGGTCATTGCAAAGTGTGTCACTGAAAATTATTAGGGTTAATCTTTGCTGATAGACTGTAAATCCGATCTGAAAAGCACACCGGAATAAAATTAGAACTGAAAAGAAGAGTGTGTTTGATCTAATCATGATCCATCGACGACGAGTTATTTAATCACGTAATATCAAACTGTGAAGTGCATTGTACTAATGCAACTTTGGATTCCAACGAGATAAAACGATTATAAAAACGCTCTGAAACCGTAAAATATTGCTTTCCACCATAAGGAGAGAAAGATCACTTTGTCCTTTTAGATCTTCTTTATTGACCAACACCTGCCTTACCCGATGCGATGTATGCTATATAGTACGTAACAACGGAGGAGTTATAATAAAAATCAACAAGCAAAAACCCACAAGCGCAATAGTACAAAAGAAATTATTGAGAAGGTTAACTTTCGGCGAAGTTCCAACGACGGAGATGACGAAGGAAAAGATCGACGATTGTCATGGATCCCCGCACCGCCAAAAAGCTTGTTTGCAAAATATGGTGAGCGGTTGCGGGCAAAATACCACCGGAATACGTGGCACACTGTTATTGCCCCGCATCGACGCGATAGTGGTATCACAAACCACTAAAGTGCCATGCGGAACCGCCAAAGGGTAATATGGGGAAACGTGGGCCATGGCACATGGCAGATGCAGAAATACATAGGAAATGCGCCATTTGTTGAAGATAATCGGATGGACCATATGCTTTGGGAAAAAATCAAGGGATGAGATTCATCCGCATCATGGGATGTGCGCACTTGACAAAGGAAAGGGTGGTTGTGGTAAACAAACCACCTTAACAGGTGTCAGACGATGGTTGATCCGCATGCAGTCGAAACAAGAAGGAAAAAACACTGTCTGGGATCGCGGATACTGCCATGGGGAATAAGAGGCACAAGATCTGACGGCTCAAATAAAAAATACATGCGATCAACGGTTGGAAATAAGGTACATTCGGAAAGCTGTAAGAAAGATAAGAAAAGGAGCCTATATAAAATAAAAGGGTTTTCAAAAAACAACATTTTGTCTATGTGTCACTGTTCTCGGGAGCTTTGAAGACGGGTGGATATTGGTAGTTGCATCAGAAGGATAAAGGATGTGTCTGCATAGGTAGGGTCTGGTGACCTGGCTCACATATTTTAAAGGAAATTTGTTTTTAGAAACAATTTAAATGGAGACTGTGCATGATATAAACGTTTTTAAAGCCAAAGAAGCCCTAGAAGACAGAGATGGGGACATTTATGATACCCTAATTAGGTTACCGGTCGCTAAGATCAAGCTTAAATTGTCTAGGTTATTAGAAGAAGGTATAGACATACACAGAGTCCACCAGTCATCCTTGTTAGCTTTCTGCCTGGACCAAACCTCGTCTTTTCCAGAATTAGTGTCGTGGTGTGTCGATAATTATTCCAGAGAAGAAATGACTGTTTTAGATGGTCAAAAGACTAGAGTCGTCTGTAAAATAGAGCCTTCCGTCATAATCGAAGCCCTAGAAATAAAATTTTCCCAAACCCTCGAGTTTGAAAGTTTTTTCGAAATCTCTGCTATTGAGTTTTATCATCAAACCCTTCAAGATAGTAGAGAAAAGTTCTTGTCCATGTGTCTTAAACCAGAAACAAGCATTTTAGATATCCCTTACCCTATAGATGTCACTTTATTTGATGAAAATACCCAGCTGGTTTTGACATTGTTGGCTTTAGTCCTAGGGTTAGACAAAGACATGTACGTAACTGAGTTTCAGTTAAGCCTTTTGTGTAGAATGAGTACAGTTTCGCTGGGGATTGATGAAAGTCAAATTCCTCGACTTAACTTTGAAGAATTCCTAGCTGAAAAAATCCATTATCAAATGGTCAATTTCCCTGCTCTTAGACACTTCAAATTTCAGTCATTTTTGATGAAAATGATCATGATGGCCAGTCACAAAGAATTAAAATTCCCTGAGATAATTTTCACAAATTTATTGGAGAATAATATGTTTAATTACATAAATTATATGCTCTCAGAAATTTACAGAATGATTTTTGGAGAAAGGTTGCCTAGAGTACCACCAGAGATGCAAACATGTATTCAATTAAGTACAGAATACGCTGTAGGGGATTGGTTCCTGTCAAAGGATAGTACAGTGATCAGGTTATATGGCTTCAAACATAAACCCTACATTTTACCGACGTTTCTTACCTTAAGGGTTTTCACCTTGGAGTTCCTTAGGCAGAAACTAATTGTTGAAGATAATAATTTCTTGTTTTTCAAACAAGCAACATATATTAAGTATCCGTTTACACTTGGCCCATTCACAGTGTAGAATAAAAATGCTGCTATTTATATAGAAAAATTATTGAAAGATATGGAATTTGAGACAGACGTGGCCATCGAATATGATCTGTTAAACATAATATCAAAACGGAGAACGGATCATCGCATCAGAGCACTAGATCATCAGGTGATTGAAGGAATGTCCAATAGAGAAAATTGGTTTGATTATAAGGAGAATAAAGAAATCGTTCCCGATTCTCAAGGTAAAGAAATGATATTGACATGTACGACAGGAGAGGCAGAAAGCATGATGAACATTGCAATGGTGGGGTTTAAAAGGCCCGTACAAGACATAGTCAACATTGAAAGTGAAGAAGCATAAAAAGGAAAAAAGTTAAAAATGGATGAGCAACAAGATCTAATGGCATTTTCAGAAGAGGAAGAAAAAACCGAAGTCAAAATACCATAGGTCATGGTAAATGAATATAGTATTCAGGAAACCCCGGTAGAAGAAGATGTAAATAAACCATGCAGTATAATGGATGTTTTTAATGAGCACAGTCAAAATAAGCAAGAGTCCTCTCGGCAAACCAGTCAATTATTTCCAAAGGTTAGGAGTATATCCAGCACAGAAGTCATCTTATTTACTAGCAGAAACGTTAAAGAAAAATCTCTTAAATTTTCAGTTGTTACCAAAGATAAGATCTCAGAGATGAAAGTTGACTTGAAAAAAATCAATGCCCCAGATAAAATCCTATTACATAGACAAACCAGAGAAGTTATATATTTAGATTATTTGGGAGTGATCTTAAAAGCTGACAAGTTGAAAATTTTAGTAGACAAATTAAATAACCAGTTGAGACAAGAAAAAACAAAAAATAAGTCTCGACAGCAGCAAATAAAAAGATTGCAAACAGATTTGATAAACAAAGAGAGAGATGCGGCGACAAATTTACTCAAAGAAAAGGACAACACAATTCGAACGTTAAAGTAGAAGCTGAAAATCCCAGACACTCAGCTTATCCAAGGAGCCTAACTGACCGTACTAGAGAAGGAAAAAGAAGAGCTGTTAGATGAAGTGAAAGATATTACTGCAAAAATGTTGAAGCTCGCCGAAGAGAAAGTTCATTGGGAAAAAGAGAAGATTTGTTTGGAAGAGCAATTGGAAGAGGTAAATAAAAAGTTGGCATAATTAGGTCAGCAACAGGCACATGCACGTACAGGTGAAGAGAAAGCTGGAGTAGACAGTCTCTTACAAGCCATGTCCCAGATAAGTCTGAAGGATGTCAAGATTAAAGAATTGAAAAATGGAACACAGAGGCTAAAAGAAGAGAATGAGACAAAGGATAAGGAAATTAAAACCTTGCAAACAAAGAATCAGGAATTGTTTGATAATAATAGAGGATTGGCAGCCCATGTAACAGGACAAGCTGCAATGCAGGGTTGCAAACATATGGTATGGGATTAGATTATAAAGGAAGTTGAAAAATTGAGACCTTATCTTGATTATATGAAGATTAAAGAAAAAGTGGCCAAAGATGCTTTTGAAAGCTACATAGCAGTCAGAGAGAATCTGAACAGAAAGCCAAAGGAAATAGCACAAAGGGAAATAACTTTCCTAAATAGTTTGACTGAAATAGATTTGACAGCAATGGATATAATGAATAGAATTTCAGTCATTGCATGGGCTAGAAGAATTTTAGGGAAGTATTCTCATGTTGAAAATATTGAAGTTAAAGATGGAGATATACGAGAGGAAGTAATAAGGTTTAAGAAGCAATTTGAAAAATTAATAATCAAAGGATTCCCTGCTTTTTGGGATGCAAATCATGAATTGATTTCTCCAAATGAATATAAGAGGTTATTGTTTGACATAAGAATGAATCACAAAAAGTTTCAGCATTTGGATCATATGCTTACTGGAAAGATTTTAATGGAGAAAATTGCGAAGGACTTTGAAATTTTAAATATGTTGATCTCAATCTGTGAGAATCTTCCTCTTGTTTCTTATGCAGGTCACATTGAAATGCGAGTCCTGGTGAAGGAAATGCCCAGTTATGATCTACCCACGGCTGACCAATGGAACTATGTGGATAAATATGGAAGGACGAGATATTTTGTTCATTCATGAAGATGCATTCAGAACTCTTGCCAAGTGGCAAAAATGATGTTTTTATTTTAAAAATTTGTATTATTGTTTAAAGACTGTTATCTTTTGAGTTAATACATTTTCAGTTACTAGTTAAAAGAAGCGGTTATGTCAAGCTTCTTTCAAATTTTGTATAAAAAACAATGAGAATCATTTTTAAAGGGGTTGGAAACTCCTTGAGAGACAATAAGTTTTGAAGACAAATTTTGATAGAATAATAAAAGGCCGTACAGTGGAAATACCTATCTTTTGAGACCAGAGATTCATGTATTGATCATTTTTACAGTCTGTCTTTTCCCTTATCTCTATATGTGCATGTATACCTTCTTTGTTATGTCTTCCATTATGTTCTTCTTCTATGCTTAAATGAACATTTGAAATAGATTGGGATTCATACTGGTTATGCCTCATTTTATCGCATTTAAGTATCCATTTATTTCTCTAAAGTTGACAATGGATTCATCCTAGTTTGATGCCTGTTGTTGATGGACTATCATTATTTCTTTCTATACCACCTGCAAAATCAAATTGACTGTGATATGGTTGCTATCTTGCCTCTGTGAAAATCTATTTGGTATAAATCTCTTGCTGGTACATTAAATATCTGAATGTTGACTCCATGCCCAATGCTTCTTGTTTCCTTTTCAACTAAGTAAATCATTTTTGAGAAATTTGAGAGTGTTTCTATATATTTTTAGCCTTTACATATATCTTGTGAGAGAGCCCTCTCTGGTGGGAAAAATGGATAAGTTTTCTCCCTAAAGTTTGGTTTGAAATAAGTTAACTTAGGTGTTATTCTTTTACAACCGTGTATAAAATCTAAGTGCTAAGAGCATCGAACATGGAGAAGAAAAGGCACAGTGCAGACTTGCAGATAATCATATTAAGAACATTACTAATCAACAAGCAGGTAATCAGATTAAGACTATTACTAATAATCTCACGCACAGCAGATGCAATTGGAAGACATAGATATAATACATCACAATGCTATGTAACTTAACCTGGATGACTCACAATGCTATGTAACCTAACCTTACCTTCAGCCAAAGGGCATTCCTCCAATTGTGCAAAATCCAAATACTGACCGATAGACAGGTGAGCTCACTTCTTCGTCTCGAATTATCTCTGAAAATGCGACTGTCTCTCAACAAAGTTGTAAAGCCCGCAGATTAAGACATTTAAAACAATGGTGCGGGGAGAGCTGAGAACAAGGAAGGCACTATTCTTGTTTATAGCTCAGTTACAGATTCATGGAACACAAATTTGTGTCATGATGTTCAATACAGATTGTTCAATATTTTTCACTGTAATTTGGATAACAAAGAGTGGAAGAAGTTAACCACTTCGGGCCCAGCTTCAAATGTTACTGATTTATGAGAGTCTTCACGGGCTTCATGTTCCTCCATTAATGTATTCAATGCATTACACAGGAACATATCAAAGAGAGAGGAGACACGTTCAGTTGGCGGACTCATAGATGACTTGTCCTGAGAATTAGATTCCTTGCAAATGTGGCACAGTCGAAAGTATGCTCATGGCCTAATCCCGTGAATGAGCAAGAACAGAATTGGGCTTGGAGAGGAATTCCACCATGTTGTGAACCATTTAGAAGAGTGACATCCTATTCAAGCTCCTATTCAAGCTCGACAATGTGTCACCTCTTAGAAACCCACCCTGTTTCTCATTGCTCTACCATTATACTGTTAACTCTTGCGCAAGTCTAAGACCGATATGCCCCTTCAACTGTCAATCAGACTTATGATGAAAAACTAACATTGATTAGCTCTCTCTGGTCTCATTCCCGCGCACTCCAAAACACAGAAACCACGAAACTCTTTTCCAAATTCAATGGGTTCCTGCCTATTTCTCATGCAATTTCAAAGAATTCTATTAATTCAAACCACAATAAAAAATAGATGAATGAAATCAATCGCCTTCAGATAATAACCATACTGTTTGTAAGTGAATTTAGCCCACTCAACTACCCATCCTTAAACTGTATATGAATTTAATAACTCTTCTATCAATTTGGTAAATATAGACCACATATAGATTTTCTAAACACAGAGTTAAGAAAATCAAGTCAATTCAGTCTTAATTTACTGGTTTCATAGTCAAACTCAACTTAATACATATACAGAAATTCACTTACTCATTCATAAAAGATTGTAGAGCTTCAATACTCAATAGATCGAATTACATAGAACAAATAACAAATTCCAATAAATATTTAGGCCAACAGCAAAATCTTTTTAACTTAACACTTCTCAAAAGCAACCTTGAAAATGTTTGGTGAAAATACAGTCATATCATTGAAAATATAAGTAATCATCCATTCTCGATTTAAGGCAGCAAATGCTGAAGAAACATTAATATTGATTTAACAAGTATGTTGATATATAAATTAGGCTTAAATAATAGAAACAAAAACTGAACAGCGGCACAGGAAGTACCCTGAACGGATGAACTCAACAAGTATGATGTTTATTGGTTTATATCCATCATCTTCCTTTGTGTCCTCTTTCTACGAGGTACTATTCTAATTGTAGGTCTGGATTCCTCATCACATTAAACATCCTCCTAGTTATTCTTCTCTCCTATTTGTTGGAATTCAACGATGGTTTCTTGCTCGGGTTCAGTAATTAGAATCGAATCATTGTGTGCAAGAAACGATCCATTATGTGCTTGTAGCTCCTCATGATCACCACGCTCCTCATGATCACTACCATATGCTTCACCTGATGAGTTTGATTGTTGGGATTTCTATACACGACATAATTTAACTTATTAAGATAACATAATACCTCCAATTAAATGATTGCATAATTCATAAAATATTATAAAGAACTTACCTCAGATTCATGACCAGTGATTAATATCTCCCCTTGATCTAGCATATGTTGTCGAAGGCCTTGGGAAACATGTAGTAAAGCATATTTTAGGTCCTCCTCTAAAGCTTCCTTTTGAAATTGGTGAACCTACATAAATGAAGATAACCAAATTTATAAGGTATAATGACTCAGATACAACTAAATCGTGCATCTTTCTCATGATTTTTCTTTTGAAACATAAAATATAGTAGATGAAACTTTTCACTTACCAAGCCACCACGAATGCTATTGTACCCACAAGATCCTAATTTATGGGATCCAATACTTGACACCCTCGCCTGGGTTTCTTTTGTTGTATCTTGAAGGTGTCTTTTAGCTCCTCCTCATGAAGATGGCCTATAGTTTGGATTATTGCAGGACTTCCTCTTAAACTTGGCATCTTTCATAAGTTCATCCCATGCCACTTGGTCTGTGATCCAAGCTTGACGTGGATATCTCATGTCTTTTGTCAGCTTTGACCTTATATTGTCTCGTTTAGAGTGAATGTATTTCCGTGCAATATCTAGAATAATTTCCTTATTAAAACCATGATTTCCAAATGCTGTAATGACACCTTTAAAGAGTTCTTCTTTCTTAGCATTGGCTTGCTTCCTCCAATCCATTTGGATGGTATTTCCAAACAATTGTTCTGCATGGCGAAAAATAAAGTGAAATAATTTTAACCCCATTTCATCCTTCAAGACATTTCCTTCTGAGGTGAGCAAAATTGTTGCTTCTTGCGATCCTTTTGTAGTGACTGAGGATATTGTTGTAGTCCTAGGGGTTGAGGTAGATTCACCTATAGGTACATCAGTCACTTTGTCATTTATTTCCTGTATTTTCAATAAGATTGTGAAATTGTTAGAATCCCAACCAAAATATGAAACTATTTTCAACTCTAAAATAATTATCATAAACACCATCAAGGCATAAAAAATTACATGAACATGATTACATATTTGACTAGTTTTAGCACATCATTGCATAACAAATCTATTCATGAGAAGGGTTGTAACATGTCAGTTCTAAAATCTGGGTTAATCCAATGCATTCATGAAAATTTTTAGGACTAATGACTGATTTTTTGTTGCAGCAAAAGACCCCTTTACTTAATAGGTTTGTGGAGGCAATTATACCTTGTCAAGAGGTGTAGTGTTGGGCCCCCTTTGATACTCTTAAACAGTCACTGTAAAACAGCCTTGATTTTTTAGTGTAGCTCATTACAATTTTTAATATTTTCTAACATTTGTTGCTGGAATCCCTAAAACTCTATGTGCCAAAACCTGGTGTCTCTCCAAAATTGTGGTAATTTTATGCATGGAAAAGGTTACAACAAGCCTATATTTGTTGATGAGAAACTGTGCCTTGAGGTCTGATTTTTATGACAGTTGGATGTCATTACCCTGAAGACTAATACCTGTGTGTTTGTAGCAGAAGTGCATATCCATTTTGTCTTTTCTGAAGGAGGACTCTTTTGGCGTGTTCATAAGAAGACTGATATGCTTTAACATGTCATTGCTATGATTTTCAAAATTTGAGAATTGCTATCAGTTGTGAAGAATAGATCATTTCAAGCACTACTTTTGTACTATTACTATTTACAAAGGTGCATAAAGTAACGTTCGTGTCTTAACATTGATTTCTAAAGATTGATTATGAAATATTCTCTAGCATTCTCCCTAAACATTCCATCAAAAGCATAAGAAGCTCCCAAGTGGTTTCAACAAAGGTAAGACCTAGCCATATCTATGTTTTGAACTACAATAAACTTTCAAAAATTCGAAAGACGCTATGTACTAAAAATTCTAAATTATGAAAATTGAAATCTATAATGCTCAACAAAATTATGAATTGGACAAGAATAATAATATAAAAGATTTAACCTGTTCATCTGAAGTAAGTCCTGCACTCTCCAACAATGCCCTCTCCCATAACTGAATTTGTTTAAGTATTTCTTTCCTAATTTCAGCATTTTCAAGAGTATCTGGTAGGAGCCTTAGTGTTCTTGATTGTGATTCTATGAGACTCCTCAAGGAAGCTTGTTCAGGTGTTGGTGGGAGAATTCTGACTGAACCCAAACTTGATGGATTATTCATTAATTGGGATGTACTCCTAACATGGGCATGCATGTCCATTTCAATAGGGATACTAGGAACAACCATGTTTGATGTAGAGGGCATGCTATGATTTTTTGCGCTTGATGCCACTCTTGTGACATGTGTTTTTGGTCTAGATTTAGAGGGCATCACATGACCCTCTATACCAATGGATTGCATGCTTGTTGGAGTAATTCTTGAAACATCCTACAAGGAAAAAATATAAATATTAAAATGGTAAATGGTGAAATAAGTCAATTAAATGCACAAGAATCTAGATCAAATCTTACCACTGGCATAATACTAGATGTATTAAAAGGTGTGATAGGGGTTGTAATGGCTTTAGAGATGGCTTGCAATCCACAAACATAAATTAATGTAACGTAATAGGGGAAATAATATAATTGAACCTATACAATACAATTTGAAGCTTACCTCATGCACCATCGTAGCAATGTTTTGCCCTTGCCCGTTTCTTAGCATTTCAATTAAAGCATTTAAGATCAGTGGATCCCCCATAGTAGAATCAGAAGCACCCATAGACATATTCTTAATGAAACACATAATGACATAAAATGAGAAAATATTGATTAGAGAACATATGCAAGTGATATTAGTAACATAAATCAAATTCACTAGCACATAAACAATAACATACACAATTTTCATTATGTTTCAATACATAAGAAAAATGTAAACAATGCTCAACTTCCAAAGGTTTTTTTATCTTTATGATTTTGTGTTTCTCTTACCTAGGTTTTGATTGCACAAAGTGCCTAGGTGTTGATTGTGTATTTAAGCTTCTCAACATTTCAATTAAGGAATTGGGGTGTGGTAGATCCCCTAACTCCACGAAACACAAAAATGTCTTCCAAGTAACTTGTTAAAGAAGTAAAAACATAAAATGAAACAGAAAAAATTGGAAAAAAAAATATTTTAACAAGCATCAACACTTAAAGGTATAAAACAGACTTTCTAGTTAACTACTATAACCAAGAGTGTATGCTTGTTGTACATAAGAACACATCCTTCTATACTATTCTTTTATGTCTCATTCTTGTTTAAACACAAAGAGCTCATCTTTCTTACATTATGTACTTTAGCTTAGTAATGCATTTATTATAAACTTGGGTTTAACCATCTGAATTAAATGTCATGAAAGGAATATCTATTATCCGCATCATATAGAGAGACAGTTATAACAATAAGCTCATTACATGAAACCATAAGGATTGGACCATGAAGATATGTGTAATGAAACATTCCTTTAGGCATACATTAGGCCTTATACTAGCTTGTATTTGAATGTTCATACCATAGATTTATTAGGCATCCAAATGATATTATCTATATCAATATCATCTCTTATAATCCAATTACTGACAGCTTTAACAATATAGTAATTCTTAATAAATTACCATTATACTTAAAACCATTAATGCACATCATAATAGGAGTAAAGAGGGATGTTACATTATATACATTGACTTTACAAACATCCACTAACAAACCTCTCAAAACATTCAAATTACTAGTTAATTTCCATTATATTGTGTGTACAATAAAAAACACAATACTTAACCTTTAAATACTTAATTATATTGTAATGAATCCTCAAAACCATCTTAAAGTGAACATGATGATCAAACATCATCATCCTCACATGAAACTTCCTTGTCTGATGTCATAAATACACCATCATTAATGGGACATAAATCCACAAATAAATTAATACCAGATTTTTCATGGTCTTCGTCACCTTCAATTACAGGTAAATGAAAATCAATGAATTCATCATCTTCATGGACTTGATTCTCATGTGGTTGCTCATGTCCTTCGAGCACTTCAATGAACTCATCATGATCTTCATCTTGGTCATATGCATCATCAACAATCATGTTTTCATCATCTTCATCTAGGTCAACCATGTCCTCGGGGGGGCTTCTACATCTTCAAGTAAATCATGTTCCTCTACATCTTGAACAAATGTTACTATTCGTCCTCTTGGATCATAATCAATAACAAATGACCAACCGGGTTGTTCTAAATTTGGAATAAGAAATATTTGGTCACATTGATTTGGAAATACATAAGGTTCAGAAGTGGCTTCAAACCTAGATGTATTGATCATTTCGAATCCATTCAAATGTAGAAAGATAGATTTTTCCTCGCCCACTTTGATAAGCTTGTACCATTCAACACGAAAGAGAACTTTTTTGAAAGACGTGAAATCAAGCTCTATAATATCCTCCAACACTCCATAATAACGAAGTGTGCTTTTGATTGGTTGTCTATCATTTGCATGTGAACGACATTCCACCTCAAATGATGCTGAAATTCCACAATCATAAGTTTGTTGTTTGTCATCAACCTTTTTGATGCGAAAATGATGACCATTATTCCACATTCCTTTGTAATATGTTACCTAAATTCATAAATATTAACTAATTAGATTCAAGGATACAAAAGTTAAAAAAAAATTAATAAATACCTCCAATATGTTAATATATATGTATCACCTCTCCATTTTTAGATCCTTTAACAAAATTCAGTTGTTGTTGTGTTACTCTATTCCTCCCCTTTGTTGCCTCATGTTCAATATTGGTCTTTAGCCAATTCCATGAGCATCTCTTTGGCCATTTTCTTTTATGCTGCAGGAAGTCCTCGAGCAGTGTTTTGGCCATGTCTATTATATATATTGGCCCATGCCTTTTCATCCTCTAATTTCTTTTGCTCAGTGTACTTCTCCATCCATTCCAGCATAAAGTCAGAATTATATGCAACATACAAATGCAATGACTCCCACTCCTTAGCATATACAATGAAAAATAGAATTGTTCAATGAATTAATAATTATTTAAAGCCATGTATTAAAAAATGTAAGATAAAAATTACTACTTCCAACATTTTTATATACCTTTAATCCTCTTTGAAGTCCCTTTACCCTCTAATTTTTCTCCTTAAAATGATCGAGGTTGGTTACAATCCCATAATCGCGGTGCTTCAAGATGTAATTGAGGTAAGTACTCACTCAAATGAACCATTGTTTGGAAAACCATGTACCCCTCAACCATGGACCCTTCTAGTCGAGCCCTTTGCCTCACAAATTGTTTTAGAACCTTCATATATCTCTCCACGAGCCACATTGTCCGAATATGGATAGGACCACACTGTTCAATCTCTTCTACTAGGTGTACAAGGTAGTGTTCTTGAGAATTGAAGAAGCTTGGAGGGAAGTACATTTGAATATCACACATCAGAAGTGAAACATTCCTTTTCCAATACTTCAATTCATCCTCGTGTATCTCTTTAGATGAGACCCACCTACATACATTAACATGTATCACAATAAAGACTAATGATTTCTTCAAAACTATATGTATAAACTAATATAAATGAATTACCAATGATACGCTTCAAAGGATAAGTGTCATCGAAGAGTCTGGATTAAAGATTCAAAATACCTCAAATATTTGGATAATTTGTAAATAGTTAACGTGACATCACGATCAAAAGTGCTTGGTATTGCTGCAGGCAACACATACTAGATGACCAGTAAAAAATAGCCATGTTAAAATATGCATGAACTTCTATTGTCAGTAAGATATACAAATTTATAATTATCTTGCGACAAATTTGATGTACTACAAAGTTACCTTTATCCCGTTGTGCCAATCATGTGTTTTTAGGCCTGTAAACTCTGACCCATCTCTCGTGAATAAGTTTTTTAATGTCGCACCAAAACCATAAGGAAATCTTATGCTTTTCATTGTATCAATGATGTTTTCTTTCTCCTTTGATGTAAAATCCCAAGGAGCATGAATATATGAGTTGTTTTCATGCAACCACATGTTCGGCATGATACTGGCAACTTGGAGGTCCTTTCGTAACTTTATTTGCGCTTCATGGTTGGTTCCATTTAGATGTTTCCACAAGAACTCTGCCAAATTTTTCCCGATGTGCATAGTATCAAATAGGTGGGCTATTGGCAAGCTCTCATAATAATCTAATTTATAGAAAATCGAGAGTCTTTTCATTCCTAGTGGAAAGCCTGTCCCTTCCTTTTTGTCATACAGTGCTTTCCACCTAGAAGGATTCATCTTTCTTGGCTTCCTCATTTCCACTTCCTTTCCATTGAACTTATTTTTCTCATGCACTCGATAGTGATGATTTTGTGATAAGAATTGTCTATACTCATCATGCACAGTTTTATTAAGATCCTTTGAGTACCTATGCAACATTTTATGCCCACATGATGGACAACCATATTTCCCCTTTGTTTGTAGCCCTGAAATAAGTATGGAACGCATATTGAGTAAATGGTAAAATGAACAAAATAATTACAAATGTAATTTATAATATATTACCACAACAAATAGAGAGTCCCCGGGCATCATGAATTGTCCAGATAAGGATCGCATGAAAGAGGAAGTTTCTATCATTGATAGGTCTTGATACATCATACATATTTACACCATCCCATAATTCGTGAAGCTCATCAATGAGGGGCTCCATGTATACATCCATATCCTTTACCTGATACCTCCCTAAATAAACAAAAAGTTTTGTATGAGGGTTTAACTGAGTTGATTTTTTTTGTATATAATCTTCAAGAAAGCATTGCATTAATATGTTCCAGTACCTGGTATGATGAGAGTTAACATTGCATGCTCCTTTTTCATTGCCATCCAAGGGGGGAGATTGTTGTTAATAATTAAAACTATCCAAACAGAATATGTTGTTCTAAGATCTCCAAACGGATTGACACCATCCACTGCTAGAGAAATTCTTGCATTCCTTGGCTCATTTCTTAAATGTGGCCATTTTTCCTCAATATCTTTCCAATATTTGCTATCCGCGGCCATACGCATGACACCATCTTGGCTCCTCCCTTGTGCATGATAATCCATATATTTTTCCAACTCCTTGCATTTGAACATCCTCTCAAACCTTGGCTTTAGTGGAATGTGTCGTAGTACTTTATAAGGAACCTTCTTGGATACTTGATCTTTACGATACCTATCTGTGTGACACACTAGGCATTGTTGCAAATTTGCATTCTTTCCATAGTACAATATATGGTCATTTGGACATGCATCATATGTATTGTACTCCATTCCAATGTCTTTCATTACTGAAGATACTTCTCTATGAGAATGAGGCAACTTATTGTCCTTTGGAAGTATCTTGTTTTCCAAAAGTCTACATGATGCAACAAATGATTTTATAACATAAGTATACACAATATTCAAAACTTTTAGGAAATTTAGATCATTAATTTATAGGAATATCAAATCCTACCTTAATATATCGGTAAAGCATGTGTTTGCCAATCCATGTGTAACCTTCAAATTCAACAACAACATAAGTGTCGCCAATATAGAAGTATTTGCATTTGGGAAAAGAGGCGTCCTAGCCAAATGAGTTAGGGGTGAATCAATAACTTCTTTAGAATATGTGTAGAAGTCTTGGATAAATTCATTAACACCAGCCTCATTTATCTGCGAAGTAGTTTCATCCATAAATGTGTCTTGTTCTTCATCTTGAGAATGGCTATCATCAGTGATATCTGTCGGTTCTCCAGGAACATTGGGAACTGAAAGTGGCTTTTCATCAAAAAAATCATTTGAAATGATCAATAATAATGTATTAAATAATGTGCATATTTATTTATTATAAGAATAACAATTTGTTAATTTTATAGTGTACCTCTTATATATAAACTCCATAGTTCAATCTATGTTTACCAACTAGTCGTCGCTTCTTTAGTTTCCTGTTTTGGCACCTTTTGCAAGTGCAATATATCATTTCATTGAAGTATTCATTTGTCCCTGGAGTAGGTATTGGTGTTCGTTCATCTGAATATTCAGATGATGATGTGCTATTTCCCTGAATGCACCATGTATTATAAAAAATAAGAGTGCAACTTTTAACACAAGTATTACATATTTCCCAAAAGAATATGACTCTTAGCTGCATGATATGTTATAGCTTAAGAAATTTGCAAGAGGTGAACTATAGAGGAGTATGTGTTGGATATTATTTTTTAGATGGTTTAGAGGATTAATGCAACGAAGTTATGTTTCTTTGCAAGAGATCAAACATTTAGAGTGAAAGTCATATCTGACAATCCAACATTTGTACACATCTTACTTAGTTGGATATCATGCTATTTAGTTGTGATTCTTGAAAATGAAGAATGGTAAGGGAGTACTAAAAATGATTAGGACTTCAAAAGACTAATGTCATTTTTTCCTTGAATGATTTCTAATATGAAAACAAGGTGATCAGTCAAGCCTTAAGACTTGGCATTAATTATTGGCAAAATTTACAGGTTTAAAAGAGGAACAACATTCGTATTTCCTTCAGAAGTGACAACCAATTAGATGACAAAATTTCTCTCTTATTTGATGGGGACGAATTGATTTCTAAATTCTCTATAGGGGTGATTACTTTTCAGTAACTTTATGTGTATGAGAACTTTGTTTGCAATTTTTTAGTGAAAAAAAACTTAACGTGCAAAGGAAATGGTGACAACATCAACAAAACCAAATCAGAATCCATCAAAAACAAGAAAATATATCAAGAATCCAACAACAACAACAAAACCAAACAAAAAGCTAGGATGAACTCAACTCTCATGAAATACTTGGTCTGCCATTTCGTATAGGCACCAAACAAATGGCGTAAAATAAATCTGCAAAGAAAAGTGTGTGAATGCTAGTTAGGATCATTACATAAATAGTTGTTGAAATATATGAAAAAATGTATCTTAAAAAAATTCTGTAACATTATTCTAAAGGTATCTTGAGCACTAAATACAATTCAAACATGGTTAAAAAAGAAGTGGTTCATAAGAATATATGGCCATTGTATTTTGACTTGAACTAGGAAAATACTATGCATCAGCTTATATGTTCCTTGATAATTTTCTGCATTAAGTTCCAACCATATTAAGCTTGTTGTAGTATGCATTATGCACCTTGAATTGTGTTGATAACATTGTCAAAATTTCCCTCTAATGCTGTCCCAGTGACCCCATTTTCCCAATCTAGAATCTAGGCACTTGTCAAAATAAGTTTTTTTTCTTTCAAAAAGTGAATTCAACCGAGAGTAAACCTTGTTGTGAATAGCTAAGGCATTAAGGTTCCCAAAGCTATCACTGTTTTGGGACCAAAAAGATTACAAATAGAAAGATCCATCTACCAAAAAGAATCCAATAAGAGAGAAAGCAATTAGTATAAAATGATCTAATCTAATTATCCTCTTGAACCCTACAAGATTGATACCTCCATTAACAGTCAACTCCATCCATTGGCCAGGCGTTTTCATCAAGTGGATTCCATGGGGACACCAGACCTTCTTTCCATCATGGTGGTCAGATCTCACAGTGGGATAGGGGTGCACTTCAATGCTGCTAAGTGTGGAAGCATTTGAAATTGGTGAGGTCGACTGGTTCCACCTTAATGTAGAGGGTTATTATGCATATTAAATGCACCATCCTCTTCTTTCTTTTACCAAGCAGGGATTTACATCTAGCTCCATCTAGCTAATCATATCGATGCTTAAGGCTGTACCACATCACAAATCCTTAAATATATACACCCACAAAGAAAATGCAGTGAAAGGGGAGTTGCATTCTCTCAAGAGGAGCGCCCTCGTAACTTTTGCAAGCAAAACAACCCAATGTCTGGGAATCAATAAAGAGGCATGAATATCAAGGATCCCGGGGTCTGCGCCCTCCCCTTTTCTCCAAACAAACCGCAGAAAGCTAGAATTCAAATAAGAGAAAAAAAGGGTTCGGCTCTCTTGAAGGAGACTGCCCATCCCCAAAAAACAACAGCGCTGAAACCAACATGTGTACAATAATCTTGTTACCAAGAAAATTATAATGGTTAAATATAAATACATACACATCGAAACAGTACACAGGCAGATTCAAACTGGAGAAACCCATTTTGGGTACAAAAAGTATGAAAGGTTAGGGCACATGAAGTAAAATTGGTTCACTGCATTTCCAAATTGAGAAGCAAATATGCATGTGATAACCAAAAGATGCATGTGATAACCAAAACCCAAATATGGCAGAGAGACTGCAACAACACCTTTCCTCTAATGGGGCAATACATACAGCAACACCTAGCAAGCCTGGGTTGGAATTGGTTTCTGCCTCTTCCAACAACAAAGAAGACCAAGAACAATCCCCATCCCAATATCCAATCTTAACAGATAGAAAGAAACTTCCCGGTAAATAACGTCGCGTCCCTGCTTAAACGTGAGCGCTTAACCGATAAGGCTCGTGGAGTTACCCTATGGTTTTTGGAAAACCCATACAAACTTCAAACATAAACAAATTTTAAGATTGAGGGCCAAGTAATCTACAGAGTACTCAAATATTTGCATCTACATACCTTTCCTTTGCTTCACAAGGTGAATAACAGGGAGAATGCCTTCAAATTGAGACAGAGTTTGCTGTAAATACAAAGCATAACAATGGTAATTACCATTCTTTGTTATTATTTAAACAATAAATAATTATACACAAAATGCAAATAATGGTATAGTGTAACTTACTAAGATCTGCGTTGAAATAACTCTAATCAAGATCACTCTGACAATTGGGTAGACTGTGGGGATTCAGGCTTCTTAGCAGAAATCACGGTGGCCACTGTGTGGCATTTACAACCCAGAATGTGCTCTAGGAACTTAATGCCGAATCCTGGTAAGGTTAATAGTCCTCAACCAAGGAGGAAGCTGTTTGATTAAAACCAAGAGCAGAAGGAGGGAGCATTAATAAACCGGCCTGCAAACACATGAAAGAATGCCAATTTCAATTCCAGCAAGCCTTATCACTCCACTAATTACAGCAGGAAACAATATTATTTTGTCCTCTCCCACCATCTCCCGCCATAACCTCGAAAATATTGGCAGCTAATCCACTTGATAAATGCAGTCGATCGGTTGGTAGATAGGTGAATCAATGCGTCCAGATGGTTTTGCGAAGAAAGAGGACAGGCACGGCTGTTGATGGTTGATGAAGGTGGCGCACGAGAAGGTTGACAATTAATGAAGGATACTTTTTTTTTACACTTTTAACTGAAGACGGCGTTTATTTTTAAGACATTTTAAAAGTAAGATATATATTTAAGACAAAATGATAGTTTCGTCTTAAATATATGTCTTAAAAGACCCCTTGGTGTAGTAGTGCGACATGATAATAATCCTTCTAAGGAATATAAGAAAAAGCCAACAACTATATTACAAGACATGGGGGCTTTGGGAAATTGGAGTTTCTTTCAATGATGGAGGATAAGGAAGTCATTAACGAAGTCATGAAGGTTTACTGTTACACAATATATGTGGGCATGCTATTGATTTTTTTGTTGCAGGGTACTCATGGCACATATGTTCGGATATCCACATCATCTTTTTCTGGATCTTGCATGCAATTAGGGTTTGCATGCAAATTCTAGGGTTTGCATGCACTTTGCATGCATCCCAGTCACCAGGTTGATGCCTCCAGCACCTTAGCCACCTCTTTCTAGCACCTGGGAGCCACTTACTTCAGTTCTTTAGCCCTCCTAGTCTGAAAAGCACCCACTTCTCACCTACTGCCAGAGAAGGGTGTACTTTCTCACCTACCACTGCAGTTCCACTTCAGTTACATTCAGTTAGCTCCGATTCTCCTTGATTTGAGGCTAGTTTCACTCCCGACTGACTGTTTCACTTCCGTTGGACCTCCAGATTGACTAGATGACTTGTTCTGACTTCAGTTAGCCTCCCATGCGCCCCCCACTAAGCCTCCTTCCCTTAATCCGTGCTACACACTTTAGTTACACTTGTTACACTCAGTTAGACTCAGATTGACACCTGGATGACTGGTTCTTGTGCATTGATGAGCACCACCGATTGATGATGAGGACTCCTATTTGGAGTCAAGCTACTCCATTCAGTGATTCGAATGGCCTACTTAGTCAATTTGAATTGCTCACTCACATAGTCAGATTGTATTGTAATTATTCACCCTTATTGGGATATTGAGCACTGCTGCATGTTTTGCACAGTTTTACACCATATTTTCTATGTTCATCTGTTGTGATTGATTTACTTGTTCATTAGATCTGCTGTGACTAATTTTACATGGTATCAGAGCCATTGCAGGGACAAGATCTCTTTTCTACAGGTGGTTCTACAAGAAGATTTGAGTGAATTGCTCAAAAATTGCAAAAAGTTTTGGCATGAAATATCTCAAGGGCATTCGCTCCTGTGCATGCAAAGCTTGAAAATACTTCCAATACCACTCCAGAAGCTTGAGTTTCCACATAATTCCTGGATCTGATACATTGGACCCATTCAACATTGTTTGATCTCCAATCCCAGGTGTGATGCAACTCTAAAAGGGTGGATTGTTCGACCTCATTGTTCTTGGTTTATTGTGATTTGCATGTTTATTGTCTCCAGCAATTGCATTCGCTACACTGTGCATGCAAGCTCCTCTACATCAGTGTGCACTCGCTCCTAGCAATGGAATACTCTTCTTCAAAGCCTATCCTCACCCCATTCAATTATTTTGATTGGAAAGATGATATGGAGATCATATTACATTCAAAAGGTTACTACCGAGTCACTGTTGGTCTTGAATTGGAGCCAAACAATCTGTCAGACAGAACCAAACATTACAACAAGCTTGATGAAGCTTATGGTCTTCTTTGTCTCTCCATCTCCAAAGATCTTCACTTCCATCTCAGCGGATTGAAGACTCCAAAAGCTATATGGGAGCAACTTGAAACACTATTTGGCAAGCAGGATGAGCTTAGGGCTTTTCAATTAGAGAATGAATTGATTACCCTTAGTCCTGAGAATTTCGAGACCATCAATGAATTCTTCACAAAATTCAAGAACTTGAACTTGTAGTTGAAGAATAGTGGAGTTATCAAAGAGGATAAACAATTGATCCTCTCCATTCTAAGCAAGCTTGGTAAAGATTATTCGGTATTTGTCTCTACTTTCAATTCCGGTCGGCTAACTACCCCGAATTGGAAGATGCCTACCTTGAATGCCTTCATTGAGTCCGTCACAAAAGAGCATGACAAGTTGATTCAAATGGGGTCCATAAGCTCCTAATATTCAGCCCTATATGTTCAAGGACCCAAGATCCCGAATGGTAAAGAAAATCAAAAGAAGGAGAAGCGCAAATTCGAGCCTCACAAGTAAAGAGAGAAAGGCAAACAAACGGATGCACCATCCAGTTCGAAGTTCAAGCAAAAGGGAAAAGAAGGTAACCAAAAATCTAAATGTACTTATTGTAACCGTGGATTTCATCCTGAAAGTTCATGTATGAAGAAGACTATAGATCAAATGGCCCTCCTTTTGGAAAAGAACAACATAACCCTTCCTGACGGTGCAAGGAAGAAGGATAGGAATGATGATCATGAAAGAGGACAAGCACTCATGGCAACTGTTTCGAAGCCCACTACTCTCTTGATAGATTCGGGTGCATCGAATCATATGGTTGCAAATATTGATTCTTTTTCTTCATTCAATCCAAACAGATCCATCCCCATCCATTTGGGAGATGACTCAAAAATTTCTTCAAAGGGCAAAGGTACGATTCATGTAGATCATGGAAGCTTTCAGAATGTTCTCTATGTGCCTTCCTTGGCTTCAAATATTCTTTCTGTGTATCAAATGACACACACTGGTGAACCAAAGAAAGTTACATTCATCCCTAATACAGTTGAAATTTCTGATATCAAAAGTGGAAGACTTGTTGCAGTCGGAAAGGCAAGCCACCCTGCAAAATGCTATGAGTTTTCACACTTTATTCCGCTTGCAAAGCTCACTGCTCTTCGCACACATGGTAATGAGGTTAGTAGGATTTGGCATGAAATATTTGGACATCTTAATTATAAGTATTTGCTGCTGCTATCAAAAAAATCCATGGCAGATGGTCTTCCACAACTCCGTTCCTCGAAGGGAATATGCACTGGTTGCATTATTGGGAAGCACCCCAAGCACAGATTCGACCGCGGAAAAGCTAGCAGAGCTTCTACAGTTTTGGGGTTGATACATTTTGATATCAGTGGTCCGCTGCCCCATATGTTATTAAATGGTTCAAGGTATGTTTTGACATTTATTGATGATTTTTCCTGCTTTACATGGGTATTCTTTCTCAAAAACAAGTCAGAAGTGCTTGGAAAATTCAAGGATTTTAAGGCTTCTGTTGAGACCGCCACTGAGAGCAAGATCACAGCTCTTAGATATGATAATGGTGGAGAATATATTAATTCCGAGTTGTTGCAACTTTGTGCCCAAAGCGGAATTTAGATCCAACATACAGTTCCCTACACACCCCAGCAGAACGATGTAGTGGAAAGGAAAAACCGGTCACTGAAAGAGATGGCTACATGCATGATTGAATCAAAAGGTTTGGCTGCAAATATTTGGGCTGAAGCAATCAATGTTGCTGCATAAATACAGAACCGTGTTCCACATTCATCCATGAAAGGTATGACTCCTTTCGAAGCATTATTTGGTCACAAACCGGATGTGTCAAATTTGAGAGTTTTTGGCTCTACTGCATGGGCTAGAATTCCTTCCAAGAAGAGACGAGCTTTGGATCCACAAAGCATCGAGTGCATACTGATAGGATATGGGGAAGAATCAAAAGCATATAAACTCATGTATATCAGATCTAAAAATATATTCATAGAGCGTAGTGTGCAATTTGAAGAACTGCTTCAAGAATTGCAACTAGTCAAGGAAGAGACTGTCGATTCACCGCCTTCACCAGAAGAAGATCCGTGCAGCGATAATGAAGGTATGAGTTCTAATATTTCTGATATTTCAGTAGCATATGATGATAATGAAATATCAGGTTCGGAATCCGACCATCATGATCCTCCTCAGTTACCAAAGTGGGCCCAAAACACTCTCCAATCTGCTGGTTCGAACCTTGGAAATCCTGCTGATCCGAGACGAACAAGAGCAGACTTTCAAAGAGTAGGTATGGAACTTTCTATTGCTGATCCATTACTTCCTGAGATTTTTTATTTGATGGCTGGTTCAGATCCCACATCATACTATTCTTCCCACCGAGATCCGAGATGGCAAAGTGCCATGGATGAAGAGTACAGTTCTCTTCAAAAGAACAACACATGGGAGCTAGTTTCTCTTCCACCTGGAAGAAAATTAGTGAAGTGTAAATGGGTCTACCACACGAAAGTTGCTGCTGATGGCTCTATCAGCAAATACAAAACAAGGTTGGTGGCAAAAGGTTTCTCCCAAGTCCAAGGAGTGGACTACACTGAGACTTTTGCACCGGTTGCAAAGATGGATTCCATCCGCCTTGTTTTGGCTATTTCCGCATCCAAGCACTGGGAAGTGCACCACATGGATGTGAAGAGTGCATTTCTACATGGAGACCTTGCTGAAGAGGTATATATGCAGCAGCCAGAGGGATACACATCAGATCCATCGTTAGTTTGCAGATTGAAGAAATCTTTGTACGGGTTAAAACAGGCCCCAAGAGCTTGGTACGCAAAGATGGACTCCTTCCTTCTTTCTCAGAATTTCCAAAGATGCAAATCTGATCCGAATGTGTATATTCAGCGAGTTAAAGGTAATTTGTTGGTTATTGTACTTTATGTTGATGATATTCTCATTACTGGTAGCACTCTTACTTCAATAAACAAGCTAAAAACTGCCTTAAATCTAGCTTTTGACATGAGCGATTTGGGCTTGCTAAGTCATTTTTTGGGCTTGGAGATAGCTCAAAATTTTGATGGGATCACTATATCTCAGCAAAAATATGCTTCCGACCTGTTATTGAAGTTTAATATGGCTGAATGTAAGGCAGCCCCATTCCCATTCCTCTCAGGAATCAGTCTTGAGGAGGGAGATTCTACACTGCTTGTAGATTGCAATATGTATCGACAGTTGATTGGTTCACTACTTTATTTGACACACTCAAGGCCTGATATTTCATATGCCGTGAGTGCCGTGTCAAGATATATGCAGCAGCCACATGAGATTCATTGACGAGCAACCAAGCAGATCTTGTAGTATGTGCAAGGTACGAGACAGTTTGGCATACATTATGCTGCAAATTCTGAGCTTGATTTCATTGGTTTTACTGATTCAGATTGGGCAGGTGATAGCATTGATTGGAAGTCCACTTCCGGTTATGTTTTCATGATTGGTCATGGTGCTATTCACTGGTCCAGCAAAAAGCAAGCAACCATTGCACTTTCTTCAGCAGAGGCAGAGTATCGAGGGGCAGTCAATGCCTGCATTTAGGCAGTTTGGTTGCAGGGTATTCTTTCCGAGTTTGGTTTTGGTGGCACTACTTCGACTGTCCTATTTTGTGACAATCAAAGTTCTATCAAGATCTCCACAGATCCAGTTCAGCGGAAGAGTACCAAACACATTGAGATTCATATGCATTACATTCGACAGTTGGTGCATGACCGCACCATCATTCTGCAATATTGCACTACTGATGAGCAAATTGCAGACATCTTCACCAAGAGCTTCACTGAGAAGAATTTCTCTTACCTCCGTTCACTGTTGGGGGTGAGTTCCATCATGGTGGAGACATATTGATCCATTATTATGCTTTAGCTTGAGGGGGGGCTTTCTTCCCACTGGGTTTTCCCTCTTTCCTCACTTAGTTTATTTTCAACATTTTTTGGATTATTGTATTGGGGTGACCTTTGGTCTTAGTTACCAGGGCCCTACATTATTTTTTGCACATCATAGTCTAGCTTGAGGGGGGGTGTTCGGATATCCACATCATCTTTTTCAGGATCTTGCATGCAATTAGGGTTTGCATGCAAATTCTAGGGTTTGCATGCACTTTGCATGCATCCCAGTCATCATGTTGATGCCTCCAGCACCTTAGCCACCTCTTTCTAGCACCCGAGAGCCACTTACTTCAGTTCTTTATCCCTCCTAGTCTGAAAGGCGCCCACTTATCACCTAATGCCAGAGAAGGGCGCACTTTCTCACCTACCACTGCAGTTCCACTTCAGTTACATTCAGTTAGCTCCGATTCTCCCTGATTTGAGGCTAGTTTCACTCCCGACTGACTGTTTCACTTCCGTTGGACCTCCAGATTGACTAGATGACTTGTTCTGACTTCAATTAGCCTCCCATGCGCCCCCCACTAAGCCTCCTTCCCTTAATCAGTGCTACACACTTCAGTTACACTTGTTACACTCAGTTAGACTCAGATTGACACCTGGATGACTAGTTCTTGTGCATTGATGAGCACCACCGATTGATGATGAGGACTCCTAGTTGGAGTCAAGCTACTCCATTCAGTGATTCGAATGGCCTACTTAGTCAATTCGAATTGCTCACTCACATAGTCAGATTGTATTGTAATTATTCACCCTTATTGGGATATTGAGCACTGCTGCATGTTTTGCACAGTTTTACACCATATTTTCTATGTTCATCTGTTGTGATTGATTTACTTGTTCATTAGATCTGCTGTGACTAATTTTACAACATAATGGAGTCGTCCTCTGTGGTGCATGGTCTATCTCATGAACCTCCATTAAAACTATCACCTAATGCTAGGTATTTCTTCAATCATGATATGGTTAATTTCTCTTATCTTCATTCTGCTCATCAACAACACCAGTCTTACCTACAACAACAATATGATTAATTTTCTTCCTTTTATTTTTCTTCCAAGAAAAATGTAGATTATATTAGCATAGGTGCCCTGGACGACATTATGTTGGGTGTTGTTGTATTTGAGATTGTCTATGCAGGCATTGATGAATTTGGTGCTTCTGATAAGTTGTGCATGACTGTTGCATGACAGAACTTCACACCAACCGAGAACTTCTCTTTTCTTTATGTTTTAAGTCTTTATAAAGACTTCACTAATCAGCAGCTAGTGTACTTCTCACTACTTTTAATAGTGCCTCACCTGTATTTAATAATGGAGCATATAAGAAAGCCAAGAAACCTTTACAATCTTAACCAATACCTTCCATCTATGATCTAATAGAGACTACGACTCCTTTCACCGAACTCTGAGACTGTCGACTCCCATGATTAGTGGATGGCCGAACTTTCTTGAGCATTTCAATCGAAGAATGCTCGTCTTCTAGATATTTCACTTGACTGGTGAAAGATGGGTCTAAATGGCTGGGATCAATTTTCTTTGACAATCACGAGCTTCTTCATGATGGAAGGATACTTCACAACAGTTCTTTACTTGTCTACCATACTCTTCTATGTAGATTGCAGGCCACAGCTGGACAATCAATGCCAGATGATAACATGTCCAGCAGCTTCCCTTGCATATTGAACCAAACACCCAACAAGAATCTTCCTATAGATTCCCATAAAAAAAACAAATTGTGGTCACTTCCAAATTAATGAGAACCTTGCGACAGACCCCCAAAAAATTAATTCTCAAGTTTCCTTGCGACGGTCAAGACTGGTTTATTGCTTACCCACCACTGCTTTATATGGTTGCGCCTAGGTATACTTCTTACCAGCAACCACTTTGGATCTGTAATTCTGAAATCTATTTTGATCGGCCTAGCTTCTGCATTCGTCTTGTGCTTCGAACTTGTGCTTGGATCTTTGTCCAACGGGGCGGTCTCTCATTTTTTTTTCTTAAGTTTTGAAAGCATAATTTTCCATAGGGTATTTTTTTAATAATTCTAATAATAGATTTTAAGTGTAGTATTCTAGACGATTATTATAGATTGAAAAATATATACATAAAGATATATACGTGAATATTAAATATAAAATATACAATTTACTACTGAAATTTATAAATTTTGACGAATATTATGATAAAAAATATATTTTATGTAAATATAAACAATATCAGAGACTAAAAATGATCAAATAAAGAATTTAGTTTTTGAAAAAAAAAAAAACCAAAAAATAGCCAAAGAGATTTGAACCTTAAGTCCAATCATCTCAAATCCCTAAAAAAATGGGTAAAAGTCAATAGAGTAGAATTGACTTAAGGTTCAAAAAGAGTGAAGGTGGGTTTGTTTTCTATTGGTAAGTAGTGAGATGATTGGACAATTTTTAGTGGTGGCATTTTTTTTAGGTGAAATGAAGAGGCTTCACACTTGATCTTGGATCGATTTTCTTTTGTTAAATGGATCTACTCTTGGATCAATGTCCTCTCCATATTCTGTGAAGATGCTTAAGCTTGCTCTGATACAATGATAAAGTTTATGGAACAGAGGCATTAAGATTATAAGGGCATAAAGCCCTTGGTGCTTTTGTTGCACTTCTATCATTAGCTCAAAATTTTATAGGTTTACAAGGTGTGATTTACAAGGATCAACCATTAATAAATTTGTGATATAAACACTGACTACATGCAACTATGACTTAGCTTTTCTTTAGATTTCCTAAAATGTAAAGGAATCAAGTGATTGCTTGCATGGTGGAAATAATTATAGAATTCTAAAAGACAAAGAACGTATTTGTATGGAACTAGGAAAAGCTCTCCTAATACTATTCTCCTCTCATCTATGTGCTTCATGATGATTGGGATTCAACTGTATCGTATTTTGATTATATTACTTGGTGGTTCTGGAATTTGTTATTGCTCGATTTCTCTTAACAACAAATCACATTGTACAGGAATGCTTCCATATAATTGTATGGAAGAACTAAATTTAACTCTTTATCATCTAGAATTTTGGTTTTGTTTGTATATCAATTTTTAAGGGGTAATCACATTTAATTATCTTAGCATTCAAAATGAGTTTTAATTGCTTCATAATGCTGAACATTTATATTTTGAGGATAGATCATTCCATAATGCTGAACATCTATATTTTGAGGCCAGATCATTGATTCCATAACGCGGTTTTGGATTTAAATAATTTATTGCCCCGAGAGGCGCTCTACAGCCCAGTATGAGGGATATCTTGTAACGTATGTAACATGTAACGTTTGTCAATATTATTGTCGGCCATTAATAAAATGTAATAATAAAAAGTAAAAAGTAATAATATGAAGGAGATCTTGTAACATTATGTGTAACGTTTGTCGATATTATTGTTGGTCATTAATAAAATGTAATAAAAAAAAGTAATAAATATTTTGTCGGCCATTAATAAACGTTTGTTGAGTAATGTTTGTCGAGTATGAGGGAGATGTTGTAACATTTGTCCCGGGAGATGCAGCTTATGTACAGGGGCAGACGAGGATGCAGAACATCTTTTTTGGCGTTGTCCTTTTATATTACAAGTATGGGCAGGATTGAGATAGTCACTACAGATGGATTTGATGGAAGTTGGAGATTCTTACGAAATCTTAATGAAGCAATGGTTTGAGGATCCTATTTTGAAAAGGTTCAGATGTTTGGTTTTCTTGGTTCCATGGTATGTGTGGATAGCACATAACCTCTCAATCTTTGAAGACATTTACCAGCCTTATTTTTATGTGACGTCCCAGGTACTATCGATATATAAATTATTTCAAGGACTGGAGAATAAGGTACACGACATAAAGCCAAAAGATATTTCTGATGTTGCAGAGGATAATGTGGGTTTTTTCGATGGAGCATGTATAAATAATCTTTGTGGTATGGGGGGTACACTGAGGCTTTCGGGGACTTTGGATTATAGCTTTCAAGCTAATGGAGGTAATGGAACTAACAATAGAGCGGAAGCTTTAGCTCTGCGTACTCTATTACTTTTAGCCATAGAGAAGAAAGTGGAAACTCTTAAGATCTATGGGGACTCAAAGATATGGATCAATTATATGAATAAGGTTAATACCTTTAACAATCACTCGCTTCAGAACCTTGGAAGAAATATAGTAAACCAGGTAACATTAATCAAGAATGTATCTTTTGCACATGTTTACAGAGACCAGAACACCAAAGCAGACATTCTATCCAAAGCTGGATTACTCATGGACGAAGGTCAATGCAAGATAATATCTTATTGCCAGGATATTCGGGAAACCAGTTGGATACATTTAGACTCTCTAAATTAGATCTTTTTTGGATCAACGTTTATAGCATTTTTGTGTGATGTTTAAAAGAATGTGAAAGTTTTTAAAAAAAAATACCGATAGCTATTTGTCAAACTAAGAAATTAGTTATGAACGAATGTGCACAAACCGTACCTGCAATTTTTTTTATGCAGATTCTTTTTTTATGCTATCGTGCTTACCAAGCACCTGTGGAATGTATTTTGCTCTTAAAGATCAATATATGACTTTTTCTTTGGAAAAAATGTTGTAACATTTGTTCCTAACATGTCGGCCATAAAAACTATAAATATAAGAAGTAAAAATGTAAAAGAAGTAAAACCAATATTAGAAATATAAGAAGTTAAAAAGATAAAGAATAGGTGACATAAAAAGTAGAAATATAAGAAATAAAAGAAAGAAGTAAAAAATATATTATAGTAGCCATAAGAAGTAGAAACAAAAGAAGTAAAAAAAATAACTATAACCGACATAAGAAATATAAAAAATAGAAGGGATTTGAACCTTAATAAAAAAACATGGTTGCATTGATTTCAACAATGTGTAATTTGTTCCTCACATGTCGGCCATAAAAACTATAGATATAAAAAGTAAAAATGATAAAGAAGTAAAACCAATATTAGAAATATAAGAAGTAAAAAAGATAAAGAATAGTTGACATAAAAAGTAGAAACATGGTTGCATTGATCTCAACAATGTGTAAAACAAATATTAGATATATAAGAAGTAGAAACATGGTTGCATTGATTTTTAAAACAATTATTATAGCCGACATAATAAATAGAAAAAATAGAAGAGATTTGAACCTTAATAAAAAAACATGGTTGCATTGATTTGAACAATGCGTAAAACAAATATTAAAAATATAAGAAGTAAAAAAGATAAAGAATAGCTATTAGAAATATAAGAAGTAAAAAAGATAAAGAATAGTTGACATAAAAAATAGAAACATCATAAATAAAAGAAAGAAGTAAAAAACATAAGAAATAGAAAAAATAGAAGGGATTTGAACCTTAATAAAAAAACATAGTTGCATTGATTTCAATGATGCGTAAAATATAAAAAAGTAAAAAATAGTATAGTTGACATCAAAAATAAAAATATAAGAAATAAAATAAAGAAGTAAAAATATATTATACTAGACATAAGAAGTAGAAACAAAAGAAGTAAAAAAAATTACTATAACGGACATAAGAAATAGAAGCAAAAAGGGTTTTGAACCTTGGTTTCTAGGTTAACACAAGCACAATAACCTTACTACTTACCAATAGACCACACACAAATGTTGTTAAATAACACAAGATGCATATTTATTTGATTCGTCGCATTTATTTTAGCAATGCATATTTTTTTTTTTTTTACATGTATGTATTCAATTGATCAATTTAATAAAAAGTAAAAAATTTGCATTGATTTCAACAATGCATTGTTTTTTGTTATTTGCATTTATACATTGAATTTATCTATTTAATAGAAAAACTATTTGCAATGATTTCAACATATTAATGTTTTTTTCTCTATTTTAGGGTATAGTGTGGATTCTCATGATAATATTGCAAATAAAGAAGACATTGATGATAAAAAAAAGTATGACAAATGTATATAAGAGAAAGAGAAAAAGAATCATCAGAACATATAGAAGAACCTAGAAAACATGACCGTGAACTAAAGAGATCATGAAGAAGTGTTATTTGTGCAAAGGGATTCTCAAAAGCATGAATGTGAGATAATTTTAGGGTTATATAGGAATCAATATATAACTATCAATGAATAAGACATACTTGGATACATGGAATGTGATAACAAGGAAATCTGGAACTCTAATTTTGTTGATATGCAAACTTCCAATCGTGCACTACAGTTCATATATGAAAACTGGCAATTGAATGAAAAGATTTGGCAGGTCTACGATTTCAACTTCCATTCTCATATGATTGATATGAGAAGATGTCAAAACTACCAGGTGTGAAGATAAGAAAATATGAAGAAGATAGATTGAGAATGATCGCGATGTGAACCATATTTTCATTTATTATATCCTTACAAAATTATTGTCTCTATTTTAAAGTTTAACAATTTACTCAATCATTAATACTTATTACTTACATTATGATAATACTCGTAAATGTATCTGTGTTTTCAACTTAACATGTTCTTTACAATGCTGATCAAACTCTAGTTTTGTGTCACCACCCACGACTAAAACCAGCCTAGATCCAAATCCTTGGCTCTATCAAGCGCCGAGAGGGATCAAATCTCCCGAGGTGCAAACCTATTCTCAAGTATTGCACTCAAGGATATTTTCGAGGAGAGGTTTGCACCTCGGGAGATTTGATCTCTCTCGGCGCTTAATAGAGCCTAGGATTTGGATCTAGGCTGGTATTTTATTCATCTCCTATTTCAAAATGATGTTTAATGGTTCAATGTAATTGCACAAATATAACAAAATTCTTGAAAGAAGTTGATGAAAAATTAATACATACATTTTGTTTGTGGACGAAAGATATTACTCTTCAAGTTTATGAAAATATACATATTTTCATCTTCTATTTTTTTTTCCAATTTTTTATATATACACAAATTACAATCCTAAAGCCACGATGAAATCAAGTTTGTAAAAGTATAAATACTCCATCTCTTTCAAATCTTTGATCATGTAACCTCCTCCGCTTAATTAAAAAAAATAAAAAGTAAAAAATTACAGTCCTCATGCCAACATTGAGATAATGTAAATATGCATTAAAATGAAATTTACCTAAACTAAAAAATGACAATGAGCTAGGTAAGGGATTAACCCCTATGATCAGTCTCCTTTGAATCCAACACACAGTTCCCAACTTCCCACTTCTCCCGTTTTGATCCCGTATGGATTCCCTATAAACCAAAAGATCTAGAAAATAAAAAATAAGGCTATGACCTGAGAGTTTCATGTTATTTTCTGTTACTATTTAATTAATAACATTTCTACGTCTCTCCGCACCTTTAGATACACTACAAATCCTTGAATATTTTACAAAATATACAAGTTGGATACAAAAATAATCCTATGAAAGCATATGTCTTTGAAAAGAGCTTTACAAGACATGATGTAAAGAAAATAATTCCAGGTCCTAACTTCCTAACTACTTTCTTTTAAAGCGATTTCACGTTTGGAGAATCTAGACTTTAGTTACCCTTAAAATGCAAGGAATCAACAGAGCTTCTAATTAGAGTTATAGTCTAACAAACACTTAATCAAACACTTAATTTTTTATTAAATTTAACAGTCCACTTTTGGTGACCTGGAGATCCATGTGGAACGCACTGAAATTTTGAAACCCACATTTTGTCTTGTTTCATGAAATTGGGCATGCTTCACAAGTACAAAACAACAAATATCCATCAATTGGCTCAGGAATGACCACAATAATAAGGAAAGGGTTCAAAAATCAAGAGGATGCTCATCTATGCAGGCTTTTATTCACTCCCCCAGCTTTAAACATCATTTACATTGTAAACCTTCCCTCCCATCACCATTAAAAATTGATAATCTTACGGGAAGAAATTTTATTTGTTCCTTGTCGCAATGGCAGGGACAAGTTGAAGTAGTGTGTAAAGAGTTATATTTTATTAATAGATGGTTGTTGTTCATTTATGTGTGTCTCTCTTGAGATTAAGTGTGAGGTGTGTCATGCTTCAAATTGCCTTCTTTGTATAGGTTTTTATTGTCCGGATAATGTTGTCCAGATAGCTCCGTCTCAATTGCTTTAAGTTTAACTTTAAAATAAATATATGTCCTAATTATACATAACAATAAAAAATGTGTTATGTAATAGAGAAAATTATAAATATCTGGAAGCATAGTAGCACTCATATATACTATTTTATCTTATTTTCGCAATAAAACTATATTGCTGCTAATTTTTCTCAATCTCTTAACGAAATCAGCGAGGACTGATATCATTATTATATGAAGCAACTTTGTGACAAATTTAGTGTAAGGTAAAAAGAAAATGAATCAAAAGATGAAGATGATTGGGTGTGATTTACTGACACAAAAATTGAAAATGCGTGAAGTGGAATATTAGATGTTCTATTGAGGGAAGCAACCTTCTATGGAGTTGTTAACCTCTGGCATACAGAGTCCCACTCCAAATTCTTAGAACAAAGCAATATGCATAATACACATCGACAAAGCAGAAGATGCATTTAACAGAAAGTAAGTGGTACAAAGAATGTTACTACTTTTATTGAAAAACATATAACAAGAATGACATATATCCAGAACTGTCTCCAAACTAAATTAAAAGGCCATGTCGATTACAGACTCTAACTGATACGGTGTTGGACACCTTATTTATGCATCTTATTTGATCCCCCACATAGCTGAACTGCCAGGGCCCTGAATATCAGGATGTTGCATCTTTTATTACTTCACTAGATGACCATAAGATCTTCTACTTCATCAATATTTGGCATGCCTGCTTACAACTACTTAATAGTGGCGGTGGTGAGAAGAGTGTGATGACGATGGGGGATAAGTGTCATGGTATGGAGGTGGCGGAGGATAGTTTTAGTAATACGGTGGAGGAGGAGATGGGGATGGGGGTGGTGGAGACTTGTAGTAGTAGCTGGGTGGAGGAGGAGATGGGGATGGTGGGGGAGGCAATTTGTAGTAGTAGGGTGGTGGAGGAGAGCGGGATGGTGGGGGAGGGGATTTGTAGTAGTATGGGGGAGGAGGAGATGGGGATGGTGGTGGTGGAGACTTGTGGTAGTAGGGTGGAGGAGGAGATGGGGATGGTGGGGGAGGCGTTTTGTAGTAGTATGAGGGAGGAGGAGATGGGGATGGCGGTGGTGGAGACTTGCAGTAGTAGGGTGGAGGAGGAGATGGGAATGGTGGGGGAGGAGGAGGTGGGGATGGCGGTGGTGGAGACTTGTAGTAGTAGGGTGGAGGAGGATATGGGGATGGTTGGGGAGGCGATTTGTAGTAGTATGGTGGTGGAGGAGAGGGGGATGGCGGGGGAGGGGATTTGTATTAGTAGGGGGGAGGAGGAGATGGGGATGGCGGTGGTGGAGACTTGTAGTAGTAAGGCGAAGGAGGAGATGGGGATGGCGGTGGTGGATATTTGTAGTAGTAGGGGGGAGGTGGAGATGGGGATGGAGGAGGCGGGGACTTGTAGTAGTAGGGCGGTGGAGGAGATGGTGATGGAGGCGGTGGGGATTTATAGTAGTAGGGTGGTGGAGGAGATAGAGAGGGTGGTGGAGGTGACTTGTAGTAGTATGGAGGAGGTGGAGATGGAGAGGGAGGGGGAGGTGACATGTAGTAATATGGTGGAGGTGAAGGAGAAGGTGGAGGGGGTGATTTGTAGTAGTATGGAGGAGGGGGTGATGGTGAGGGGGGCGGTAGTGATTTGTAGTAATAAGGCATAGGAGGGGACGAAGATGGTGGAGGGGGTGACTTGTAGTGGTACAGAGGACGGGGTGATGGTGATGGGGGCGGTGGTGATTTGTAATAATAGGGCTGAGGAGGGGACAAAGATGGTGGAGGGGGTGACTTGTAGTGGTACGGAGGAGGGGGTGATGGTGATGGGGGAGGTAGTGATTTGTAATAATAGGGCAGTGGTGGAGACTTGTAGTAGTACAAAGAATGGTACAAAGAATGTTACTACTTTTATTGAAAAACATATAACAAGAATGACATGTATCCATATCTGCCTCGAAACTAAATTGAAAGGCCATGTCGATTACAGACTCTAACTGATATGGTGTCGGGAACCTTATTTATGCATCTTATTTGATCCCCCACATAGCTGAACTGCCAGGGCCCTGAATATCAAGATGTTGCATCTTTTATTCCTTCACTAGATGACCATACGATCTTCTACTTCATCAATATTTGGCATGCCTGCTTACATCTACTTAGTATTGGTGGTGGTGAGAAGAGTGTGAGAAAGATGGGGGATAAGTGTCATGGTATGTAGGTGGCAGAGAAGGATAGTTTTAATAATACGGTGGAGGAGGATATGGGGATGGGGATGTTGGAAACTTGTAGTAGTAGGGTGGAGGAGGAGATGGGGATGGTGGGGGAGGCGATTTGTAGTAGTAGGGTGGTGGAGGAGAGGGGGATGGTGGGGGGCGGGATTTGTAGTAGTATGGGGGAGGAGGAGATGGGGATGGTGGTGGTGGAGACATATAGTAGTAGGGTGGAGGAGGAGATGGGGATGGTGCGGGAGACGATTTGTAGTGGTAGGGGGAAGGAGGAGATTGCGTTGGCGGTGGTGGAGACTTGTAGTAGTAGGGTGGTGGAGGAGATGGGGATGGTGGGGGAGGCGATTTGTAGTAGTAGGGGGGAGGAGGAGATGGGGATGGCGGTGGTGGAGACTTGTAGTAGTAGGGGGGAGGAGGAGATGGGGATGGAGGGGGTGGGGACTTGTAATAGTATGGTGGAGGAGGTGAAGGTGATGGGGGAGGTGGAGATTTGTAGTAGTACAGAGGAGGAGGAGATGGAGAAGGAGGGGGTGGTGATTTGTAGTAGTACGGAGGAGGAGGAGATGGAGAAGGAGGGGGTGGCAACTTGTAGTAGTACGGAGGAGTAGGAGATGGAGATGGAGGGGGAGGGGACTTGTAGTAGTATGGTGGAGGAGGTGATGATGATGGGGGATGTGGAGATTTATAATAGTATGGTGTTGGGGGAGAAGGCGATGGTGGGGGAGGCGATTTGTAGTAGTACGGGGGAGGTGGAGATGGAGATGGTGGGGGAGGATATTTGTAGTAGTAGGGTGGTGTTGGAGGAGATGAATATGGGGGAGGAGGGTGCTTGTATTAGTAGGGGGGAGGGGGATATGGGGACGGCGGTGGTGGGGACTTATAGTAGTAGGGTGGAGGCGAGGAAGGTGATGGAGGAGGGGGAGACTTGTAGTAGTAGGAAGGTGGAGGAGATGGAGATGGTGGAGGTGGGGACTTCTAGTAGTAGGGCGGTGGAGGATATGGTGATGGAGGCGGTGGGGATTTATAATAGTAGGGTGGTGGAGGAGATGGTGATGGAGGTGGTGGGGATTTATAGTAGTATGGTGGTGGGGAAGATGGAGAGGGAGGCGGAGGTGATTCGTAGTAGTATGGAGGAGGGGGAGATGGAGAAGGAGGGGGAGGTGACTTGTAGTAATACGGTGGCGGAGGTGAAGGATAAGGTGGAGGGTGTGATTTGTCAAGGGAAAAGCACACCGCCCAGTAAATAAGATTTAACTGTGTAGATGATAAATATTTTCTTTTTCTTTGTATGCTATAGAACTGCATTGTTCCTAGCAAATACTTTGATCTAATTTTTCTTCCACTTTTTATCCAACACTTTACTTCACAAATTAATAACATGGAAACTAACTGCACATTTCACTTTTACTACGCAGAGATTAACTGTGCAAATGAACTTAGCATAAATGCGCAGATCGCAGAACTTGACTTTGTATGAACTTCACAGTTCACACAATATTTACTTTTGCACACACTTTTAACTTTACAAAATTAACTGTGCGGTTAACTTTGCATAACCCAAACTTAAATAAACTTTATCTTAAAACATTTCTTCTTAAAACATGAGAACCCAAACATCTAAGTGAAACTTACTGCGCAGTTACTCCTTGATAAAAATAGAACTTTCACCACAGTGAAATACTTAGAAATCTTGCTTTGATTTACAGACCGTAAATGTAAACAACATTTACATAGGTCAATATGAAATAGATGCGTGGCATGCATAGACCAGCATTCTTGAGAATGAATTCATAAAACTATAGATTTATATATTTCCACTATAAAACAGAGTAACTTTGTCGCACTTACAGAGAGATGAGATTTACTTCGAACTTTCCCTTCTTACACAGACCTTGGGCTCTTGAAACACTTCACGGATCTTCACTTCTTCTCTTCACACATCTCTTATCTCTATCTCTACATCTCTATCTAATCTTCTGTGAGAGGTTTTCATTTATACAAAAACTTAGGTTTAGCTTCACCTGGAAGTTACAGGGTTGCAATAAACACTACAATTAATTTCTACCTAAGAAAATATGATCTTGCGGAATACAAATGCGGCTACTTAAATACTAACTTGCCGTGAGTCGGATTGGCTGCAAACTGGATGACTGTCTGACATTGCAGACTCACGAAATGACTTCTAACATATCCAACGCATATCAGATATGCTATCAGCTCATTAATTATGATATTTCCAACACTCCCCCTTAATTATGAGCGGATGGGGATCATTAAAAAAAAATAAATTTTACAAAATATTTCAGAGTTGAAACATGCTTTGTTCATGACATAGTTCACTGCGCAGAACTAGTCACTCCCAAACAACTTTGCATAAATTGGAATGGGTCATTTTCCAATGGTTTTGTAAATATGTCTGCAACCTGATCTTCAGACCTGCAAAATTCTAAACAGATTTCCTTATTGTTTATCAATTATTTGATAAAATTATACATTGTGTCGATGTGCTTGGTTCTCTTATGGAACACATGATTATTTGATAGTATGATAGCTGAATTGTTGTCGCAGTAAATGACTGTGGGTTCTTGCTGGTTCTACGACAGATCACTTAACATTCTGCGCATCCAAACTGCCTGACATGCAGCGCTTGTAGCTGCGACATACTCTGCTTCTGCTGAAGAAAGAGTTACTATGGGTTGTTTCTTTGAAGCCCATGATACAACACCTGTTCCTACATGAAATGTATTCCCAGATGTGCTTTTTCTATCATCTATGCTACCTCCATTGTCACTGTCAGTGTATCCAATGAGTTCGAAATTTTCTAAGGTTGAATACAGAATACCAAAATCTTTTGTTCCACTTACATACCTCATAATTCTTTTACATGCTTGCCAATGAGATTCTTTTGGTGAATCCATGAATATTGATATTAAGCTGACTCCATACATGATATCTGGCCTTGTTGCTGTGAGATACATAAGGCTGCCAACAAGCCTTCTAAATAGCATAGGATCTAAATTGGATCCATCATCATCCCTGCTCAATTTCAAACCTGTTATCACTGGTGTTGGAATTGTCTTGCAATTGAACATCTTAAATCTGTTCAAGACATCACTTGCATATTTTGACTAAGATATAAATATCCCATTTTCAGTTTGTTGGACTTCTATGCCTAGAAAATACTTCATAAGCCCCAAATTAGTCATTTCAAATTCACTTTCCATGACTGATCTAAATTTTTCTATGCAAAAATCACCAGTAAATATTAAATCATCTACATATAGGCATACAATTAGCTTATTACCTTGCTAGTTGATTTTTGTGTACAACGTTGGTTCACATTCACTTCTATGAAATCCATTTTGAATGAGGTATGAGTCAATGTGACTGTACCAAGCTCTAGGAGCTTGCTTCAAACCATAGAGTGCCTTCTTCAATCTGTATACTCTGTTTCCTTGTCCTGGAACTTCATAGCCTTGTGGATGCTCCACATATACTTCTTCTTCCAAATAACCATTTAAAAATGCAGACTTTACGCCCATTTGGTAAACATGCCATTTCTTTTATGTTGCGATGGCCAAAACTGTTATGATAGTATCCATTCTTGCTACAAGTGCAAAGGTTTCATTGAAGTCTATGCCAGGTTGCTGATTGAACCCCCTTGCTACCAATCTTTCCTTGTGCTTCTGCACATTTCCATCATCATCTTGCTTGGTCTTATAAATCCATTTCACGCTTATCACATCCTTGTCCTTATGAACATCAACTAATTCCCATGTTTGATTCTTCTCCATGCATTCTATTTCTTCATCCATGGCTTGTGCCCAAACTTTATCTTCAACTGCTTCTTCAAATGTTAGAGGATCATTAACTTGAGAAAATAATGCAAAAATAGAGAATGAATTAGGTGTACCGGACTCATATATCTCATGCAAAGTTCTTGTCTTTGTCGGAGTTGATGGTGTCAAACTGCGCGAACTGCTTGATGGAGTTTGTCGTGCACTTGGTGTGCTTGTCGGAGTAGCTTGAGTTGTGCCTTGTGCTAAAACATGCTGCGCAGTCCTGGGAGTAGGAGGAGCTGCGCAGTTCTGATTCACATGCGATGTCTCAACCACAGCTTCTGCGATGTCATCATGTTCAACATGTGACACGATTTTCACATTCTTCTCCACAGTTCCATCCCATGCTTCATTTTCTACAAACTGAACATCTCGAATGATAATAACTTTCCTTGTGGCAGGGTCATACAACTTGTATACTTTTGTGTCTTCAGAATACCCAATAAAAATGCATTTTTGTCCTTTATTGTCTAATTTTCTTCTTAGCTGACCTGGAACATGTGCGTATGCTACACAACCAAAAACTTTTAAATGCGAAACACTATGTTTCATACCTATCCATGCTTCCTGTGGAACTTTTTTCTTCATGCTCTTCGTCGGACATCGATTCATGATGTAAACAGCAGTTGCCACTGCTTCAACCCAGTATTCATTTGATAGATGCATGGCTACCAACATACTACGTTCCATCTCCATAATGGTTTTGTTTTTCCTCTCTGCGATACCATTCTGCTGCGATGTATACCGCGCAGTGAATTGCTTCTGTTTGCCATGATTTTTGCAAAAATTCAAGAAATGATTTGAAACATACTCACCACCTCTATATTTTCTTAATATATTGAAGTTGTAACCACTATGTTTCTCCACGAGTGCCTTGAACTGCTGAAAACAACCAAATGCATCAGATTTATATTTTAGAAAATAAAACCATGTTTTTCTTGTGAAATCATCAATAAATGTGAGAAGATAAGTGCATCCTCTCATGGATGGTGTTTGCATCGGTCCAAAAATATCAGAGTGCACAATTTCAAGTGGTGTGCGAGCTCTGTATGACTTTCCGACTGGAAAAGTCTCTCTGTGTTGTTTTCCAAAGATACAGCCTTCACAAATTCTCTCTGGATTTTCGATCAATGGAAATCCTTTCACCATGTCCTTCATGTGTAGTAGCTTCAGCCCACCAAAATTTAGATGTCCAAATGTGAAGTGCCATAACCAGGATTCATCCCGAATTTTTGTTTGAAACACAGCTTACATTGCGTTGTCTTTTTCTTAAACCGCGTAGTGAGTGTCTGCTCCTTTTCTCTCTGCACAGAGCGCAGTTCCAGAATTTTCATTCTGACTTCCATGAAAAAATTGATTTTTTTTTCATTTTATGATTGGTGTAATCCTCAAAGGAAACAAGTGATTGCTTGTCATTTGCACTTCGACTATCAACTGATTGCTTGGATATATGTCTTTGATCAGACAACACTTTCCTATCACATGGATTCCGTAACCTTTTTCTATCAGTTGTCCAGTGCTCATCAAATTATGCTTCAAACCTTGAACATAATAAACATCAGACATATATTTCTGCTCCCCCTGTTTGGTTAGAATATCAACAGTACCCTTACCCAAAACAGTGACTTGAAAATTATTTCCAAGTGTAACATTAGTTTGAACTGATTTATCTAGACTAGAAAATAGATGTAAATTACCAGTCATATGATTGCTATAGCTTGAGTCTAAATACCATATGTCATTTGGGATTTCTTGGACAACATTGCATTCAAGTGGAGATGCACATGCTAAGAACAGTGAGCTGTTTGAAGTGCTGCTATTGCTTGACTATGTTTGGCCTTGCTTTCCTTGGTCATACTGCTTCTTCTTGCATTCATATGCAAAGTGTCCATACTTTTTACAGTAATGACATTGAATTTTTGATTTATCATACCTTTGTCCACTTGACTGGTTGGGGGTCTGATTCTGACCTCTTCCCGTGA
This sequence comes from Larix kaempferi, assembly GCA_027924585.1. Classification (NCBI taxonomy): domain Eukaryota; kingdom Viridiplantae; phylum Streptophyta; class Pinopsida; order Pinales; family Pinaceae; genus Larix; species Larix kaempferi. The sequence continues at coordinate 6,965,650 of BSBM01001329.1, forward strand.
CATGTGCAGGACTGCTGCTGCGACCTCCTATGAAAGAACTTCATCCTCTTCCTCTAGAGTTTGATCTTTCTCTGCCTCTTCCATGCCTTATGGATGACTGTGCTGCAAATGCACCTTCCAGCGATGTATCTGAGCCGCTGATTCTATGTTCATGATTGAGAAGTGAGGATTGCAACTCATCAATAGTAAATGTGGACAGATCTTTGTTTTCCTCCAGGGTCACAACCAAAGATTCAAATTTCTTTGGAAGAACTCTAAGAACTTTTTCAACAACTCTTTGGTCACCTAGGTTTTTTCCATGAGACTTTATTTGATTAACCAGACCAATAACATGAGTATAGAATGAGTCTATTGAATCTGTATCTTTCATTGATAGAGATTCAAAATCTCTTCTAAGAATTTGAAGTTTCGCAGTCTTTACCTTGTTTAAGCCTTGATAGGAAGTTTCGAGTGTGTCCCACGCTTGCTTACCTGACTGTGCTGCTGCTACTCTTGGGAATATTGATTCATGTGTCACTTGATGTATGTGGAACAACGCCTTTCCATCTTTCTTCCTCTGTTCCTTCAGAACATCCTTCTTAGCTTGTGTGAGATTGTTGTATGCTGCTAGAGCTATTGGCTCTGCATAACCATGCTGGACTATTTCCCATACATCTTGACCTCTAAACAAAGATTTCATAGTTAGAGACCAATATTCATAATTTTTACGAGAAAATATTGGAGCTTTCAAATTACCTGAAGTGGAAGCCATTCTTAATCACTTTTCCCTTTTGTAAATACAATTTCTACTTTCCGTAAACCAGGCTCTGATACCAGATCAAGGGAAAAGCACACTGCGCAGTAAATAAGATTTAACTGCGCAGATGATAAATATTTTCTTTTTCTTTGTATGCTATAAAACTGCGTTGTTCCTAGCAAATACTTTGCTCTAATTTTTATTCCACTTTTTATCCGACACTTTACTTCACAGATTAATAGCATGGTATTTCACTTTTACTACGCAGAGATTAACTGCGCAATTCAACCTTTTACTACGCAGTTGAACTTAGCACAAATGCTTAGATATTTAGCTGCGCGGAACTTGACTTTGTATGAACTTCGCACTTCACACAATATTTACTTTTGCACACACTTTTAACTTTACAAGATTAACTGCGCGGTTAACTTCGTATAACCCAAACTTAAATAAACTTTATCTTAAAACATTTCTTCTTAAAACATGAGAACCAAAACATCTAAGTGAAACTTACTATGTGGTTACTCCTTGATAAAAATAGAACTTTCACCACAGTGAAATACTTAGAAATCTTTATTTGATTTACAGACCGTAAATGTAAACAACATTTACACAGGTCAATATGAAATAGATGCGCGACATGCATAAACCAACATTCTTGAGAATGAATTCATAAAACTATAGATTTTAATATTTCCACTGTAAAATAGAGTAACTTTGCCACACTTACAGAGAGAGGATATTTACTTCAAACTTTCACTTACACAAAGATTGGGCTCTTGAAACACTTCATGGATCTTCACTTCTTCTCTTCACACATCTCTTATCTCTATCTCTACATCTCTATCTAATCTTCTATGAGAGGTTTTCGTTTATACACAAACTTAGGTTTAGCTTCACCTGGAAGTTACAGGGTTGCAATAAACACTGCAATTAATTTCTACCTAAGAAAATCTGATCTTGTGGAATACAAATGCGGCTACTTAAATACTAACTTGCCGTGAGCCGGATTGGCTACAAACTGACTGACTGTCTGACATTTCAGACTCACAAAATGACTTCTGACAGAGCCGGTGCATATCATATACTCTATCAGCTCATTAATTATGATATTTCCAACAATTTGTAGTAGTATGGAGGAGGGGGTGATGGTGAGGGTGGCGGTGGTGATTTGTAGTTATAGGGTGGAGGAGGGGATGGAGATGGTGGAGGGGGTGACTTGTAGTAGTACGGAGGAGGGGGCGATGGTGATGGGGGCGGTGGTGATTTGTAGTAATAGGGCGGAGGAGGGGATGGAGATGGTGGTGGTGGAGATTTATAGTAATAAGTCGAAGGAGGTGGCGGAGATTTGTAATAATATTTATGAGGAGGCGGTGGTGATTTATAGTAATACAAAGGGGGATGAGATGGAGATGGGGGAGGCGGATATTTTTAATAGTAAGGCGGAGGAGGAGATGAGTAGTGATATTCCTCTACATTAGCGGTTACAACAATGATGGAAAGAAGTAGTGGCAATAATAATGCAGTCATTCGGGAGAGCAAGAGGCCTCCTCCCTGGTGAAATTCCTCCATGGTTGCTTCCTTGCAAGAGTGTAGTACTATGACAATAGGACAACCGTTGCTTCTCTCTGTTTTGTGGAACAGGGAGTATTTAGAGGGTGGAGGAAGAGTATATATCTCCTCTCATCCTCTTAGACATGAAACAATGTTCGCACTCGCTGAGATTTATAGGGTTTCTTTCAACAATATTGATGTTGAAGTCGAGTAGTTATTGTGTGATCCAGCCACGGTTCTAGGTCTTGACCATTTACCGGGAGCAACTTTTTCCATATAAGATTTAATCAATAATGTAACACGTGAAGATTAAAAAAAACAATGGAACAAGATGACAAATTCTAAGTCTGTTGGCATGAAAGCGAGCAGTGGATTGTGCGATGGTGGTGACTGAGTAAACGGGCCGCTTGCTGGCCGTGTTAGTGAACCGCTTTTGAAGCAGTGGGATGTGGACAACAACATCTCTCCAACAACAGTGGGACTTATCTCAATGCGCCCTGCTTCAAAGTTAACCACTAAATTTGTAGCTGCACCTTGATCACTAAGTCAAGTTTCGGGGGGGGGGGGGGAACGCGTGGACAGTGAACGCACGTCCATCCAATTTGCAAAACTTAATAAACACGTCGATTAGTCATGTGAAAACCACGTTTAAATTGATTTAATATTTGGAATAGTGTACAACATTGTATGTATTTATAATTTGGGTGTTGAAGTGAGGAAATGTTTAGTGGTTTCAGTGACTATAAATAATATACCACCTGTGATAGTCAACCTATGAATGCTGGCATATATTTTTGTTTCTCTTTATTATTATTTGAAAATCGGTATTGTGTCTTTCCATTTACAAGTTGCAACCATACATTTAATAAAAAAATAGAAACATCTATTAAATTAGAATTATTTTCATGTCCTTCCATTTACAAGTTGCATTGATTTTTCCTAAAATAAACAACTCCTTTAACTCAATGATTTTTCCAGTGTTTTTTGACTTTTTTATTATTGCAATGAGCTTACAAATTTAAGTGCTCAACGCTCATTGATTACATTAAAATGTTACAAAACGTTGGGAGTTGGAGAACCTTGGAGACAAAGTTTGAGAATTATTTGCATTATCAAAGGTAATGCATGCACTATTTTTTTGGTAAATTATATTTAGTGATCTGTTTAGATTCAAACATTTACTTAAATCTATGAGTTTGAAGAAACGTTATCAAGTATGTATTTTTTAATAATTTTAAATAACATAAATAATGTGCAGCGTGTGTATTTAGTGATTTATCCCATAATTTATGTAATTTATATAGATTCAGACTCAAAAGTCTTGGTATATTTCTTACAAATTTAAGTGCTCAATGCTCATTGATTACATTAAAATGTTACAAAACGTTGGGAGTTGGAGAACCTTGGAGACAAAGTTTGAGAATTATTTACATTATCAAAGGTAATGCATGCACTATTTTTTTGGTAAATTATATTTAGTGATCTGTTTAGATTCAAACATTTACTTAAATCTATGAGTTTGAAGAAACGTTATCAAGTATGTATTTTTTAATAATTTTAAATAACACAAATAATGTGCAGCGTGTGTATTTAGCGATTTATCCCATAATTTATGTAATTTATATAGATTCAGACTCAAAAGTCTTGGTATATTTCTCTCATGGTTCAATTTCAGTGAGAGATGCAGAATTTAAATGAAGGCCAATACTAAATAAGGCATTGAGAGACATGAAATCTATGTGCAACATTTGGAATGAAATGTAGTTTGTAGAACAACAGAATATATTAAAAAAATAGCATACAAAGCTATATATTCATCATTATTATTTATAATTCTTGTGAACTATGCATGATTGCACTTGGTATGCTTGCATTCTGTAATTGCTTAATTGCAGTTTCCATCATAGCCACCTGTTCCTTGAGATTTTGATTTTTGCTGTCTAGACTCATGCAGTTGCTTGAGGAGAGAAGCCCTCTAATGTTTTGCTACAATGAGCTCTGGAGTCCGAACTAGGTAGGCATTTCGTGCCTTTATTTTATTTTTAATAGCCTAGTATTTTTATCCTCGCTGTCTATAAACTCCTTTACTTTTGTGAAGTATTGGGGAGTTTATAACGATTAGATTTACAAAAGCTTGTATCTATTTAAAAATTTGGATTCTTATTACGATTTTTTTTTAAAAAGACTTCATTGTTGAAGGGTAAAATTTTAAACAAAATGTTTTGTGATGGGTAATATAAAAATCCCAAAACGTAAAAAAAAAAAATCCGACGGGTAGAATGAAAACCAAATTCCAACACTGGTAGCACTCATATATACTATTTTATCTTATTTTCACAATAAAACTATATTGCTGCTAATTTTTCTCAATATCTTAACGAAATCAGCGAGGACTGATATCGTTGTCATATGAAGCAACTTTGTGACAAATTTAGTGCAAGGTCAAAAGCAAATGAATCAAAAGATGAAGATGATTGGCTGTGATTTACTAACACGAAAATTGAAAATGCGTGAAGTGGAATATTAGATGTTCTATTGAGGGAAGCAACCTTCCGTGGAGTTGTTAACCTCTGGCATACAGAGTCCCACTCCAAATTCTTAGAACAAAGCAATATGCATAATACGCATCGACAAAGCAGAAGATGCATTTAACAGAAAGTAAGTGGTACAAAGAATGTTACTACTTTTATTGAAAAACATATAACAAGAATGACATGTATCCAAATCTGCCTCCAAACTAAATTAAAAGGCCATGTCGATTAGAGACTCTAACTGATACGGTGTTGGACACCTTATTTATGCATCTTATTTGATCCCCCACATAGCTGAACTGCCAGGGCCCTGAATATCAGGATGCTGCATCTTTTATTACTTCACTAGATGACCATAAGATCTTCTACTTCATAAATATTTGGCATGCCTGCTTACAACTACTTAATAGTGGCGGTGGTGAGAAGAGTGTGATGACGATGGGGGATAAGTGTCATGGTATGGAGGTGGCGGAGGACAATTTTAATAATACGGCGGAGGAGGAGATGGGGATGGGGGTGGTGGAGACTTGTAGTAGTAGCTGGGTGGAGGAGGAGATGGGGATGGTGGGGGTGGCGATTTGTAGTAGTAGGGTGGTGGAGGAGAGCGGGATGGTGGGGGAGGGGATTTTTTTTCAACGGAAAAATCACCTTCCTGCTATTCCGAAGAATCAAGGAAAGCTTGAAATACAATCATTACAATAGGGCTCAACAAGAGCATCATGTCACTTACAAGAATTGAACCTGGGTGGGGAGGGCAACAATCTTTCCTCCCAACCACCCAAGCTACAACCAATGGACTGTTGGGGGAGGGGATTTGTAGTAGTATGGGGGAGGAGGAGGTGGGGGATGGCGGTGGTGGAGACTTGTAGTAGTAGGGTGGAGGAGGAGATGGGGATGGTGGGGGAGGCGATTTGTAGTAGTATGGGGGAGGAGGAGATGGGGATGGCGGGTGGTGGAGACTTGTAGTAGTAGGGTGGAGGAGTAGATGGGGATGGCGGGGGAGGCGATTTGTAGTAGTATGGGGGAGGAGGAGATGGGGATGGCGGTGGTGGAGACTTGTAGTAGTAGGGTGGAGGAGGAGATGGGGATGGTTGGGGAGGCGATTTGTAGTAGTAGGGCGGTGGAGGAGAGGGGGGATGGTGGGGGAGGGGATTTGTAGTAGTAGGGGGGGAGGAGGAGATGGGGATGGCGGTGGTGGAGACTTGTAGTAGTAAGGCGGAGGAGGAGACGGGAATGGCGGTGGTGGAGATTTGTAGTAGTAGGGGGGAGGAGGAGATGGGGATGGAGGGGGCGGGGACTTGTAGTAGTAGGGCGGTGGAGGAGATGGTGATGGAGGCGGTGGGAATTTATAGTAGTAGGGTGGTGGAGGAGATGGAGAGGGTGGTGGAGGTGACTTGTAGTAGTATGGAGGAGGTGGAGATGGAGAGGGAGGGGGAGGTGACTTGTAGTAATACGGTGGAGGTGAAGGAGAAGGTGGAGGGGGGTGATTTGTAGTAGTATGGAGGAGGGGGTGATGGTGAGGGGGGGCGGTGGTGATTTGTAGTAATAAGGCGGAGGAGGGGACGGAGATGGTGGAGGGGGTGACTTGTAGTGGTACGGAGGAGGGGGGTGATGGTGATGGGGGCGGTGGTGATTTGTAATAATAGGGCGGAGGAGGGGACGGAGATGGTGGAGGGGGTGACTTGTAGTGGTACGGAGGAGGGGGTGATGGTGATGGGGGCGGTGGTGATTTGTAATAATAGGGCGGAGGAGGGGATGGAGATGGTGGTGGTGGAGATTTATAGTAATAAGGAGAAGGAGGTGGCGGAGATTTGTAATAATATTTAGGAGGAGCCGGTGGTGGTGATTTATAGTAATACGGAGGGGGAGGGGATGGAGACGGGGGAGGCGGAGATTTGTAATAGTAAGGCGGAGGAGGGGATGAGTAGTGATATTCCTCTGCATTAGCGGTTACAGCAATGATGGCAAGAAGCAGTGGCAATAATAATGCAGTCATTCGGGTGGGCGAGAGGCCGCCTCCCCGGTGAAATTCCGCCATGGTTGCTTCGTTGCAAGAGTGCAGTACTATGGCAATAGGACAACCGCTGCTTCTCTCTGTTTTGTGGGACAGGGAGTATTTAGTGGGTGGAGGAAGAGTATATCTCTCCTCTCAGCCTCTGAGACACGAAACTATGTCCGCACTCGCTGAGATTTATAGGGTTGCGTTCAACAATATTGATGTTACTGTGATCCAGCCACGGTTTTAGGTCTTGACCATTTACCGGGAGCGACTTTTTCCATATAAGATTTAATCAATAATGTAGCACGTGAAGATTAAAAATAACAATAGAACAGGGATGACAAATTTTAAGTCTGTATGAAAGCGAGCGGTGGATTGTGCGATGGTGGTGAGTCGGTGACCGAGCAAACGGGCCGCTCGCTGGCCGTGTCAGTGAAGGGCTTTTGAAGCGGCGGGATGTGGACAGCAACATCGGATCCCTCCAACAGCAGTAGGCCCCGTTTCAAAGTCAACCATTGACTTTGTAGCTGCGCCTCGATCACTAGGGTTAAGTTTCGGTGGAGGGCGCAAAACGCGTGGTCAGTGAACGCACGTCCATCCCATTTGCAAAACTTAAATAAACACGTCGATTAGTCTCGTGAAAACCGCGTTTAAATTGATCACTTTGGATGAGCCCCCGCGCTGGCTCTTATTACTCTCGTGAAAACCGCGTTTAAATTAATCACTTTGGATGAGCCCCCGCGCTGGCTCTTACTCAGTATTCTCGTTTGGGAACGCGGTATCCATCATTTTGTTGTTTGTTCCATTACTTCTGGAAGGAATGATTAAGTTATGCATGTAAATCTACATTATACAACATTATTAAGTGAAGATCAAATTGACAACAAATCAAAACATCAGTTGCATATGGACTGGTGGAACCATTTAACATTTAACATTTAAAATTTGAAATAGTGTAAAAAATATATTTGTAATTTGGGTGTTGAAGTGAAGAAAAGGTTGAGTGGTTTCGGTGACTATAAATAATATACCTCCTGTGATTGTAAACCTATGACTGCTGGCATATATTTGTCTTTATTATTATTTGAAAATTGGTATTGTGTATTTGGGGTCGTCGACTTATCAGGATATGGATTGACGTCCATTAAAAAAACCCACAATCACCAAATTGCGACGGCTATATGTCTAATTAATTGATTCTTCACCTCACGTCACAACCACACAGCGACTTTTCTTTATACGAATAATTAATAATGTAACACATGCCAGTGAATGCTTGTCCTTCCCAATTGGAAGGCGTAATGAACACGTCATTTAGTGTTGTGAAAACGGTAGGGTAACGCCCACTGTTGCCGCTTTCTTCACAAACGATTGTTACTCAGCAATCTCACACGCGTTATCCATTATATTGTTTGTTCGTTTTCATTGTTATATTTTAAATAAATTAATTTTTGCAGGAATTATGAAGTTATGCATTGAAAACCACCTTTTACAATTTTCCAGTGTAGTTTGGCCTTTGGTGGACGATCAAAGTGAAAGTAAATCGATCATCATCCTCTTCTTTATGATCATCATCATCATCATCCTCCTCCTCATCATCATTATCATCATCATCATCATCCTCATCATCATACATGATCATCATCATCATCCTCTTCTTTATGATCATCATCATTATCATCGTCGTCGTCATATTCATCATTATCTTCATCATCATCATCATCATCCTCATCATCATCATCCTTATCACCATCTTCATCTTCATCATGATTGATGATTGATCATCATCATCGTCGTCATTGTCATCATCCTCTTCTTTATCATCACCACCATCATCATCATCATCATCATCGTCGTCGTTGTCATCGTCGACGTCATCTCCATATTCATCATCATCATCATCATCATCATCCTCGTCGTCATCTCCATCTTCATCATCATCATCATCATCCTCATCACCGTCTTCAACATCATCATCGTCGTCATCATCATCATCATCATCATCATCATCTTCATCAGCATCATCATCATCATCGTCATCCTCGTCGTCATATTCATCATCATCATCTTCATCATCCTCATCACCAACTTCATCTTCATCGTCATCATCATCATCATCATCACCATCATCATCGTCATCGTCATCATCGTCGTCGTCGTCATCTCCATCATCATCATCATCCTCACTACCATCTTCATCATGATTTATGATTGATAATCATCATCATCATCATCATCATCATCCTCACTACCATCTTCATCATGATTTATGATTGATAATCATCATCATCATCATCATCATCCTCTTCTTTATGATCACCATCATCACCGTCATCATCATCATCATCATCCTGATATTCATCATCATCATCATCATCCTCATCATCGTCTTCATCTTCATCGTTGTCGTCTTTATCATCTGCTACTCCCCCTAGCCAAAACCCCCTCCTCTATATTTCTCTCCCCACCTCTCCGTAGCCCTTACTAACCCGATCTCTCTCAGTCTCTCTCTCTTCCCTACACCTCCACCTACCTCTAACCACGCCTTCCATATCTCTTTCGTAGTCCCTACAACCAACACCCTCTCCTCTCTCGCTTTCTCTCTCCCTCCTTCCCCCCCTCAACCATTACTAACCCCCTCTCTCAGTCTCTCTCTCTCTCTCTCTCCCCCTCGCTAACCCTCCTCCCAACCCCTTACCCCTAACTAACCACCCCTCCTAGCCCCTTACCCATACCTAACTACCTCCCATCTCTAATCCCTAAACCCCTAACACTAAATCCCTATTTAACCTCCTAACCCATAGAAACTATTAAATAAACTATTGAATAATGCTTTTTGATTATTTCAATAATGCTAGCGCGTTTATGAATACAGAAACGTGCGCACATTTTGTGCAACCAGGTGTTATTGAGCCGTGCACCAGACATATTAAATACCTAGTTTTTTATCTTCTAGAAATGCGCATGCGTTTTGGATGTGAATAACGCTAGTGCGTTATGGGTTTACACAATGCTAGTGTGTTATGTCTGTGCAAAAATATTAGCAAAATGCTTTTATCCTCCCGCGTTCTGCGTTTTCTCCCCCCGCCTTCCCTATTTTTATGTTTACCAGATATTTTACACAAACAAAATGATGAAGCAAACAAATTAATAGGAACAGTCTTCGAAATGGCTTGATGACTCGTTTCAATAGACACGTATTATCTAAATATCATAGCCATAGACAACAACTAATTCAAACAGCCAATTCGCTACAACTAAGATCAAACTTTAGATAATATAGTCTCTATAGTGGTAAGCGGTGCTATTGCAATCTAGGTAAATATCATACAAATATTTCAAACAAATTTATGGGCATAAGCATTCCAGAAGAGATGGCAAAGTTTCAAAATGATTGGTTGTACCAATAAAACTAGTGGCACCAAACTAAGGTTGAAATTGCGTTTATGGACACTTACCGATCGAAGGATGTCTGAGTGTAAATGCAAATGCAGCAGCCCCTCCAGGAAGCCTTCTTCTTCACCAACCTTCTCTTGGACTCAAGTGGCCTCAATGCCCAACCACCGAACAGTTGCATGAGCTGTAGTTAAGAAACAATGGTCGAAATAGAGCAATTATAAATGATTTGATCAACAAAGCTAGTCACCCAATTCGTAGAGTTGTTAATTTGAAGAAACAAGCAGGCGCAGAACAAGCATGAAGGAGTTTCTTAACTGGTAGTGGTCGTTGATCGGATGAAGAAGGAGTTTGATGAATGGACAATGCATAACTCTGATTCGTGAGAGACCAGGCCACTACATAGTGGTGATAACATGTTTACTGTTCCAGCTCATGAACCGAGAGCTTCTTTATCTTAGACATAAACAAAAGAGCTTCACGATGAATACTAGAGAGTTGTTGCTTTACAGCTTCAACCTTCTCAGGACGTAGGGGTATAGAACAAGCCATAGAATGACGACTGTGGCTCGGATTGACCAATTAAAATTTAATTGGACCCATTAAAATTCAATTGGACGTGACATGAATGATTAAAATTAAACTCTAGATGCATACGCAAGCCACTTGGACGATGGCTGAACATCCAATACGTTGATACTTTAAATGATGAACTCTTTCCTTTATGGCATTATAGGGATGCTTACCCTACATTTAATGTCGGCATTAATTAGTTAATGGCTTCCATGTTCGGAGCATAGAGAAAAACCTTGTCACATTACAAAATCCTTGCAACATCATACAAATACAGCATTTATTGCCCTCAACCTAGCTCATTTTACCTCTTCATAGTTCAAATACGCTCATGATCCCCTCTTTAAAATCACATAAATTTTGGACCGAGATATCGATGATGTGCAAGCAGGCTCAAACAACTGGCTAGCCATGGGATCGACGGAGAGGGGCACTCCTAACACTATCCCGATGTTAGCTTGAATCCAACGGAGTTGACAGTTTGTCGATCTAAGCCATAGTTGTCATTCTATGGTTCGTTCCGTCTGTTTTTTTTTTATATTAACTGAAACGCGCGCACAATATGGTGATACATAACGTGCGCGCGTTATGTATCTCCATAACGTTTGCGTGTTTTGTAATCCTATCCTACATGTTAAATGACATGGCAGGTTCGGAGCCCGCCATTCCTAGTTTTACATAATGCACGAGCGTTATTGATTTACACAATTCTTGTGCATTTCACATTTACCCATTGCATCTAAAAGGTCCCTCAACTTCGTGTGAGGGCCCTAGAGTGTTAAAGAGAATCTAGAGTGTTAAATTAAAGATGTTCTTGATTTTCATAAGAAGCAATTACCTAAAAAATATAGAATTTGTAAGGAGCCTAGTATTTCAGATGAGTATGTTATTGGATACTTTGATGGTGGTGCTTAGTTTGGTCAGTGTGGAGGAGAAATGATGATCAATGTATCTAGTAGGAATTATTTCCTTTTATGGATGGGTTGTGGTGAAGGTACAAACACAAGGGTTGAGCTTTTGGCCCTTTGGAGTCTCATTCTATTTGCTTAGATAATAGAGGATTTTTGTCCTTACAGGTTTTGGGTGACTCTAAAATAATTCTGGAATAGGAAGTTGGTAAGGCTTCTATCCAGGTAGCTGTATTGGAGTAGTGATGTGCAAGGATTACACGGTTAAATGCTTCTTTTACAGTTTTAAATTTTAAACATATATATCATCAATTGAATACTATGGCATATCATCTTTCAAAAAGAGAAATGGGCTAATCAGAAGGTCTCCTTTTCTTTTTGAATAATTCCAAGACTTCTTTTTGATTTCCAAAGGCTCCTTTGATTGATATTAGCAGTTATGTGATTTTCGTTTATGCGAGTAACTACAAAATTTTGATGGCTCGGACTGTATCTAATTTTACAAATTGTCATCTTGGTTTGGTAGTTGGTATAGGCTACTGTTAAGATAGGTCATTTGAATCGGTGGTGTGGATGAAGGGTTGTTTTTAGCTATTCTAGATATATATTAAGATACCTTGTGAGATAGATCACACTTTCTATGGACCTTTGATGTAAAAGAATATTATAATTTTGATTCTTAATGAATATCAAGTTATAGGTTTTTTTCATTTGAAAATAAAAGTCACCATCATCCTCTTCAGTTTAAATACAAGGTAGAGATAGTGATGAAGGTCGTGAAGAGGATGATATGAGTATTGATATTAATAGCAATAATGGAAAGAAGCACTGGCAATAATGATGCAATGCTTCAAAATGGAAAGAGGCGTCCTGCCTGCCTTTCTCCCTTCCCAGAAGGACAACTATCGCTTATCGCTGTTTGAGGGAGCCAGAGGATTAGAGGGTGGAGGAGAAATATATATCACCTCTTGGAATCTGAAACATGAAAAAATGGCCACAGTCTCTGAGCTTTATAGGATTCTCACAAATTGCATTAACCCATATTAATTTTGGAGTCGGTTAATTACCGCAATCCATATATGGTTCTTGGTCTTGATTCTCTACCTTAGAACCACACAATGACTTTTTCTACATAATAATTACGCCGATAGGTGTTTAGATATTATCTGAGATTTTGGACTTCTTTGAGCAGATCAAGAAGATTAACCTGAGTGTAACAAGTGTACGGTCGAGATACATTTCATGGTCATTGTATCTTGTTATGCTTAAATGCATCTTGATTAAGATTTAAATAAGCTTCAGTTAAGTGGTGGTTAAAAAAATGGGTATGTTTATTAAATAGTATTTTCTTATGTTTATATTAATTAGTTTAATGTTTAAATCCTTTGTTTAACACCTAGCCATCTCCACAAAACTAAGTGGTTGGTTGTGCCTATCAACGTTCACCGACCACTATACTTGTGTCTGTGCTAGTTACTAACAACTACTTGCCAGTTCAAACAAATAATGTAGATCACCAACTCTCTAACTTTGATTCAAATTGTTGGAACAGAATCAAGTGGTGAAGATACCATATCAGTGGTACTGGAGACCGTGTATGACTGCCGCCCACTAGCTGAGTCAATCAAACATACATGGAAACATCCCTCCAACAAAAGAACATGTGGCTTGTAGATGCTCCTACATCCCATTTGCAAACTGTAAAGAATACATCATCAACAATTAGTGTAGAACCAATATTCATATATTTAGTTAAGTTAGGTAGAACCGGTATCAATTCAAACCACAAGGTTCTCACTATTGCGGATTCCTTCTTTAACAGTGGTTACTTAAGAGTTCACTAGGTGTTATCGAATTTTTTTCATTACTGTATATTATTTTTTAAAGAATTATTAAACTATGGAAAAATACCTTCACCTTCCAGGAAAGTGTTGAACAAAGTGTTTGGTTTGAGTTGAACATCAAACTAGAAAAATAAATCAAAACATGGTTGCAAACATGATCCCTGAAAAGTTAAATATTTGAAATAGTGTGTATAATGATAACGAGAACATATGATGATGAAGATAGATTCAGTAAAGGTTGGAAGATTGCGATTCTTTTCCTACACTATCTTAGCTATCCGGTATAGGTTGTATAGTCTTGTGGCTTGCTTGTAGGTTTTGTTATTTTGTTATTATTCTTATTATTATGTAATAGTATTGTGTGGGAACAATTAAGGATATCATATAGTTCAATGACTCACTCCACTTGCACGTATGCTCTAGTCTTAGACATGATAAAACAAATTCCAATGTCATTAATCTTCATTTCATTTAGTCTCTATCATAGTAGCATAATTCTCATGTGATTTAGTTTCTATCATAGTAGTATAATTCAACTATATTGAAATTTCATATACTAAAATTTAGAACAAGCTTAAATTCATTGAATATTCATTGTAGGTGTAATATAGATACAAATTCTTATTATTGGACAATTAAATTTTGAAAGCCAATTTAAAAAAATCAAACTTTTATTATTTAAACACTATAAAACAAAAATACCATTCATTTTCATACTTCCTTATTAAAATAATTATTAATAACTAATTGTGTTAGAAGATAATTCTTCCATTAATGTAGTTTGTTGAGTTTAGTGATTAGTTTGAAATTTGTTGAAGGTTGTCCAGAGATTCTCTCAACCTCTATCTCTATGTTTGGAATAAATTGGATTAAAATCAACCATATAAATATCTTATAATTGAGTACAAGTGTGTAATAGAAATATTATTTTGTGTGTGAAATTTATGCAATGTATGCTCCTTATATTTCTAAGTCGGTATCAGATCGGATATGGGCTTGAATTCCTCACCGAAGGGCCGAGGAAGATGTAACAGTCATGAGATCTAATTCCTTGTAAATATGTAGGAATAGAGTCTGAGAGTAGTTTATTTGGCTGCCATTAGAGAAAACAGTTGTAGGTTTGAGCCATCTGCCATCGCTGTCAAGAACATTATTACAGACCACATACTATTGCAGTCATCCTTTGAAGTTGTAGCCGCTGCTACTATCAAAAGAAGGAGTTGCTCATCCAATGCGAGAGTGGAAATCCATTGATGCATATAAGGGAGGCGCTCTGTGTGGAATTGATGGCATAGAAGAGGAAAGTTGCACATGAGAAAATGTGACATATTAGTTGATGGACCTAAGGAAGGAAAAACCTGTTGGAGATAATTCCTCCCGCCAACTGTTTAAATCCACCAACCATCGGTACGAATTAATGCATTAGTTGAAGAAGTAAATACGCCTCGTATGAAGAGGCATCCATATGTAAAAATGTATTTGGAATCATTTCAGGTTGTTAGATGAATATAGGAGAGACGCAGAGCTACGTAACATTGAATTCATCCCTTGTTTTGTTTCAGCCACCGCCTACTCTGTTTTTTCTCTGCTTCACAATTCGTCATGGTATCAGAGCTTAGAGTCACGAATCCTCCTTCACCAGCCATGTGAAGGATCTGAGTGTTGTAAGGGTTACACACAGAGTTGGTCATCCAAGCCAACCTGTTGAAAAGGAAGGAGTAGGAGCAACCATCTCCATTCATGTGAGAGAAACCCCAGCCACAGTCGCTGGAAGAGATTTTCATAAAGCTATCCTTAGCCGAAGGCAGAGCTGAGAGGGAGAGCCGCCATTGGAAAATGGCTGAATTGGCAGCCGCTGTGTGAGAGTAAGCCCAAACTGGAAAGTTTCCATCCTGTGTAGAAGGTGCAAGAAAACCGTGTGTGTGCTGAGACACCGCCAGTGAAGTCGAGCTGAGTAGAGGAGCCACGGTAAAGGAGCTGCCTCTCTCCATCTCTCACAAGGCCTCCATCTTTGTAGATATCTCTAACAGATGTCCAGGAAAGCATTTCCACTTCAAATTGGAGTGTGGCGTTCGGCGGAATGAGGGGAGGAGACCTTGTCTCTCCACACCCTAACTCAAAAGCAAGGCCTCCAAGCAATTTATAACGCAGAGACTCAGCTTGTGCAATTGCATAGAGACCCCTGTTGTTCACCTTCTTTGTGTAATTCTCATTTGCTCAATTGTGCCTCACAATTTGGTCCACGACCCAGGCTTCATTTCTTGAGATGGTTGGGACGCCGACGTGAAGGCAACGGATCGAGCCGCATTCTCTGGGTCAGCTGGTAAAGGAAGGGATAAGGGTGGTCCGCTGAAAGCCATGGATTACACATTGGAGTAGATCAACTTCGTCAATGGGGCGGAAGAGGATGAAGAATTGAAGGTAAGAGGCCAATACCCACATGATAATGGCGATCAAAAAGTCTGTTTAGATTCAACAATTTGGAGAAATTTTCCCTCTGATATATTGGAAAGAGTTCTTGCCCAAGAAGGCTGCAGAAAAGGTGGCAGAGAAGGGAAAAGGTGCAAATTGACACTAGCTACCATTCAATTCTCCCTCCTTCGCAGACTTGCGCTTTCTTCATTCAATTATGTCACCTTCGCTTCTCTAGCAAGCATTTTTACAAAATTGTTGAAGTCCAGCTACCTTTTAAAGGATGGTGCTATCTGCAATGTTGAAGCTATCTGACACTTGGACTATCAAGAGCCCCTTCTCATCCTTCATGCCCATTTGAAGTTTGGTTCTGCGGAGATTATGGTATCCTAGAGGATGCCGTAAGGGAGGATCCAAGAAAGAGCCTGCTAAGAAGGCGGCACTGGCTAAGAAGACAGTTTCTACCAAAAAGCCTGCCCCCGCTAAGAAGCCTGCTAAGGCTGTAAAGAAGGTTGCAGCTCCTAAGTCCAAGAAAGTGGCGCCTGCTGCAAAGAAGAGAGGAAATGGGAAAGAGGAGACGATTAGCAGAGGCCAAGTATTCTACACATAGATATGGAGAAGTTCCCATTGCAGAGGAGCTTATTAAATCAGTTGAAGTCCAAGAGGAGAACCCAGATAATTGGAGTAGTAGAGTTCTCCTCGTACCCCCACATTTTTCAGGTAAAAATTATGAGTTTTGGGCTATCAAGATGAGAAGTTTTCTTAGAGCAGAGGATTTATGGTATTTAGTTCAAAATGAATGTGTGCATCCCCTAGATCTAGAGGCTTTTGAGGCCCTGGCAGAAGACCAAAAAGTTGTAGAAGCATGAATTGGCTTTGTATTTCATTCAACAGCCTTGGATGAAAATACGTTTTTGAAGGTAGCAATAGGTAAAACAACCAAGGAAGCTTGTGAAACTTTAAAACATGAATTTGAAGCAAAGGGGAATGACATGTGCAAGCAACCAACAATGTCACAGCATGTTGAAGGAGTAGCAGAAGAGAAGCCTGCAGTTGAAGCAGAAGACAGCCAAGATGTTAGTGAATCCCATGATGAAGCAACCATAGCTGCAGATGAAGAAGCAGTTGAATGTTCGTATGAAATGGTCGAGGACTCTGTCATCCAAGCAGAGCCAGATAAGTTTGAGAACAGTGAAGCCCACTATGCAGAGCCACAAATGGATGAAGATGACAAAGATAATGTTGAAGATGATGAAGCTGCCAACTCAGTAATTCTTGAAGATGAAGCTGCCATAGCAGCAACAAAATATGATGGATCATCAACTCAAGAAGTTGCAAGACAGCCAGTAGAGGCTGAAAAAGAAGCTGAAACAGTAAAACAAATTGAAGAAGAAGAGCTCTTGAAGAGAATGCCCATGAGGGCACAATATTTTCTTAACAATATTTCTATTTGTGAATGTGTAGATTTAGAAAGTTACCAACAAGCAGTAGCAGAAGAAAATGAAAATGAAGAAGCTAAAATCATTCAAGAGTTTTTGAAGAATATGGACTCTCTGTTTGAAGCAGAGAATGATGAAGAAGCTGGTAAATTCCATTGTGCAGAGGCACATATGGATGTGAATGATAAAGGAGCTTATAAGTATAATGAAGAAGCTCATGTAGACTGTAATTTTATTGCTGAGTTTGACAAGATTATTGAAAGCTGCATAGAAGATGAAGCATTTGAATTCCGTGATGATGGGCATTGTGGCATGCCAAGAGTGCTTAGCAGCACCATGGATGAGGAAATCTGCATTGAATATGCAGAGGATGAAGATGAACCAGTTGAAGACATTCTTATGAAATGGAGTCCTGAAGAGATCAGGCACTATTATCAGTTGATGTCATGGCAGCATGCCAATGAAGAGGATGAAAACAGAATGAAGGATGTGAACAACATGTGGAATCTTGAAATTCCCACAACATACGAACTAAGCATGCTGAAATCAGAATTTGTGGATGAACATACATGGCAGCAAGCCATTGAAGAATTTGTAGATTTTGATGGAAGAATCAAGCCCAAAGAGCTTGAAGAAAAAATGAAGAAGAAGGTGAGACTGAAAATGAAGGTGAAGAAGAATGTTGAGTTCAGAGTGTGGAGCAGAAAGAAGAAAAAGGTAAACTTACTCCATATCCTGTAGTGAAGTAAATCAATTTTTGGGTCTATGAATGTAAGCCTAGCTAAGACTTAGACTAGTAGGCATTAATGTTTTATGTTTTTTGTTGAAATCCCATGAAGGCATTGCAAGTATGCTTTAGATGTTAGTAGTTTTTTTATGGTCATAATTATGGGGGAGTGTTGGAGATAATTCCTCCCGCCAACTGCTTGAAAATACACCAACAACTGGTACAAGGAGTTAATGCATTAGTTGAAGAAGTAAATACGCCTCGTATGAAGAGGCATCCATATGTAAAAATGTATTTGGAATCATTTTAGGTTGTTAGATGAATACAGGAGAGCCGCAGAGCTCCGTAACATTGAATTCATCCCCTGTTCTGTTTCAGCCACCGCCTACTCTATTTTTGCTCTGCTTCACAATTCGTCAAAACCATCGTTCTTTTGGAGATTGTGAGAGAGGGTGTTTTGGAAGAGCTGCCAATACATTCCATGATCAACATGAATTGAAACCATGAATTGAATAGAGCCACCATTTGTTAAATCCTCCAATCTATATGTTAATTAATGAAACCCGTCAGATGGATCACTGTGGATCAAATTGTTGTGGATCGCTCTCTTTAATGCACAACAAGATCTAAACAATTTGTGCATGAGCGTCTCTTCAGCAGTGTTGAATTGAATTGAGGGAAAATTGTGATGAGATTCATTGGATCATGGGTCATTCATTTGTTATTGGATTGTGGTTATTCAGTGCACACTACTATTCATTGGAAGGATACATCATTTGTGGAGATTCACATGGGAGATCAAGCAAACTAGATTCGCATGGGAGATCAAACAAACTACTGGATTGCAGCTTGGAGTTGCAGTGTTTCATTTCATTGATTGATAATATGTGTAGCTTTAGTTTGTGGTGTTTGTAAAAATTATGTGAAGAAGGGTGTTTTGCAGTTTACAGTTTTGCTGTCAGATTTGTAAAATGTTGAACCAATTATTGAATAGACTCACATAATTCAAATTGGTGGTTTTCCACGGGGAGAGAACATATTGCTAACATGCCTGGAATTTGACGTTCCATAGAACGTTTTTTCATTTTTAAACCGTATTTGACAGTTAAATTTTTTTTTAACACGTCAACTACTACGTCCAGTAAAAGCTTCAAACCGTAGATTTGATGGTTACTAGCTTACAGCTCCCGTCATAAGTATTTGTGTTTTAATAAGTATTACTTATTAAATTTTAATAAGTGTTTAAGTTTTGAAATTGCACAGCCATTGGCGAGGGACTCGCAAGCTATATTGCAGGATGGAGGAAGGAAACAATAAGGAGATGGATTAAATTTAACTAAGATTAATTTATGGTATGATGGTTGTTTTGGCTATTCAAGGTTTGGTGGTTTTATGATTGAAATTTATTCCATTTGCATGTAGATTGACACTGCTGTAATGGGAGTTTATTGCATTGTTTTAGTTCTTGGTAAGTTTTCTGTGAAATTCCTGTTGGAATTATAAGTTTGCAGACCTGGTGTGTAGGAGCAACCGAGCTCTTCGTTTTCTGCTTCGAAATATTCAGAAATTGTTGAAAAGGCTAAGTGTTAGAATTTAAAGGGTAACGATAGTGACTTTTTGAGGCTTTTATTACCTGTAATTACAAGTATAAATAAGATAATCCCGGTCTAAAGACCATCGGGAGGGCTAAGGTGGAAACCAAGTGTCACCTCCCTGTGCAGAAATAGGATTCAGAGATCAATTGAAGCTTGAAACCGAAGTAACTAAAAGAAGATTGGTATAAGTTAAGTTTAATTTTAAATAACAGGGAATTAGTATATAGTACCTCACGTGTAATTTTAAATTAAAATAGTAGACAATATACAAATATTTTATTTGACAGTCTATAAAAATACATAAAACGTAAAATGACAGGTTGCAAAAAACTATACCCGTCATCAATTTTCCATTGACAGGCGCTTAGATTTTGAAATTCCAGGCCTGATTGCTAATTTAATTATGTCCAAGTTTGTTATATGCTGATGTGACTTGTCATGCTTCAAGAGCATCAGTTACGGGTTACCCTTATGTAAGGTGATGTGACTTGTGCTTCAAGAGCATCAGTTACAGGTTACCCTTATGTAAGGTCAAGTTGTTTAATGGTCTGTGGAAGACATTAAGTATATAGATTGTTATTCTATATAGCTGATGAATATAGTGGCAGACTATGTATTCAACATACTTTTATAAGTAAGTCAATGATGGTCTAAAGCTATTATCTCATATAGATTGTTCTTCTATGTAGCTGATGAATATAGTGGTAGACTATGTATTCAACATATGGTGGGCGTTACTTTTATAAGTAAGTCAATGATGGTCTAAAGCTGTTATGTCTTAAATGAATAGAGTGGGAAGCTCGAAAGTGTGGAGAAGAAAAGAGCGTAAACCATGTGATTTCAGAGTGGGTATGAGTGCTAGTGAAAGATCATATCAAACAAATATGACACTTAACAAATATTGTATGTGTTTTAATGTTTGTTATTTATAATGGAAGCATTAAAGGGGGGTGTTGGAGATAGTGTTTCCATTAATGTAGTTTGTTGAGTTTAGTGATTGGTTTGAGATTTGTTGGAGGTTGTTGAGAGATTCTCTCAACCTCTATCTCTATGTTTGGAATAAGTTGGATCTGAGACCAATTATGTAGATGTGTTGTAATTGAGTACAAGTGTTTAATAGAAATTTTGAGTAGTTTCCCTCTCTCACACTCGTCATATCCCAAGTTGTTGAGATTTTATATTTTTGTTTTTTAAATATATGTTTGATTTTATCATATAAATGTTTATGTGCATTTATAGTATATTTGTGAATGTTCAAGATTAAAAGTATTATATATAAGAAGAATACTTATGGGTTTTATTAGTACTATATTTTTTCATTCCGTATTTTTTCTCAATTCGTATTCATATCCATATTCATACTTGAATTATGCTACTATGATTTCTATTGAGTGGTTGCACTTTTTAAGCCTTAATGATAATTTTTCAACATTAATCGGATGGCAAGTAGGAAATTAATATAATAGTATGCCGAACGTAGAATGTGGTTTGGGTAGTCAAATCCATAAGGTGGCCGACCAAGATATATTTTTTCAAAAATATTCTCATGGAGAGGAAACATGGAAGGTTTGGTTGTAGTTATACCTTATTTTGAAATTTCTTCCCTTCAATAAATTATGTTATAATTATTTCATTGCATTTTGAGATAAGACAAAATAATAATACTTTATTTTTTAAGCTCAAAATCAATGTAGTCTATTTCCATTGTAGGACTCTGTCCCCTCTCATATTTAAAAAATAACTGGGAGTTGTCCACTGGTTTTGAAAGGGATGGAAACTTGTAAGAAAGTTTGATAGAAACCCAAGTCTTGATTAGATAGTTAAAAAACATGTTTGTAACATAATTAAATTTTTATTTGAGAAAAAAATCTATGCACAAGTAATTTCAAATCCTATTTTGATTGATAAAACACACAAAATTAAAGAAAACAACAAAGTTGTTGGGTTTGTGAGATGTTAGAGATGCAAAGGCACATGAGACTATATTAGAAAATGTATCAAAATCATTCCTTTCACTTGAAAATTAAGGAAAATAAATATTTGAGCTACTCACATGGAAATTGTAACTATTGTTGTTGCAACAATGACTTAAAGAAGTCGAATCGTGAAAATGATGTCAAAATTGCTCCATGTTTCAAGAAAAACATTGTGGAGGCAGTAAATTCAAGGTCTGTATAGATGACAACAATAAGTTTCTTGTTGGGTTTTTATTTGCAGGAAACCATACCAAGATACACTTCTAGAAGGCATTGGATAGAAGGTAGTAGAGTTTTGGGAAACCCATTCTCATGCTATACTAGATTAGAATATTTTTTTGTGATTACGCTTGTCTAGAGGTGTCTATGATGAGCACTGCAAGCACATTATGGAGATGAAACGAGTTGAACTATTTCGATAATTTCAAGGAAGCAATTATGGTGGAAGATTTCCATTAGCATGTTTGATAAATCAAACTTGTTGTATATTACCAATTATATGGATATGCAAGTAGGTAATGGCAATAAGCTTGCAAGGTAGATTCCATTTGAGTTGGGTAGGTTGGAACAATTGTTCAATTGTAAGTTTCTATCTATATAGTTTTCTAGAAAGTGCAAAGAAAAATGGTAAAAACATATTCAAACCTAGTTATACATTACTGCAACACATTAATCGTAGATCTATTGTGGATTCTTTTTGTAGGTATTTAACAACATTAGGTAGTATTTTGTTGGGACATAAATCTTGCTAAAAATTAATTAAAGAATATTAATCTAACATATAGATGTTAGTCACCTACACCTAAGTGGGTGGTATAAAAATAGAGGGAGGTGAATTTCTCCATCTATAAGGTTAAGATATTCTATTGAATTTGAATTGTGGGAAATTGATTCTCTTTATTAGATGAAAGATCAAATGCACATCTTGGTACTTGGTGTGAGCCATTTCTCACATGTTATTGTGAAGAGAAGGATTATAATAGAAAAATAATTTTATATCTAACTTTCATGTATGGACCATGTGATGAAATGTTGTATCAGTTTGATTCTTCTAAAGGAAAAGAGTAAATTGTAAAAATGATATTATCAAGGAAAATAGTTAAGTCAAAAAGTGCACAAGAACAATATTTTTTCTTGGCCATTGTACAACCATGGATAAAATGTGGGAACATAATAAGACAATAGTTGTGTTTGAGCTAAGTTTGACTAGTGCATCCTAAAATAAAAAAAATCAATCCATCAAGGAATCTTTCCCTGAAATCCTTGTCAATTCTTTAATGACATAATGTGAATTTTCCAGGGCATTATGGGATTTACAGTAAGACTTCGCAAGATCCTCAAGGGATACTTCATTTTGGGTTTTTAAAGGACCTATCTTCCATCTAGGGTGTTTTGTGCCAGTAAGGATTTGAAAGGTAATCTCTTTGTGGATTGGGTAATTCAATAAAAAGGACCTTGAAACCCTGATCACTACTTGACATAGTTACCAGGTTGGAAAAGTTAGTTCGATGGATTTGGGAAAGGGGAAGTTTGATATTTTTATTCTTTTTCAAAATGTTTAAAATATGAAAATATATAAAATTACACTTCAAATTATAGATATTACTCATAAATGCACAAAATCGCAGAAAAATACATAAACATACATAGAAATAGTAATTCAAAAAAGTAGTATGCATAACTCCAATACCATCTTTAGTATAATTAGATGGTATATCATATTTATAATATTGATGAATATTGGACCAGAGTTCACAATCCCCATGATATTTTCCAAGGGGATAATACCATTTTTATTCCCAATAGAATAATGGATATCATGTGTTAGATTTCTGGGAAGGCTAGAAAATTCAATGGTACTCCAAGTGAGTCTCAATACTAACATTAATAATTCTAAATGCATCCATAGCATGCTAATTCGGTTTCGAAAACAAATATGGCAGTGTTCCCCTTGTATTTGCAAGGACATTTTCAACACACTCATTTTACATACATGGGAGATAAGATTTTATCACACTCTTTGGAAATATATTTGATTTAGTCATATCCTTGTTCACAAATCCTACTTTCTTCATGGGATTCTACATTTGTGAAAGGAAAACAATGATAGGAAATCAAAGAGGATGTCAACAAGGTGGTTGGTTTATCAAATTCTGAATTTCTATTGACATTGGGATTGTTTTCTTATTGAATGAAGACATTTATAAAAGCATTCAAGATGATTGAACATTCCATTATGCTATGAGAATCCTTTTGTATAACACTAATACTTCGTAGCCTCTTTGTCAAGATTAACATTGTGATTCACTAGTAAAAACCTTTTTTAGGGGTATCATTCTCGTTATTGTAGCATGGCTAGCCATGAATTCATAGTCACATGGATTCTAGATAATCTCATCAAAGAGTCAGAAATACATGTAGAACTTCCAAAGTCTAATATTTTCCATCTCGTAACTATCTCAGGGTGCTAGTTTTTTTTTACCCTTTTTTGTATGAGAATATGTATCATTAATGAAATTATAAGCATTTTGACCAACCAAAATAGAACAAGTATAAACCCATTCGAAAAGAATAATATATTATGAATTAAAAAGTTTGTCAACATAAATTTTTTATTATCAACTAACTCAACCTGACTTCGGGGTTGAACTATCCTACCAGGATTGATTTACCATGAATCCAAAAATGCCATAGCATGCACCTTATCCTATTGAAAACAAACATATTGAAAACAAAAATCAACAAGAACAAAATCATACAAAATAAGCTATGATAACAATTAACAAATTTCATAACATGCTTAAACACAACTCTATCAATGTGGTTGCATAAGCTAACCACAAAAAAATGAGCTTTGCAAATGGAAAAAATTCAATTTTACCTAAAGTATTTCAACAAGGCACCCATATGTATCTCATCACAAGGGTAATTGGATACCCAAATAATTCAACCAATGATCTATTTAAACATAAAGCATAGTCCTTAAACTAGATACGTCTGGGAAAAGGTTTTATAGCTAAACTATAGTGGTAATCCCAAATTTTGTGTTGTAGAGGCATATATTTATTTTTATTTTTATTGTGTGCATAGAAATCACATAATGCACTATGCCTAAAAGATTTGGTTGAGGAGAGGGAAACACTAGTTATATTGGTAATCCCAGATTTTTTCGTAGAGGCTTGGATTTAATTTTTTTGTGTGTGTGCGTATGTATCATGGAATGCACTCTGCCTAAGATTTGATTAAAGAGAGGTGTAATATTTTATTTTCATCCTCATAACCATGTTGGATGTATGAAACAAAAGTGCATATTTATTAAAGCTATGTTTCCAACTAGAAACATAGCTATGCATTACGATATAGTTATGACCTTTCCAATATCTTAGTTAGACGTTATTGCAAAGGTGCAAATTAAAGGCATAGAATTGGTAAATATTCCACTAGAATTGTGAACAATTTATGACTATAAAACCAAAAGGTATGCTTATCTAACTTTGATAATGTAGTTATAAATTTCGTAGCAAACCATTTTGGGTTTTCTGGAAATTTGAATATTACATTTCTCGATTTCACATGGAACTTGTATCCACTCTAAGGGACTTGTTTTCAGATAGAATGATTACATCAATAACTATAGTAATAACTATAGCACAATAACTAAAAAAAATGGCGTTTCTATAATTATGTAATTCCTATTAACTCTTGGATTTTTTTAAAATTTTATTTTTAATGTTATTTTTATTATTTTCCTTTAAATACTGGCATTAACATGGGCAATTTGTTGGTCGTCATATTGCAATAGAAAAGTCTTAGTTCATTTTCACAAGTTTTCCTTCTGACAATTATACTGTGAGCAAGATGCAGAGAGATCACAAATCTTCAGTCAGATTTTGTGAAGAGAAAGAACTTCAGCCTCTTCTATACCAAGAACCTTTGTTGCCACCTTTTGATGTAGGTGTTCCGGATGAAAGCAGTGGTAGTGAAGAAGAGGACTTTGAGATTCAATCCATTTGCATACCGCTCCCTCAAAGGAAGAGAAGGAAGATCATTGAGAAACCAGCTAATCGGGACGATACCATTATCCAAGATTTTATAATGAATGAAGTACCTGTCACTCCATCAATCCCTTTGAAAGAGGAACAAGTGGTCGAATTTTCAGTTTTCAAGGACATTGTTGATCATCGTGAATCTTCTAAGAAATATCTTTCAGTTCCCTTCTTATCCGTCACAGACAGCTAGTAGACTGTAGTTAACCTCCACGGTTTGTTACGGAATGTTTCCCGGAATTGTGTGATGAGAATCTTTTGAAATTTTGTGAAATATTCGGTATTGATCACTCCCTACGATGATATCCTTATATTAGTTGTTTCTGTAAATCCTTGTTTTCATGGGATGGCTATCCTTTGTAACCATTTTGTAATTATTATTTAAAGGGTAGAAGTCTCATGGAGAAAGGGGGAGAGATAATCACCAGAGAAGGACTGGAGAAACGTTGTTTCACTTGTGATCTTGTAAATTTTTTTTGCAGACCAATGAATCAAAGTTAGTTTCTTTTGGCATCTTCTTTGTTTATGTTATCAAATTTCTTTGATGATATCTGATTTCTTCACCTTAATTATCAATGAATACTGTTGATTTTGCAACCAACCATTAATGCATTGATCTATGATTTGGATTTGTCTTAATTTATGGTCTTTGTGTATTTATGTTTTAATTGAATTTATTTGATTAAAATCTTTATCTATTTCTGCAAATGATTAACATAAATTATTAAGTTCATGTTAATTTTTCAATTAACATAAGAGCAATAGGATAACCTTGTGTATGCTTAATCTTTAAACTATTATCAGTTAATTTTCATTGTCTGATTGTAGTTTGAAGTAATAAGTAATGATCCAATTTTACATTTTTGTTAAGTTGGTGAAAGGACTTATTAAAACTCAAACCAAGTTATCCTGCACAAAAACAATACACTTCCTTTAGATTAGATCTGACTTAGTTTAGATTTCCTTTATGGTAGATTTGTTCTAGGTTTAGATCCTTTTTAGAGTTACAACACTTTAATCTTCCCTCACAGGAAGAGTGATCCTTCAGGATGAAACCCCATAGGTGCCAGCGGAGGCCTTTGTATCCGTGGGAGTTAACTACACCAAACAGGCTAGGGATAGAACTACTCTTGCGGAGAGCCTTTTGAAGCCTTCTAGTCTGGTTTTTCACCCTCTTTTGTTATCCTTAGAACCCATTCCAGCAACCTACACATCCGAGGCTTCAACAAATGGCGCTAGAAGGAGGGCCGAAAGCAAGATATGCCTAAACAAAACACTAATAGACCTCCTCTAGCAAGAATACCGATTGTCACCCATAGTCACATGTAGGCATCTACCTCTGTTGAACAACCGGTACAAGATCCAAATGTCATTCCCACTACCTCTATGATAGAGAAAGAAACTAGAAGGGGTGACATTATTTTCATATCACCCACTAGGGGACCCTTCACACTTGAACAAATACTAAAAGGTTCTTCTGATAGTGTTGCTAGGTTACAACGAAGGATCGTCGAAGAGCGTAATCAGGGACTAGAAGTAATTCATCACTAGAACACCGATCCACAAGCTAATATCTCAGATAATCAGAATTTAGATCGCCCAAACCCTGGACAACATAATTCACCTCGCCACAATCTACTTCTCAATTTTAATCTTGATATATTATTCGGAGAAACATAACAAGACCAACCAATTGTTGCCATAGGTGGACCACCACCCACTCCTCCTTCATCTTCGTCATCCTCATTTGACGAGTTGTCACATAGTGAGTCAGACTCCAGTTCTTCTTTAGAAGACATACCCATGGAAGAAGGTGCAAATAGACCCTGGCTATACCAAGATGTTGTGTTTATAATTGGAGACCAACACAGACTCCCTAAGAACCCTGAAAAGTGGCTACCTAAGTTTGATCCTGATGAGAAATCACCTGCCCTTGATCATATTAAAACTTTTATGCAGGCAACAAACTTAGGAATGCCATTCATGAAGACGTAGTCTGTAGATTGTTTCCTTACACTTTCCAGGGAAAAGCCTCTACTTGATACTTTTCCCTAGAAGCCAGATCCATCTCTTCATGACATGAATTTGAAAAAATGTTCATCCAAAAGTTTGGAGATGATAAGACTCCAGAAGACTTGGTTATAGACTTGTCCTCAATGAAAATTAGAGGCAATGAAAGAGTTAAATATTACAATCAAAGGTTTTCATACTCGAAAAATAGAATTCTTACCACTGTTCTTCATGTAGAAGAACTGTTGGTTGCTTATTATGTTAAAGGCTTACCAGTTCCCATTGCTATGTGGGTAAAACTTGCAAGAGGTCTTTGCTATGTTAAAGGATTACCAATACCATTATTCATCTTTTTGATTTTTAGCTAGGGGCCTCCCCACACCATGCCTCCAACTCCTGGAAACGATGCTATTGTGCCATCTCTAGAACTAGGGTTTTTCTCAATGAAGGTCATTCCAATTTTTCTCAAAGGGGTCAATTCTCATCCGAAGGCTCTCGAGCGTGCGTGGCCATCATGAACACATCCACAATGGAAATGTGCACATGTGGGATCTGACGAAACCTAACTCCGCTCGCCGATTTGAGTTCCGTACCCCCAGAGCAAATCCTCAAAGTGTTCCTCAATGGCCACAGGGTGCCTGACCAAAAAGACTATAGCACCAAAACCGTGACTCCGATCGCAAATCCGTCAATTCCGATGGATTCAGGATGTTTGGTTTCGGTTAGGGGTCCCCCCACACTGTGCCTCCAATGCCCAGAAATTGTGCTATTGTGCCATCTCCAGAACTAGGGTTTTGCTCACTAAAGGCCATTCCAATTTTGCTCAAGGGGGTCAATTATTATCCGAAGGATCCTGGGCATGCATGGCCATCGTGAACACGTCCAAAATGGCCATGTGCACATTTGGGATATGAAGGAACCCAACTCCGCTCGTCGGTTTGGTTTTCGTGTCCCTAGAGAAAATCCTCAAAGTCTCCTTGAATGGGCACGGGGTGCCTGACCAAAATGCCGCAGATTTTTAAATATCTCGATTGAGGGTTTAAATGTGGTTAAACCAAAATCTTGATCGAGTTTTTGTGAAATAATTTAAAAAAAAACACATGGGTTATGAGTTAAGGAGCTCGACCTAGATTTTAAAAGCTTGATCTAACTTTTAAAAGCTTTATGTAGCCTTTTTAAAAATCTCGATCTAGCTATTAAAAGCTAATATTTTAAAAAAATATATAGATTAAGCTTTTAAAAGCTAGATCGAGGGTTAAGAAAACCCTTGATCGAGCTATCTAGCTCAATCGAGAGATTTTTCAACCCTCGATCAAGCTTCTAAAAATAGATCGAATGAGTGCTTTGTTAAGCCCTCAATTGAGCTTTCAAAAAATTGATTAAGGGATTAGCAAAAGCTAGATCGAGCTCATTTTTTATCATTCTCATGCTCTTCGCTTTCCAAAAGGTGTTACCCATCTTCATGGGAACACCTGAACATTGTTTATAGTTTTCTCTTCCATCACCAAGCATATATTTTTGTAATCAAGTGAGAAGGGATGGTAATAAAATTATTTCATGTTGAATTCCGTATAATTCAGACCTAGCAACTGATAATTCACAAAGTTGTTTTTGACTACAATTTCTGACAAAAATGAATGTAATGCATGTAGCAATGTGAAAGAGAAAACAGAGGCTGGTAAATTAATATCAGAGATAGCTAACATATTTTTTATTTTAGAATATAACCTGTTATGGAAATGTAGTTTGATGCTTTCAACTACTAGAGAAGCCTCAGTGCTCTAATTAATCAACATTATTAAATGACATTGTGAATTATGCGGCAAGAGTCTCAAATATAGCCGCTATATCTTGTTGACCGCCCAATAAGCACAAAAAAACTCACTCAAGCTCATGGAGCCATGAAAATGCACCCAAAATTAATAAGAAGACATAAGATTGGAAATATGTGTAAACAAAGTTTCAACAAGCACCTTAGATATTTTCTAGAATAAAAAAAGAAAGAAAAAGAAGTAGATGCACTTTCAATCTAAGCGATATTTTCAAGAATAAAAAAGAAAAGAAAAAGAAGTACATGCACTTTCAATCTAAGCGATTTATGTCAATGGTTCTGTGTTACTTGGTAAAGTGGGGGTGTTGCATACCCCACAAAAAATCAAACCCTCAGAGATAGTCGGAGCAAGTGAAAGTGATATTAGGAAAAAATGGTAGAATATATACCCCACTTGCTACTCATATTTTCTTCTAGAGTGTTGTAAGTCAGTTGCATTCGATCATAATATTGTTATAATCCTAGAATGTGGAAGGGTAGAGTGTTGTACGTCAGTTGCATTCGATCATAATATTGTTATAATCCTAGAATGTGGAAGGGCATGTTTACCACTCTTGAGCATTTTTTTGAAAAAGAAAACTTAAGCAAGTTGCGAGTTAAATTATATGAATATTTTTGTTTTGTGAAGGTGTCGTAGGACTCTCAAAAATGACCAAAATGAAGTTACATAAATATAACTAGATATAGGGGTGTTAATACCTTTGTTAGCTAAAGCCAAAGTTAGCTTCATATGCACTAAAAATCCCTAAATCTTCTATAAAATCTACTAGTTGGAAAAAATAGTCTTCTGAAAGAAAACATCCTTGAAAGGAACTATACAATACATGATGCAACAAAAATAATTTGACACATAGGTCCTAACTTCAAGGCTAAATATAATCTTTTAAAGCAATTTCACATTTGCAAAATCTAGAATTTAGTTACCCTTAAAATGTAAGGATTACAGGGTATTTTTTAAGGATTATAAAAGTATACTTAAGTATAGTATTCTAGGCGATTATTTTGGATTGAAAAGAACACACACACACACACATATATATATATATTGGTAGGCGAATATTAAGTATGAAACATATGGAAACTTGTAAATTTTGACGAATATTATGATAAAAACACATATTTTATGTAAATATAGGCGATATTAGAGTCTAAAAATGACCAAAAAGTGAATTTATTTTTTGAAAAAAAAGCCAAAAAAAAACCAATTAACAAAGCTTCTAATTATAGTTATAGTCCTACAAACACTTGATCTTGTATTGAATTTAAAAGACCAATTTTGGTAACCCTAAAGATACATCTTCAAGGCATTGATATTTTGAATCCCCGCATTAAGAATTTGTCTTGTTTCAAGAAATTGGGCATGATTCAAAAGTATAGAACCACTTCATATTTAAACACAAGTATCTATCAATTGGCTCAACAATGACCCCCAACAAAAATGGCTTTCACAACTTGAAGGAAAGGGATGAAAACTCACGGGACACATTGAAAATTAAAAATGCCATGAGTTAGCTAGATTTCAACAAAAATTGCAGTTTCTGATGCTTGAAGGAAAATAGTAAAATATGAGCGGCAAGGACTAACAAATTATAAGCAATCAAACTTTCACATTTGTTGTATTTTGTAGTTCGAAGAAGGAAAATCATAAGACAATAAAGGATTGTGAAGATGGCATTTCTTGTGATCTTTAGAGAGTTAAATTTAAAATATCGTGTTTGATATTGTGGAAGGGAGGATGACCGTGGTGGATGTGGCAGTGCTCTACACATAGGAAATACTATACCACGCAATAGATAAGAAGCCATTTGTTATAAGGAATTTGACTCAGTAATCATTCACCATAAGAAAAATAATGAAGACTCTTATGGATTCTAAATAACTGAAATGGAAAGAGAAAATATGGCACTACCTTATCAATGCGAGAAAGATTCTTGCATTTGTTGTCATAAATTGGTATATTTAATTATGGATGGTTGTGCTTTCTAGCTATGATCGCTCTACTTATGATCTTCTATTTGTACTCATGGAAAGTGGGAAGGAGGATGGACATGCTCAAGATGATTATTCTAATTTTCATTATGATAACCAATATCTCCTTATTTATATAAATAGTTTGATTTAATGCTCATTTAAATCTATTGTCAAATTCCATTTCTCTTTTTTTCTTTCTCTATTTTTCTTGTTGTTATTAAAAAAATTATTTTCAATATAGCTACTCATTATTTTGGTATGTTTTCTTAAATTTATATAAGTATAAGTTTATCTTATACAATTAATCAAAGTGTATTAATATACAAATTCATGTAAAAGAAAAATGTGAAAGTAAACAATTAGCATATAAAACACAAAAATGTTAAACTATATTCCACAAGTGTGTTTGCAGATTTATAGTTGAACGTTCTTAGAACATCATAAAAAAAGATACATGTATACGAATTGCCCAATCTCTATCTCACACTTCATTTTTCCTTTTTTCTATACCCTAGTTTTTAATAATGTACATACCTATCATATGCTAAGTCAATATAACTTCACATTTTCCAATCTCTATCTCACACTTCATTTTTCCTTTTTTCTATACCCTAGTTTTTAATAATGTACATACCTATCATATGCTAAGTCAATATAACTTCACATTTTCTAATAAAGGTTGTAATAATTATTGCATAAATGTTCTACATGACATATATAATGATATATAATAGTTTCATTAAATTTAAAATCTAAAATTATTTTTTCTGGGAAAAAAAGACAAAAGGGAAGAGATTCATGTGTTAACCAACAAAAAAATGAAGAAAATAAAAACAGTAGTGATAACTAGTTAATATTTGAAATTTTGATGTAATAGGAAATATTGCGGAGGGCATTAACAACACAAATTATCACATTTGCACTTGGAACGAGAGGAGCAACTCGACAGAACATATGCAAGAGCTAATATTTGATGACATCTTGTAATCGAGGCCAACATCCCAAATGGAAAATGAATGGTGTACATGGTTTAGAATGTCCAAGCAACCGTCTACAATCTTTTGTTAAACAAAAGTTGGTGTGAAAAACAAAGATTCACAATTTTTTTTGCAATAAAATTATTTCATAACAAAGACTTGAAAATGGATATGTCTAAAAAGTCTAAGATTTGGATTGGATGTCAATTTTTAGTCTATCCATGGGGCATCCAAAATTTTAGAATTTGATAATTATAACTTGGATTTTGAAAAATTACTATTCAATTTTTTCAAAATTGTAACCTAAAAATTCATCCATTCCAACTCAAATAGTAAAAATTTTAGACTACATACTTGAAAATTGTTAGCCTATCAAAATAAAATAATTATAACTAATTTTTAGATACAAACAATCTTCACTTTTATATATATATAATTTTCATTCATTCTAAATTTATCAAATATATATATATGCTAATTTAGTTTTGAATAGGAGTGTAAATAAAGTGTTTATAACCCATTTTGGGGAACTAGTCAAATTGATGGTTATTGATTATTCATAGTTTTAATTTATATGATATAATATTGTATTTTTTAATTTGAGAGTTTTTATATTTTAATTTTATTTTTAAAAAGTTATTAAAATTATAATAAATCAAATGAATTTGATAATTTATTAAATTGAGATTTGTAAATAAAGATGAGAGAAAAATTAACAATTATTTTTTTTCTATATTCATAAGATAACCAATCATAAAATCAAGAAACAAATGCATGCCATGAACCATAAAACCAAAACTTAATATACAAAAGAAAAATGCATGTCCATAAATCATAAAACCAAATCTCAATATACAAGAGAAATGAAAAAAAAAATCCTATCTATTTTGAAATGACAACTTTGGATCCCACACCTTGGTTATACTATCATGCCCTAATTCCAGCCATTACCAATCCACAAAACCAAGAAATGAAAAAAAAACAATCCTATCTATTTTGAAATAACAACTTTGGATCCCAAACCTGGGTTATACTATCATGCCCTAATTCCAGCCATTACCAATCCACAAAACCAAATCTCTTAAAAATTCCAAGAGAATGAATGGCTATTTGATACCAAATTCATTAATCATTCGACCCTAATTCCAATCAACTTATGCCATGAAGTAATAGTTCATAACCCATTATTTTGCATGCTTGAAAGTAGGCGGGGATAGGTGTTTTCTAAGTTTAGTTCATAGTCTGTACAGGCATCTGCCATTGTTTCCATATGAGCAAGCTATATCCATCAACCATACCTCTCATGGGCCACCAAAACTAGTACCTGAAAACTCCACCTTTTGTCCACGACATGATAATAAGCCTTCTAAGGAATATAAGAAAAAGCCAACCAGACAAGGGGGCTTTGGGAAATTGGAGTTTCTTTCAACGATGGAGGACAAGGAAGCCATTAACGAAGTCATGAAGGTTTACTGTTACACAATATATGTGGGCATGCTAATGAATTTTTTGTTGCAGGGGACTCACGCCACATAATGGAGTCGTCCTCTGTGGTGCATGGTCTATCTCCTGAACCTCCATTAAAACTATCACCTAATGCTGGGTATTTCTTCAATCATGATATGGTTAATTTCTCTTATCTTCATTCTGCTCATCAACAACACCAGTCTTATCCTAACACTATTCTCCTCTCATCTGTGCTTGATGATGATTGGGATTCAACTATATCATATTTTGATTATATTATTTGGTGGTTCTAGAATTTGTTATTGCTCGATTTCTCTTAACAACAAATCACATTGTATGGAAGAACTAAATTTAACTCTTTATCATTTGTTTGTATATCCATTTTTAAGGGTTGATCACATTTAATCATCTTGCATTCAAAATGAGTTTTAATTGCTTCATAATGCTGAACATCTATATTTTGAGGATAGATCATTCCATAATGCTGAACACCTATATTCTGAGGACAGACCATTGATTCCATAATGTGGTTTTGGATTTAAATGATTCATATTTTATTCATCTCACATTCAAAATGATGTTTAATGGTTCAATGTAATTGCATAAATATAACAAAATTCTTGAAAGAAGTTGATGAAAAATTAATACATACATTTTGTTTGTGAATCAAAGATATTACTCTTAAAGTTTATGAAAATATATATATTTTCATCTTTTAATTTTTTTCCAACTTTTATATGTACACAAATTACAATCCTAAAGCCACGATGAAAGCAAGTTTGTAAAAGTATAAATACTCCATCTCTTTATAAAGCCAGCATTGAGATAATGTAAATATTCATTAAAATGAAATTTACCTAAACAAGAAAACGACAATGAGCTAGGTAAGGCATTAACCCCTATGATCAGTCGCCTCTGAATCCAACACACAGTTCCCAACTTCCCACTTCTCCCGTTTTGACCCCGTTTGGATTCCTCATAAACCAAAAGATCTAGAAAATAAAAAATAAGGCTATCAGACCTGAGAGTTTCATGTTATTTTCTGTTAATATTTAATTAATAACATTTCTACGTCTCTTCGCACCTTCATATACACTACAAATCCTTGAATATTTAACAAAACATACAAGTTGGATACAAAAATTATCCTATGAAAGCATATGTTCTTGAAAAGAGCTTTACAAGACATGACACAAAGAAAATAATTACAAATCCTTGAATATTTAACAAAACATACAAGTTGGGTACAAAAATTATCCTATGAAAGCATATGTTCTTGAAAAGAGCTTTACAAGACATGACGCAAAGAAAATAATTTCAAGTCCTGACTTCCTAAATACTTTCTTTCAAAGCAATTTCACGTTTGGAGAATCTAGAATTTAGTTACCCTTAAAATGCAAGGAATCAATTGGAGTTATAGTCTAACAAACACTTAATTCTGCATTGAATTTAAAACTCCACTTTTGGTGACCCTGCACGAGATCCATGTGCAAGGCACTGAAATTGTGAAACCCACATTTTGTCTTGTTTCATGAAATTGGGCATGTCTCAAAAGTACAAAACAACCTTGGATTTAAACACAAATATCCATCAATTCGCTCAGTAATGACCCCAATAATAAGGCAAGTGTTCCAAACTCAAGAGGATGCTCATCTATGCAGGCTCTTAAACATCATTTAAACTATAAACCTTCCCTCCCATCACCACTAAAAAATGATAATCTTATGGGCAGAAATTTTATTTGTTCCTCGTCGCAATCGCAATGGCAGGGACAAGTTGAAGTTGTTGGAAATATCATAATTAATGAGCTGATAGAGTATCTAATATGCGTCGGACTCCCAGTCGGTCATTTTGTTAGTCTGCAATGTCAGACAGTCTGTTTGTAGCCAATCCGGCTCACGGCAAGTTAGTATTTAAGAAGCAACATTTGTATTTCGCAGGCTCATAACTTGTTAGGTAGGATTTTATTTTTGTGTTTAATGCAACCCTGTAGCTTCCAAGCGAAGCCATCTTGAGTAGGTGAAATGAAATTCTATAAATGTAAATCATTCACAGAGGATTAGTTAAAGTGAGGGGAGTGAAGTTACTCTATTTTACAATGGTAAATCAAGATTTCTAAGTATTTCACGTGTAATGGGCAGTAACTTCTACATATATTTCGGTTCTTATGTTTTAGCATAAAATATCTTAACTCAAAGTTTGTTTAAGTTTGAGTTGTGGGAACTTAGATACCTGTATACAAAGTTAATCATGCAGTTAATCTTTGTAAAAGTTAAAAGAGTGTGCAAAAGTAATTTGTATAAAGTGTGCAATTCATACAAAGTAAAGTATTGTCCGAAGTTAAGATTTGTGCATTTGCGCAAAGTTCAACTGTAGAAAGTTGAATCGCGCACTTAATTCGCTTACTGTAAATTAGTAAAAGGTGAATCGTGCAACTAATCTCTGCGCATTTAATTTGTGAAGTAAAGTGGAAGAAAAATTAAAGCAAAGTATTTGCTAGGTGTATTATATTTTATTAATAGATGGTTGTTGTTCATTTATGTGTGTCTCTCTTGAGATTAAGTGTGAGGTGTGTTAGGCTTCAAATTGCTTTCTTCGTATAGGTTTTTATTGTCCAGAGAATGTTGTCTAGATAGCTCCGTCTCAATTACATTATGTTTAACTTTAAAATAAATATAATGTAATAATAATAAAAAATGTGTTATGTAATAGAGCAAAGCATAGCAACACTCATATATACTATTTTATCTTATTTTCACAATAAAACTATATTGCTGCTTATTTTTCTCAATATCTTAATGAAATAAGCGATCTCAATCTCAACGAAATCAGCGAGGACTCGTATTGTTGTTATATGAAGCAGCTTTGTGACAAATTTAGTGTAACGTAAAAAACAAATGAATCAAAAGATGAAGTTGATTGGCTATGATTAAGTGACACGAAAATTGAAAATGCGTGAAGTGGAATATTACATGTTCTATTGAGGGAAGCAACCTTCCATGGAGTTGTTAACCTTTGGCACACAGAGCCCCACTCCAAATTCTTAGAACAAAGCAATATGCATAATACGCATCGACAAAGCAAAATATGCATTTAACAGAAAGTAAGTGGTACAAAGAATGTTACTACTTTCATTGAAAAACATATAACAAGAATGAAATGTATCCAGATCTGCCTCCAAACTAAATTGAAAGGCCATGTCGATTACAGACTCTAACTGATACGGTGTTGGGCACCTTATTTATGCATCTTATTTTATCCCCCCCACATTCCTCCATGGCTGCTTCCTTGCAAGAGTGCAATAGGACAACCGTCGCTTCTCTCTGTTTTGTGGGACAGGGAGTATTTAGAGGGTGGAGGAATAGTATATATCTCCTCTCAGCCTCTGAGACACGAAACTATGTCTGCACTCGCTGAGATTTATGGGGTTTCTTTCAACAATATTGATGTTGAAGTCGAGTAGTTACTGTGTGATCCAGCCACGGTTCTAGGTCTTGACCATTTACCGGGAGCGACTTTTTCCATATAAGATTTAATCAATTATGTAACACGTGAAGATTTAAAAAAAAGACATGAAAGCGAGCGGTGGATTGTGCGATGGTGGTGACCGAGTAAACGGCCCGCTCGCTGTGGATTGTGCGATGGTGGTGACCGAGTAAACGGCCCGCTCGCTGTCCGTGTCAGTGAACGGCTTTTGAAGCGGCGGGATGTGGACAGCAACATCCCTCCAACAGCAGTGGGCCTTATCTCTATGGGCCCTGATTCAAAGTCAACTACTGACTTTGTAGCTGCTCCTCGATCACTAGAGTTAAGTATCGGGGGGTAAAACGCGTGGTCAGTGAACGCATGTCCATCCCATTTGCAAAACTTAATGAACACGTCGATTAGTCTTGTGAAAACCGCTTTTTAATTGATTTAATATTTGGAATAGTGTACAACATTGTATGTATTTGTAATTTGGGTGTTGAAGTGAGGAAATGTTTAGTGGTTTCGGTGACTATAAATAATATACCACCTGTGATAGTCAACCTATTATTATTTGAAAATTGGTTTTGTGTATTTGGGGTCGTCGACTTCTCATATATGGATTGACGTTCATTAAAAAAAAGAGTTGAGTAAGCTAAACTCTAGACCGTTTGCACCAAGAATCCGGTGGTTTTTTCAGTGAAAATCTAGTTGAAATTGTTTAAATGCCAGTTTTGGGTTGCTAGAATTGCATGATTGGGGTGGCCCAGGGGTAATCGAGGTCGTTGAATCTATTCCTGCAACCAAAATTGCAATTCAAGCAACCCAAATCGCAGTTTCAACAATTTCCCCTTCGTTAGATTCTGGTGAAAATCGCCCATAAAAATGCAAAC
Source organism: Larix kaempferi (assembly GCA_027924585.1). Classification (NCBI taxonomy): domain Eukaryota; kingdom Viridiplantae; phylum Streptophyta; class Pinopsida; order Pinales; family Pinaceae; genus Larix; species Larix kaempferi. The sequence continues at coordinate 7,004,000 of BSBM01001329.1, forward strand.
AAACGATCTAGAGTTTAGCCCATTTCTTAAAAAAATCCCAAACTCACCAAATTGGCAGGGCTATATGTCTAATTGATTCTTCACCTCACCTCACAACAACAAAGCGACTTTTCTTTATAGGAATTAATAATGTAACACGTGCCAGTGAATGCTTGTCCTTCCCAATTGGAAGGCGTAATGAACACGTCAGTTAGTGTTGTGAAAATGGCAGGGTAACTCTCACTGTTGCCATACAGTTCACAAACGATTGTTACTCAACAATCTCACACGCGTTATCCATTATTTTGTTGTTCGTTTCCGTTGTTGTATTTTAAACTAGCAATTGCCCCCCAAAAGATGCAATAATATGCCGATATGTAATCATATAAAGAAAATGAAAGTACTAAGTTAATATAAATAATTGCTATCAATTTTATAGCACAAGAATAATAGATATTGTAGGAACATGGAGGGCATAATAGAGTTTTCATGTTTGAAAGTTTTTGAATGAAATTTGTAGCAGAAGATGAGCAATTGTGTTATTTTGCATACATATTAAGTTAATGCAAGAGATACATGGGATATGTGGACAGAAAACCTAACTGCACTGGAAGGATCATAAAAAAAATTGTCATATATAAATTATGAAATACTTGGTTGAGACACCAAGGCATGATAGAAAAAAAAAAAAAAAACCATTGGCAGCATGAAAAAATATAAACCAATTATGAAATGAGATAAATTTGCATACAAGAAAACAATATTCTAAGTAAAAAGAAAAGCAAGAAATGGATGGAATTTAACAACATAACAAAGATATAAGGTATTAATATAGAGGTAAATAATGTATGCAAATCAACTAGGCATAGATCCACCATTCCCAACTTTAACCTTTGCAACCAGGATACAACTTTACTAGAGACAAGTAAAAAAATAAAATGATTTATTTAGAGAGAGTTAATGACATACACACATCTCATGATCTTGTACACAATTTGCACTTATTGTGAGATCAACCAAACAAGAAAGAAAATAGTGAGGTTGAGTGAGCATTCCTAATCTATCGTATTCTTCTTCAACTTTCTTAGTATCCCATCTATCGTTTTCTTCTTCAACTTTCTTAATATCCCATGGAAAACCTTAAGTATGTGATGCCCACTCTTGATCAAAGATCCTTAACATGCTCCTCCACCTCTGCATCCGCCTCATATGCCAACGACAACTACTACGTGTATAATGTCTTCATAAGCCAACATGGAAACCTTTGCCACAGATCTCTACCTTCAACTCTACAAACATGGTTTGCGAGTATACCCAGACACTGAGGAATTGCATAGGGAAATGACGACGACTGAGAGTTTCACCTGACAACAGGTATTATGTAACATTGCACCAGGCATTAAGAACTGTTGAAATTAGTAAACAAGAATCCTATATTAAAAATTGCAAATGGATCCAAATAGTCACTGTTAGATTGCCTTTGCCACTTACGTTGTTCACAAGTTGCAGAGCCATTTTTTCAAAAAGATTTAAAGTTGAAATCGAAATTTGTATTAATGTCCGACAAAGGCCAAGATAGGTCAAAGGGACAGTGACTACAACAGAGAATAATAACCAAGCGAAAGAGATGGGTGCAAGAAGCACCCCTATGAAACAAGAAATATGACTTAGAAACTCTGTGCCCTACCACCCTACAACTATAAAATATCTGCTTATTTTAATCTTCCATCAGTCAGATGTCTAACAGTTTAAATATTTTAATAGGAAACAATTAAAACTTATAAAATCTTTGACCAAACTTACCTATCGATGTAATTGAAAAATACCAATTGAAGAAATTAGAATATAGAGTTATACACTGTTATAGCTCTCCAATTCCCTACTTAATAACAAGCTTCAGTTGTTCATATGTTCAGTAAGAAAAAGTTTTAAATGGTTATTTGAAGGTGGAGAAATAAAGAGAAATGCCTTTAGATATAGCATCTCTGATAATGACCAGCCAACACAAAAACAACTAGTGTAAGATATGAATAAGGCTCTTTAAAAATACAGAGTGTAGTAAGGTATGATATTCAATATCTATAGTCTTTGTGCATATAATGTGAACATTCTAGTTATAAATGGTCAATATCAGTGCAGTAACAATATCAAATATGTACATCTGTATACATGCATACTGCTATACATGTTAGTCAACTTTAGGAAAATTTCCAAGTTGACCAATTGTTAAAATACCATACAAAATATTTACTAAAAGAAAGGAAGAGCAACCTTAATACAAGTGAGTAATACAGTTCCATGACAGATTTGAAATAACATAAGATTGAGAGTGTAACTTACAGAAAATGGTTACCATGAAACAGGTTTCCAAAAAAGGAAACTAAGTTTATTGCATACAATTCAAAAAATATTTCGCTATGAATCAACTTATATTATACACACTGCTATGATTAGATAAGATGATAAAATTTTATTTATGTCCAACAAATAGGTCCATCCGTGATAAATCCCTGTAGGAGTGCACAAGGCTACTCCAAAATGGCTCCAATGGAAATGGTGGTTAAATAAATTTATTTCTATTTAGTTTAAATTACTCGCCTTCAACTATTTCACCTCAATTTAATTTGAAACATCCATCTATGCCTATTGACTATTACATTGCAAAACAATCAATTTCCCTCTAATGATTATGTTAAGATAAATTCCTAAAATTTATTTGGAAATGTAGTAAGGGAACTAATCACTTCCACAAGTTACCAATAACTGTTATGTTGAGACAATTCTAACAAAAAATAGTTAAAAGGGGACTAAGAGTGTGTTCACTGCTGGCTGCCACTAAGTCTAATGTAACCAAAATAGTTTTTGTATTTTATTTTGGATAAAAGTGTATTCACGGTTGGCTTCCACTAAGTCTAATGTAACCATCATAATGATGAATGAGAATGAATTAACTGAGTGCCAGAAGCTAACAGAGTTGATCCTTTCGAAATCAGCAAGAATATTTCTCGGTAAAATTTAGGATGGAAATGTTGGAGGCTGAGGCAATCTGCCAGTTTCATCATTCTACTCTCTTGATGCCAAACCCTCATTTGTTAATGATAAAATAAAGTCATTAGCACTGAAATTTTCATTCCTTGCGTACGTACATTCCTTTCCTATGTAGAGCATGCAAGCATACTTGGTTATGAGATAACTAGGCATCTCTTGCCCCTAAATTATGCTTGTTTAAACATCATTTAATAACATGTGTAAAATTTAAGGATCCAAGAACTATAATATGTGTGCAGGGGTCGATTTTAATTCATAATCCTGAATAGACATAATTTTTTAAAGATAGAACATAAGGCTTCATGCTTATTGTTCATCTGACAGGAATAACGATCTATCTCTTAGAGAAAAGAAGGGGAAAAAATCAAACTTTAAACCCTTGAATAACATGTTGCTTCCTTCTACAATAGAATAAATTATTAGCTTCTATGCTTTTTCTTATTTGATATTGATCCCATAGGAAAATAATGTGACTGTCACATGCTAGATAACCAACCATCAAGCAATGCATGTCTCATAGGGGCATACATTCTCAGCTAGCCACCTATGGTATTTGTCCCAACTATAATTCTTACTGCTATGTGTACACCTCTTCTCTATTTATATTACTCAAATTTAAAAGTATCCTAATCCATCCTAGCAATCCAACAAAAATTATTGTTTCTTTTGTTAATAGGCTTATGTCCACAGACAACAAGCTTTTAATAGGCCATGATGTTCTCTGGAGATAAAGCAGGCACAAATTGTTGAATGGTGAAGCTTATTAATGTTCATTTTGAGGACGCCAAACTCTACTTGGAAACTTGATAATTTCAAACAGAAATAAACTTATAACTTAAATATTCCTACATCTCAATGATCACTATCAACTACTTATAAAACCCCTTTGAGTATGTGACCTTACAATGCTGACTCACATATTTGAACACAACTGATCGGTCCCTTTTGCAAGGGATATGGCTTGAAGAATCTAACGTGTATGAGTAAATGGAAAATGCCCATTTTGCTCAAAGAGTACAGAATCATTAATATTCAGATCTCCACTAGAATTGCATTTCTCCTCTCTCACAGACAACCATAAATTCTTGTCTAACTATTGGCACAACATCAATAGAATCATGGTTCACAGTGAATATGGTAGCAAGTCAGGCCACCCACCAAGGTTCAATTTCCCTTGAGACAAAAACAAGTAGTTGGGGCCAGGTGCAAGCCCTGGGTTACTTTGATAGAATAGTACCCCCTTTAACAACAGTTTAGCCAAATGGAAGTGTTTTTGCCAATAGTTGACCCTTGAAGACCATTCTTCATGTGCAAGTGGCCTGCACGTCATGCCTGGCCTCCTTGGACCAGTTGTAATGCTACTTTTGAGATTAAAGGAAGCACTTTAAAAAAAAATGTAAATCTCCTTAGTTTATAAATGATGGCATATAAACTTTTGAGATATCTAGTTCATTGCTTCTATACGTTGAATGCGCTGCACATTTAGTCTAATCTTACAATATTCCGTGTAGCCATATCATAGATTTTTAGAGAGATGCACAAAGAAAACCTTAAGAAGTCTCTAAATTTAAATTTCCCATATGTAAATCCAGTCACATAACCAGTTTTATTTGTCGCATAGAGGAAATTACTACGTTTATTTTGAAATAGCACACTCTAGGGCTCTTGACTATATAGCTACCACGAAAATATTATCTTTTACAAAATATAATTGTTGCACATGAAATTAATTATTACACTTGATTCTGAAATGCTACCATTAAATATTTCAGTGACTGCAGAACTATGATTCTAAAATGGCATTGCCTTTCAAGTGTGGAATTTGATATTCAAATTGAAAGCTGTATAATTTCGTAAACATAATGCAACTACTCGAATCTTATCTCAGATCCCTTATTTTCCCTTGACGACAATGTTAATGAGTTCTAGCATGTAATATGGCCACATTCAACATACATGTGGAAAATAAATAGGAAATACTTGCAAATATGCACAGAACATCCCATCAAAGGTATATCTTAGGTCATGGGATTTTAAATGTGAGATAAAACCAGTAGCCTCGACTTATGATATAAAGGGGAATTATGGAAGATGTAAGGTGTATATATTATTAGTATAAACCTTGTTGATGGATATTTAAATTAGCATAAGTCTATTCTAACCCTGCATCTATCAATCACTCAAAAAAATCCAAAACTCGAAGTGTGATCAAATTATAGAAAAGATCTTACAAAGAACTTGATTCTCCAAGGAAAATAGATACTTAACAAACATGGATCTCTATAAATTCCTAATTTAAATGGTATCAGATGCTTATGATATTTCATGGGTTCAAACTACGGAGAACATGTGAGCTAACCATTGAATTCAATGGTAAACAACAAGAGAGCCTTGATTTCAAAAACCTAGGCGATAAAGGACCCAGTTTCACGAACAGATCTATTCCTTTGACTGTCGACCGATTTGGAATGCAACCCTAAACAACATAAAAAATAATGGACCTTTGATCAAAATAGAGAAGCCAATGTTAACTAGCAATTGACTCACTGGTTCAAGCAATGAAAGAGAACTATGGTTGTACTCAGGAATTCCAATCACATCTCTAGAAAAATAATAATAATTATAATTACCAAGTGGATTTCCATGGAATTATACGATTATAAATAAATAAAATTTATCCATCCGGTTTGTGATTTAGTGGTTTAGTAATTGGCCTGTACACGGTGATCAACACTCTCTTGCAGCCAACCACTAATTAACAATATCAATGTTCAATGCTTTAACATTTTTTAACATCACAAGCGGAAATACAATTAAAGGAAGATGAGGGTGAAGAGGCCTCCATGTCCTAATCAAGGAGTGTGAAGAGACTCGTGCAAAGACCGATGATGTCATCCATGACTCTCTAGAAAGTACCTGGTTGTACAACCCTAGAAGGAGTTGTGCATTGATATGAAAAGAAAAAATCTAACAGGACTAGTCATAGTCTTGTCCTTCATCTCATATTCCAGCGAAGGTGTTCTTTGTGTCAGTGGGTAATATAGGATCATTTTCTTATCAATTTCGTTAGTTTATAGACGAAAGACTCTAAACATTCAATTTTTTTTCTTTGCACAGTATAAATTTTAAGGGGATGTTAAGGGGGCCATGATTCACTGATGAGGATTTAGAGTAATGTGCAAAACTCTTAAAGAAAAAAAACTCTAGCAAACTCTAAGTCAGGAAACTTCTCGATAATCACACATTCATTTGATTGCAATCAATTTTCACCTCGTTCATCTAAGTCAAGAAAATGAACTTACCCTTCTTACATCGAGCCCTTTTTCTAGCACTCTAATGATCAAAACGTTCTGTCTCGTAACATAACTCTATCCTGTGCTTTTAGAATTTGTTTATGCTTGTCTTAATATTGACTCAACTAAGGATTTACCTTGGGATCACCCACCAACAAGATTGCAAATAATAGCACTCCTAATAACTGGAAAAAGCCATTCTCAGGAAAAATCAATGAAGCACAAATGTATTCCTATTTCAAATTTGGCACAAATCATTATTTCCAGTCAAAACACAGTTTCATACATCATTTTATCAAGTGTAAATATAATCTATCAAGAGGATGTGTTCCTTTCTAAAATCGCACCATCTAAATATCATGTACAGAAATACAAACAGAGTAAACAAAGAAAAAGAGGCATAAGAGGCATTATCTCTCCATCTAATTCTGAAGGTCGCTCTTATTTCTAGAAATTCCTCTATACACACCCAGAAATTTCCAATCTAATCTCAAGCTCAACCTGAACGCTACAGGCTTGAAATCACTACACACACGATTTGTTTATTTCCTCCATCATCAACGCATCAGTAATTCAACCCATTCAAACTGACAGAAATCATACCCGAAACAAATCCACCCAGAAATCAATTTTGACATGAAAGCAAATTAATACAGAGAAGCGTTCACCCACACAGTTCATAAATGCACTATTTCATTAAAAGGCTCTGTACATGATTTCTACAAACTAAGAAATCCTTCAACCTCTCTATCCTCTACCTAACCTGATTGGACGTTCTCTTGCCCACCCTCTTCTCTGCATCACTTTTCTTTCCCACTTGGAAATTGTCATCAAATATCTCCATAAATCTTCCATTTCACAATCCAGTTCTTCCCTTTGTTGGTACATGCTATTTCTACTCATTTGTTGTTGTGCACTTTCCTGCTATGCATATTTCTTGCCATCCTTTTCACTCTTTTCTTCCTCGTTACATTCTCTATCCCAAATTTCTGCCTCATTCTTCATCATTCCTTTCTGCTCATGCCCACTGAACTTCAATCCTCTTGTCATCATTATTTTGTTACAGGATCTCATGGTTGCAGAAAGGACACCATGTGAAGGTGACCAAACAGTGCCTGATTAACTTCAAGGTCCGGAAGTTAGAAGACAACGTACTATGCGATGTAATCCCAATGGACGCGTGCCATCTGTTGTTAGGAATACCATGGCAATATGATCGAAAAATTATCTATGATGGTCGAGCCAACACAGTCATAGTGTGGAAGAATGGTGTGCAGAGGATTCTTAAGCCGAATCCGGAGGAGCAAGCCGATGGTAAGCAGAGAGAGAGCAAATTTTGGGAGAAGTGGGTGCTGATCTGTTCAGCGAAATAATTCCTCACGGAAGAAGAAAAGAAGTCGGGATGTTTTGTGATCATTCCAAAAGGACCATGTGTCGAGAGGGTGACAATGGAGAAGATTCCAGTCGAAGTTAGAAAGACTCTTGAAGAGTTTCAGAGCATAATAGTCTATGAGACATCGAGGGGATTGCCGCCGACAAGGAGCATATCCCATCAGATTGAATTGATCCCAGGGTCGAGTTTTCCAAACAAAGAACCACATAGGATGAGTCTGACAGAAGGCCAAGAAATTAATCGACAGGTCCAGGAGTTATTGGACAAAGGATTGATCAGAGAAAGTATGAGTCCGTGCGTGGTACCAGCGGTATTAGCACTGAAGAAATGTGGAGAATGGAGGATGTGTATAGACTCCAGATCTATCAACAAAATCACGATCAAGTATTGGTTTCCATTACTGAGGATGGACGAATTGATGGATTGTTTGAGTGGAGCGAATTACTTCACGAAGATAGACCTAAAGAGCGGTTATCACCAGATTCGGGCTAGAGAAGGAGACGAATGGAAAACAACATTCAAGATGAAGGAAGGGCTATATGAGTGGTTAGTCATGACATTTGGATTGACTAATGCACCCAGTACATTCATGCAATTGATGAATGAAGTACTGAAACCATTCTTGGGAAAGTTTGTCGTAGTCTATCTAGACAACATTCTGATTTTCAGTCGAACCAAGACATAATACTTGGAGCACATTCAACAGGTATTGCAGAAGTTGCAGGAAGAGAAGTTGTTGGTGAACCTACAAAAGTGTTTCTTCATGAAGGAAGAACTGGTATACTTGGGATTCGTAATATCGGGTAAAGGGTTAGTGATGGATCCATAAAAGGTGAAGGTGATATTGGATTGGCCTGAACCGACAAGTGCGACTGGAGTGAGGAGTTTCCATGGACTTGCCACTTTCTACAGGAAGTTCATCAGGGGATTCAGTTGGATTTGCGCACCATTGACATAGTGCATGCAAAAAGGGGATTTCAAGTGGACGAAAGCTGCCCAATGCGCTTTCGACAAGTTGAAGGAAAAGGTCACTGAGAGCCCAGTGTTGGCGCTCCCATATTTTGACAAGGTTTTCCAGGTCGATTGCGACGCGAGTGGAATAACAATTGGAGTAGTGTTGAGCCATGAGGGCCAAACGATTGCGTTCTTCCGTGAAAAATTGGATGACACGAAGCATAAATATTCGGTCTATGACCAGGAATTTTATGCTATTGTCCAAGCATTGAAGAAGTGGATGAATTATTTGTTTCCCAAGGAATTTGTGCTGTACACAAATCACCAAGCACTGAGGTATTTGAATACTCAGTCGAAGTTAAATCAGCGGCACATGAAATGGTTCGAGTTCCTACAGGGATATATGTTCATGTTGTGACATAGGTCGAGCAAGTCGAACAAGGTTGCCGATGCATTGAGTAGAAGAGTTGCATTGCCGAACACGACGACAGTTCAGGCAACAGGAATAGAGTCGGTGAAGACAGAGTATGTGACCGACGAGGATTTTGCGAAAGCATGGGAAGCTTGTCGTGAACCATGGAGTGTTGATAGGACTGCATACTTGGATTATTTCATCCAAGAGGGATACATATTCAAGGGATGACAATTGTGTATTCCTAGAGGATCCGTGCGAGAGAACATAATCCGAGAGTTGCATAGCGGTGGATTAGTAGGTCATTTTGGAATTGACAAGACTAAGGAATTAGTCGAAGAAAAGTATTATTGGCCAGGGATGGTGATACCAAATACCCCATGGGAGCACCTCAGCATGGATTTTGTGCTAGGATTGTTGAAGACGCAGCAAGGAAGTGACTCAATATTTGTTGTAGTTAACAGATTTTCGAAAATGGCACACTTTATTCCATGTCGGAAGACAAGTGACGCCACAGGCATTACTGTACTATTCTTCAAATAAGTAGTCAAATTTCATGGGTTGCCGAAGAGTATCACATCGGATAGAGATACCAAGTTTATGGGGCATTTCTAGAGAACCATATGGAATAAACTGGACACAAGGTTGCAGTTTAGCTCGACATATCATCCATAGATAGATGACAAACTGAGGTGGTGAAAAAAAGTTTGGGAAACCTTTTGAGATGTTTGACAGTCGACAGACCCAAGCAGTGGGAGAATGTGTTGGCGCAAGCAGAGTTCGCATACAATAATTATGTGAATCGTTCGATAGGTTTGAGCCCATTCCATATTTTTCAAGGAAGAAGCCCACATGGAGTGGTGGATTTGGTTGAGTTACCGACATAAATCAGGAAAAGTGCGGATGCAAAATCATTCGCAGAGCACATGAAAGAAGTTCATGAAGATGTGCGAAAGTGCATAGAAAGGAGTAACACGACATACAAGTTGAGAGCCTACAGAAAGAAGACACTATAGTCATTCAACGAAGGAGACTTAGTTTATGCTCATTTGCGGAAGGAGAGATTTCCGACAGGAAGCTATAACAAGTTGAAGCTAAAAAAGATTGGACCATGTAAGACTATGAAGAAGATTTTGGACAACGCCTATGTGTTGGAGCTGCCGAATGACTTGAGCATTTCACCAACATTCAATGTCTTAGATCTTTACAAGTTCGAAGAAGGTTCAAGCAGCGGAAGGGTAGAAGTGTCAAACATCGACTAGACAGCGCAGATTCCAGATCGACACAAGGAGGAAATCGCAGAGGTAATAGAGGAACGCGAAGTCGGGCGTACGTGTAGTTTGCGAAGGAAGGAATGCTTGGTGCGATGGAAGGATGATGAGTTTCAGGAGGCGACATGGATTTACGAGGAAGAGTTCAGGAGACTGATGGAGCAGTCGAGTTCTTTTTCACCTGGGGAGTCTGATGCAGGAGCATTGGGACCTAGGAAGATCAGTCGAAGTTGATTGACATGAGGAGACCGACCAGAGGGAGTGCCAACGACCACTGGTGCAGATGAGAAGGTTGGTTGTCGAAGTCAACAAGTCGAGCAGAAGTTATCAAGGTGCATCGACAGGTGGAAATAGGTCGAGAGTCGACATGTCAGTGGTCGACAGTCGACATGCGAATGTCGATAGGAGACAAGTTGCGGCTTAGTCATAGTAAGTTCGACATGTTGTCAGATCGCAATATCGATTGGTTGGGCATGAGCCAAGCGAGGAGGATGGGGTGGAATGGCGAAGTCTAAGCGCAAAGTGAAGCCGATAGATGAGTCAAAGCTGACAGAGGACGGTATTGTCGACACGTCGGATTACTGTAGCCTATCAGAAAGACGCGTAGAAAGTCAAGGAGAGTACTTGGAAACTATTAGCGCACGACAGGGGCGCTAATAGTTGCAGGTCTGCAGGATCATGGAAGGATTGGCTGACAAAGGATGCATGTCTCAGGGGTCAGAGTGATCTCAGGAACATCAACAATAGAGTAGAAGTAGGAAGGGCTTGTATCAGTGGAGGTAGAGTCACTCACGCGGGGAGTGAATTTCAGTTGGAAAATTGGAGAGAGTAGAGCTCAAAGAAGGTTGGTATATTGGATAGGAAAGTTACACATCTACAGGAAGCAAAGATAGCATCCATAGCTCAGTGAGCGCATGCATTCCGCAAAGTCTGTGAGAGGGTGAAGGTCAACATAGAGACACAGCACATTTTACTTATGTATTATAAAGGCTGAGGCCGACTTAGATTAGGTGTTCACAAGTATTTTAATTCCGCATTGTAACACTGATTGATTAGAAGTAATATAATCTAACTTCATGGCATCCTATTTTACACAAAGTTCTGTGTAAGCATCGTGTGTACGTTTCAAACCGTTAAGCAAGAACCTTTGTCGATAAGGCGCCTTGCGTCACTTTGTATCTCATTTTGTGGTTGTACAATGTGGATCTTGGCAAAATCAACCATTGAAAAAAAAAATTTGTGAGAGGGAATATATCTATTAATATCTTGATTTAGTCATCTTGCCACTAAGCCATATGGACATGTTGAATTTAATGTTAGTTTTTTTCACATAATTCATGAATGAAATCATAGTATTTCACCTAGTGGAAAAAAAGGTATAATATACCTACTCCTATTTTTTTCCCTTGAAATAAGTACAATATTTCCAAATTAAGGAAAATGAACAATACATCCTTCATGTGCAATGATTTGTAAAAAAATTGAAATAGATTTTATAGCTATGATATGGGATATACCCTCTGATTTGATCAATAAACCACTTCTAAATGTCCACAAAAATAGCCTATACTCAACTTGATCAGTTAAATTGGAGCTCACTATCACCCAACCCACATCATTATGATATATAAAAGAATATATAAATAGTCCATAGAATATTGATTCCAATAAAGATTGTTACAACCAACCATGTTGGTGTTCAAGAAAAGGAATAAAATTGATTTAATCATCGAAGTTTTTAAAAAGAGAATAAAACATGTCCAGATTCCACTGGAAGGTATTGATTACATCGCCAATATATTCTTGAAGGTAAAGGTACCCAAGATATTTTATTAAACCATCTTTGGATACACTATAAACCATCATATTATGTTCTCTGTATGTGTGAGTAAGCACCAACTATGTGATTTGTATAGAGACATTTTTCAACTCCTACACTAATCACTGTAAAGTGATATTATGAATTCTCTTTTGATTACCAACATTGAAACTAGGGATGAAGCCCTTCCTCAACTATTCCACATCGCCACACATTTATTGTATCCAACCACCTCTTGAGTTCTTTCCATACTTGTAAAGTATAAGGAAAATCTAAAAGATGAGTGGCAGTTTCACCTGCAATTGAACAATTATAGAAAATAACAAGCCTTTTTTTAGTTTTCTAAAGATAATCCCATGTTGGTATTTTTATCCATCACCACAAGCCACAAGAAGAATTTAGTTTTTTTGGGAGCACTGATCTTCCACAATGAACACCACCACCATTTTGTATCCCGAACCTCCCCTTCAATCAGAACTCCATATCCCAATTAAAATGTATATAAGACCCCCACCATATTCTTATACGATTTTAACTCTTTAGGCTCATACCATATCCGCACGTGATCGTTGCTTAGTTCACTGATAGAAATCAACCACTAAGATTCTTAAACACCATAAAAACCCAATTTATCCGAACATAACCATCCCTGTTTCCAACTGGTTATGTTAGCCTCATCTGCAACTTGATTCAGAGTGAAAAATATACCTTGATGATGTAGGCCCTCCACTAAATCATCTAGTAGAAAGATGTTTTTGCTGCAATGCATAATAGCATCCTCCTTAATTTTAACTAATGGACCTTCACCAACACACCAGGAAAAATGACTACTGATAAGAGGGAAGAAATTGACCAATGCCTTCTCGTAATTAGAATAATTCTTCAAAGGATTATTGGGATGTCCGATCCAATCCAATAGACTCTAGGACGATATACTTTTGCACATAATCTACTACCAAAAACCAAATGTGTTATACTATAGAATGAGAACCTGCACGAGTTCTCGTTTTTTTGGAGGTCACATTTAGTAGTTGTTTTTACCTTCATTTCGAAAAGTGTTGCTACCAGTAACACCATTTTGTTTAGGCCTAAATTTACAAATTTTTTGAAACCATGTCAGGTGTCCTCACAATCAAAGCCATAAATCGACCCTCAAATTGAAAAGTGATACTACAAGTAGCAACCAACCCCTAATCGCGGGATAAAATTACAAATTGATTGATGTCGTCCCCTTAATAACCAATGTCGTAACAAAAATCTCAAAATCAACATACGATTCAAAAAAAGTTGGTACCAGTAGCACCCATTTTCTTGTCGGATTATATTTACCTAAAAAAATTAATTTCTTTTAGGAAAAAAAAATCAAATAGAAAAATACCAAATGTTTAATTTTTTTTTTTTTAAATTACTTAAAAAAACATGTCAATTATATAAAAAAACAAAAAGACAAAAATTAAATAAAAGGATTTTAAATTTTTAAAAAAATAATAACAAAGAAATCTAAAAATCAAAAAACACAAAATTACAAAACACAATACATTATAAAATATATTAATATACATTTAAAAAAAAACATTACAAACTATATATAATATGGTGTTAGGAGTGAAAAGGATGAGCGGTGCGATTCTCAAAAGGGGTGAGAGGGATGAGCGGTGCGATTCTCAAAAGGGGTGAGAGGGATGAGTGGTGCGATTTTGAGAATCGCGCCGCGCCACTCATCCCTCCACCCCTTCACCACTTTCCCTACCCCCTTAAACGAATACATTAGTGTAGAAGCTTACATGGTATGGTGGATAAGCACATTACGTATGGTGGACATTTTTTCAAACGTTGTATGGTGTATAAGCTTACATGGTATGGTGGATAAGCACGTTATGTATGGTGGACTTACATTACATTATAATGTAATGTTAATATAACATTACATTATAATACTAGCATTCGCTCCTTGGGGTGCAAAAATGAATGCTGGTAGGGACGGAGGAACAAAACAAGGCAACTTACTCGAACCCCTTCGATCCCTGACCAGATAGGGTTTCGACCACTTATTCGAACCCCTTCGAGTGTTACATGACTTTTTCTATTCAAATTAATGTCGATGGTGCTTTTAGCAGATGAAGGTTGCTGATCAATAAAGGTCGAGGACTGACTCTTCACTGGGCCGATACACATTCGAAATAGTTGGCTCTTTCAACATCTCCCTCTTATAAAAAACGTTCGTATGTTCTTCACTTGCTCGTTCCGACCTGTCGACTTACATTGGAAACAGTTGGCTCTTTCAACATCTCTATCTTATCAAAATGTTTTTTTGTCGCAAAGAAAGTTGGAGATGTGCAAAATGACTGAACAAAACTTCTCTACAGACTGGAATTGGAACTCGTCACTGCTTGTTGTTGTACATAGACGTTGACAATTGCTTCAGTTGAAATAGACAAGTGGTGTTGGAAGGTCTTCCAATGGTGCAGTGTACCTTGGATGTCGATAGTAAGTGTTGTAAGGATGGACAAGTTAGCTATGTGTTCTTGAGTAGTTCTACCTTATAGATGAATTAGGTCGAGACCCAAAAGCTCTATTTTCTCGTTGGCAGTTGAAAGCAGTGTTTTAAAATGTGGTCGGAGTTGTTGTACTCTGTGAAGGTTATGACGGGCGTGGATCAACCACTGTTGTTCACTTTTTTCTAGTTTCTGCAACTTTATGTTTTCAATTATCAGTTGTTCCTCAATAATTGGGGCCATGGTTTTATTAGCTACTCAGTGTTATTGATGAAGAGTGTTAATTAATTCTCGGGTTTGTTGCATTTGTCTAAAGACGTTTCCATAATGTTTGTACCAATTGTGGAGAATGTTGTTTGCTGTCTCTGCTTGATGATTATACTGGATGAGCTGATCGTGTGCTGACTTGAATGATTCAAACTATTTCCACATCAATGATTCCCTCGGGAGCTGTTTAGATAATGCCGACACTACAGATTGGAACAACTCAAATGCTTTATCAAGTGTGCTAGTATTGGCGAAGCTGTCTGGAATTGGTATGACCCATTGTGCTAAGTCTTGAAACTTTGTGGAAAATACAGTTTGTTCTTCTTTCAGCTGGTGAACGTGGTCTTCTTCTGCTAGTTGTTTATGTCATTGTTCTCGGTTGATTGCATCAGTTAGTAAATCGAGTTCTCCTTGTGGTTCCTTTTTTGGATGGTATGTCGAGATCGACCCAAATTGGTTGAGATGTACATATAAGCGACCCAATTGAGATATGTGGTCCAAATGCTGGTGCTGTTGCTGAAGGCTTTTCTGATGGCGTCGCTTGTCCTTAGCTTGCTTTTTCTTGAATTTTCCTTGGCATTTTGCGACCGCCAATTGCTGTTCTATGTGTTTTTGTGTCTTGACTATTTCTATTGGTTGTTTTTTCTCTTCTTCTGGTCTCCTTGATATGACTACTGTGTTTGTCGAGTGTACTTTTTTAGTTGTTCCTTGTTTTGTTTGTTCTAGTGGCTCGATTGGTGCTTTAGTTGGTTGTGCTGCTGGCTCGAGAAGTTGCATTATTTTTTATGTTGTCGTGGTCTCGTTGGCAGTGGTGGCGATTGGTACACTAGTAGCGACTTGACGAGTCAGTGACAGATGTGTTTTTTCGATTGGGGAAAGAGTGTTAGGAATGGAACTGCTAGACGGTTTCTGAATTATTAAATAGGACAAGATTTATCGTATGAGTGGTAAGGTATCTGATGGATTCAAAAGTTCAGTTGGGGTGACACTAGGAGGCGTAGAATGAGAAGTACATGGCTTCATCAAAGAATGATTTGACAAGGTATTTAATTCGGTGTGATAGGATTTCTGCGCGTCATCGCGCGGATGTCAGTTTTGTTCTACTATTGGTCGTACATCTCTATTAATGTTTGTTGGTCGATATGTGTCGGGAGGTCGTGTTTTCTATGTCTGAACTTGTCGATTGTGGCTAGTCGAGCGGGATTCAGGAATTCGATCATATGCATGTTGGACCTTATCTTGCGCTTGTTCAACTTCTCTGTTACAACGCGCTTGTTCCGCTTCGTTGTGTAGAATTTGTGTTTTTTCCGTATGTTTTTTTTCCATTTACTGTATTTGATGTTTTTTCTTTTTTTGCTTCGTTTTGTTGTTGTTCCAGTGCTTCTTCCTCTTGCAGTCGTAGTTGTTCTTGTAGTATTTTCGCCTCTTCACTTTGTTTATGTATTTCTGCTTGCTTTTCTTTGGTTGTAGTTTGGGTAGAAGTAAATGCAATCTTCGGATTTAGTTTGTTGTGCAGAGCTATCATATTGTTTACCCTTTTATATATTTCCTCTTCTTTGAGAAAGTGATTCAAGTATTGAAAAGTGATGTTACAAGAAGCACAATGTTTAGCCACCTTGCCTTTCTTGTCGTTTCTTAGAAAAAAATTAGTTCCAAAGTGAAAAGGTTGCAAGTCTAAAATGAAGGCTTCGACTGCCTTTATCTTAGGAAATTTGTATCCACCAATGTTGAATGGTACAGGTGGGTAAGAAGATTTTTTTTTGTCACGCAGATAATGACCAATTCCATTGATGAACAATTGTCTTATCGATTCTTTATGCATTATGTAATCTGTAACATATTTCGGCAATAGAGAAGGAGGTTGGGTGCCTCCATACATTCTAATGTATGTGCCTTCTGATGAGAAGTAATAGTCTCCATATTCAGCTATTACATCCAAGGCATTGTTTGACATACAATTTGCTTCTTTATTGAAGACTAGAGAATAAAGGGGCATGATTAGTTCTTCGCATAGTAATTTGTAGTAGCCTGCATATCGGTGTGTCCAAGTTATCTGATATGCTACATGAATGGGAGTCTCATTCGGATTCCAATTACATCACAAATTAGGAAAAGGGTGATTGACTAATATACAATCGATGTGGTAGACAGACATGAAGAATTGTGACTTCCCTTGTGAAAGTCTGGTTTGAGATGTAGAAATGGTTGACGCCATACTGTCTGAAATAAAATGTGTCCAATTGAAGACTGTACCATGTGTGGCAACATGGTATATCAATGGAACCCAACTGAGTTTATAGATGTTGGAGTTTGGTTGACCGAAGAGTCTGCTTAACAATAGAACAATGATTCTATAGGGCATCATTAAGTTTTCGGTGTCATATTTCCCTTTAGATTTGGGTCTAAGTTGTTTGTCTGGTAGGAGCATTTTCCTTGCACATTCAACATTATCTATATTGGCACATCTTACCCAATCGTCAGTTAGGAATACTTTGGATGTAGGCAGCCTGTATGTTGTTGCATGTTAGACTGGCTGGAAGGATGCAATCCCTCCTCCAGTGGCATTTGAAATGATCTTTGTAGTAGTATCTACATGGGGCAAAATCCACGCAATGACCTTTGAGCAGGGAAACAATTTTGGTCGTGTAGCTTCCTTGTGAAGTTCAGACCTTTTGATGTTTTGATGAATTATGCCTTCTTCGACCGTCGAATTAGGTATTTTATCGTCTATGATGTCTATGTACAGTTGGTCCCATTTGAACTCAGGGGTGCTTCCTATTATGGGTTTTGTGTCTTCAAATAGCATTTCGATTTGTATTTTTGGATTTGTTTCTTCTTGAAGCTCAATCTGCTTGGCCTTTCTTTTTTCGGTTTATTTAGACATACTTGATTTGAAAACATACAGTGTCAATAATGAGGAATTTTCATTGAAATGTTTACAAGGTACATAGTATTCAAGGTATGAAATTGATATGATACTTTATTATACTAATGAATCTTTAGGTATAAATTAATATGATTATATCTAAGTATTATATTACAGTATAGATAAAGTCACTTTGTAGTCGACTCGACCAAGCTTGTTTCGACCAGACTTGAGGATCGACCAAATTCGTCGACCACATACATTAGTTATATTTGACCAAATTTGAAAAGTATCATCAAACATATACTATGGAGACGACCATCATAAGACGAGACTCAAGTTTAACATATACTATTTCACATTTATCGACTGAATCTCTCTTTTGGTCACATAACTGGATTGATAATTATCTGCAACAAAACCCAGTTGGTTTAGAAAGACTTTTACATACTTCGACCCATCGAACAAAATATCGACCAGTAGGGTATCGACCATATCGATTACATCAACTAATTTTTACTGAGCTGGTGTTGAAGGCCGACAAAAATAAGGATGTTGACCAAGCAAATATATCGAGGCCATTAAAGCAGTCGATCTTCAACTAGTTTTCAAAGATTCGACTCTTTTACAAAAAATGTCCACTTTAAAAAGAAAATTGTCATAGGAAATGTAAAAGCAAGGTTTTCAAAAGAACTTATTAGAAATATTGACAGAGCTGAGCAAAACAAACTGTCCATTAAATTCGACCACATAGTTAATACTGCTTGACAGAATAATCACAAATACAAAGAAAATGATCAATGATTTATCCTTTCTCTATAAAATACATTAATATCCACGATGGTGAGTAGTCCTTGTATAAACCATGAGGGTTAGGCATTCGAGTAGATAGTTTTTGTGATAATTGAAGAATAGTCGACAAGAAAGTTTTGCCACCATTGAATTCCGTGGAGCGTCCATTGAGCAGTGACCAATGATTGAGCGCGGACCAGGATCATATTCTTTCTTATGTCAAATATGCAAGGCGACCAGCATTAGAATTGACTAATAGTGCTTAGTTTGAGATAAAAAGACCGATGACCAAAAAAGGCGACGATTAAATGTAAATAACTTTATTTAAATTGTCGACAACTGACAACGACGACAAGTAGTCGGCTGTCGACTTGGATATAGTAATCATGTATATTTAAGAGTTTGCTGAAGATATAGAGAAACGATTGACCATGCATCCCGACCGTTTGACGTTTTTTAATCGATGGCATCATTGGTGCATATTAGGTAATGGGACATAACATATTTTTCAAGGCATTTCAACAAAGCATTAGGGGATAACTTTTGCATGCAATAAAACTTATATATTTAAACAATGCATTGTAGCATATTGAAGTATATATATTGGGACAATTTATATTTATTGCAAAAAAGACTAACATGAAATGAAATGTTGTGATGTGATTGGTTTGAAAAAAGTTATGAGAACACATTGAAGTAGATAAGATAGTGTAGTACAAGAAAAATGTTGATATGAGGATTAAATCTCTTGTTTTCTTTATATAGTAGTATTCTCTTCTCTTCTATAGCCAAATATTCAATGATGGTAGCAATAAGAATACAAGATATGTAAAAAATAGAAACTTCATTTTGCAATAAGAAGAAGGTAGTAAAGTAATAGGTATGGAAAGTATAGATGAAAATGACCAGGAATCTAACTTTATGCAACATGTGGCTGCAAAGACTTTGAAGCAACCAACTTCACTTCTTCTATTATGCGTTGCACATAGGGACTATCTTTCATTCGAGAATACCTAGAGAAGGAAAAAGGTGGATATATGCGAAGGCCTGATAAAGACTTAACTCTTGATATTGCAGTGAATGTAAGGCCTTGTCGGTCAATGTTTCCAATATCTATTGTTGCATTTTGGAGGGTCATCCCTTGTGCTTTATGGATGGTTAAACCCCATGCCATTCGAAGTGGTACTTGCCTCCATGAAACCCTTGTTATAGGAGGGATAGGGACATAATTTGGATTGGAAGAATCCCATGGGTGCCCTTTGTAGTCGAAAAAGTCAATTACAACATAGCATGGCAATGTAGGTGGTTGATCATTGGAGTTGTAGACAATTGCAATAACATTTACAAGGCCTGCTCAGACACACAAGTTGGATGTCAACATGACTTGTTGACCAATTGCTAGTAGAACCTTGAATGGAAGTTGTTCATCATCTATTTAGGCATGCACATCTTCTTTCTTTTGCTCTGCAAAGCAATGTGCAATTGGCATGTTAAGGAGTTTGAGCATTTGTTTGTTATGCAATGCAACAAAGGTATTAGTTGCATACAAATGAGTGCATTGGTCAAATGTAATATTCTCTTCATGTGAAAGGGATGAGGGTGTCCTTGACATGAGGAGGTTCCAATATTCAAGAGTTGGTGTTGCATTTCGAAGATCATCAAACAAGAGTCGACGAAAGGA
Source organism: Larix kaempferi (assembly GCA_027924585.1). Taxonomy (NCBI): domain Eukaryota; kingdom Viridiplantae; phylum Streptophyta; class Pinopsida; order Pinales; family Pinaceae; genus Larix; species Larix kaempferi. The sequence continues at coordinate 7,024,270 of BSBM01001329.1, forward strand.
AACTTGAGAAGGAGTGTTAACACCAAAAAAGTGCTCACTAACTCATCCCTTTGGACATACACCTCCGTCGACCAAATTTCCTACCAACCTTGCCTCCAAAACCCCATAAAACCCAAATGGATATTAAAAATACCCGAAATTCCCTCAAAAACATACTAAAACCCCAAAAGAGGGTCAAAATCAAACAAATAGGGAATAAAACCCAAAAAGAAAATTAAAAAAGAGAAAATAGAGCAAAAACCCTAAAAAAGCCCTAAAACCCTAATCCAAGTTTATAAAAAGGGGTGGAGGCCCCTCATTTCACGATCCTCAATCACTCTACCCTCATGCTGCTGAATTTTCTCAAAGTTTTAAGCCATCCATCTTTGTGCCTTTTGGCCACCCTTGAGATAAAAAATTTAGCCACCTTCCAAGCATTGGAGAGAAGAGTACCAAACTAAGGAGCTCTGGAGCACACCGCCATAAATCCACCAGCCTCATCTCTGAGGTAAATATATTTATTGCAAGCCCTTTGCTTGCTCGTAATTAAAAAAAAGATTCTTTATTTTACAATGTTTGCAAGTGTATCGTTTGTTGTTCCAAGTTATATTTTATTTCATGCACATGTTTAAGTTCAGATTTACTGTTTAATGTCATTTGCTTCCATCATTTATATTTAGTTTACTGTTAATTACTTCCACACTGCTGTTAAGGATTCCATAATACTTAACAGGTGCTCACTTGCACAGGAAGGGGCTAAAACCCCAGCCACAAGAAGTGTTGCCTTGTTGTCGATAGATGGTTGAAAGAGTGACAAAAGTGTTAAACGTACACCATAGAGAATTTCCTGGTGATGCTCCAACATACATGGGAATGTCCTTTATAGGGGGTAGTTGTCCAAAGTCACCAAGGAAGATGATAGAGCAACCACCAAAGGGGGTTGTCTGTTGAGAAGGGAAGGCTTGACGTAAGCGGTCATCCATTTGAGTCAGCATTTTTGGGCCAATGAAACTCATTTCATCAATGATGATGTATCGAATATGGCGAAATTGTTCTTGGAAGCTCAAAAGGGATTGGCCTTCAAGAGGGTGCATCTCAATAATGGGTATGCGAAGTGCAGAGTGTATTGTAAGCGCATGTATGTTAAAGGAAATAATACCTGTGGGAGCAAGGAGAAGCAGAGGTGAAGGTTTGTCGACAGAGGCTTGTTGGAGTGCAAATCTAAGGCAAGAAATCAAGAAAGACTTTAATGTTCCTGTAGTGCCTTGAATGACCATTTTGAGTGGAGGAGGGCTTGTAGCATTTTTGGAGTGTGCGATGATAAGATCAAAGGCAATTCGTTGTGTGAGAGACAAGGAGGAAGGATAACATGAATATGAAGAGGTTTCTGGTTGTACGGGGGTGCACAATCAATTAAGGTCAGTGAATGATATGGTTGTTGCATGCATGTGTGAAGGAATATGATTTTCGGTCCAAGTGTGTTCTTTGTCAAAGTCACAATGGCCAAGCATGTCAAGGTCATCGACATAGAGGTTGTTTCCAGGGTGGAGTTGAGAAAGGAGCTCCCATTCATCCATGGAAGGGGCTGAGGGAAAGTGGTTGAAAGCAGGAGTAGAGTCATCGGAGAGAGGTGTATTGGGGGTTTCTGGAAAACGATTAACATGCCATGCATTGTATGTGTCTTTAATCCGAAGCCAATTAGAAGTTTTGCCCAATGTTGTGGATCCAATGTCATCATGGAGATTGCGAAAAAGTTTGTATAGGAGGAGCTCACTCCAACAAAAGGAAACAAAGGAATTTGCAGTAATTGGTGGAATGGTAGTGAAGGGAGGAAAGAAACGAACAATTTTGTGAGTATAAATTGGTTTCCATGGGGAGTGCTTTCTACAAGCTGAGTATGACCAAGAGCGAGCAGCTTCAAGAAGGGTTATTTGTTTGAGTGTAGGGGGTTGTTGCATGTTAGAAATGAAGGTGGGTGTTGGTGGGGTGTCAAGAGATTCATTGGAAATACGGTGGAAAATACTTTAGCTAACATTCAAGGATACAAAGGAATGATTGCAAAGACAAAGAGGGAGTTTTTGGAGCATGTGGCAGGTCTCTTTTGTGCCAATGTCTCGATCTACAATAGTATCTGACAAGAAACGTCTTATTGGTTAAAGTATGGGGGCATCAGTTGGAGTTGCATGTGCAAGACGAGAAAAAGTGCATGGTGGCTTTTTGATTTTGCCTCTGCCTTTGTTGCATATTTTGAAATATATTTGAGGACAACATGTCTAGAGAGAACAGGTTGGAAATCAACATTAGCTCACCAAATAGAGAGCATGGTAGGGTTGTGAATATTTAGGAGGGCATCGTTCCTTGCAGGCTTGTAGGTTTTCCGTCCATTTGCATCAATGAATAAGGAAGAGGAAGGTTGTAGATCAAAGGGGAAGCCGTAACAACATTGAAGAGAGTATCTTTTTTTGCGGAGGTGAGAAGATTCTGAGCATTTCGTGTGCCTTTGGACACAATTAACAAGTTCTTCATAGTCATCTAAGTGATTTGTTGCAAGTATTGAATTTGTTCCAATGGTGCATGGATCAGTTATAGTAGAGGCTTGGAAGCATGGGGTTTGCAAATAGTTGACTCGAGGATTCCATGCTGTTACAAACTTGTCAAAGTACAGTTTTGCATCTTCAACTTTGGTGGCAGCTGCCCAGTCTAATGTGTCCATATTGGGTGCATCGTCCAGCCACAAGAAACCATGTATATGCACAGATCCCCTGTGTTTCCATTCATACCTAAATGGAAAATTATAAATATCAAGAATGAATATTCGAGGTTATGAATACATTGAACTTCAATGGGAATATGATTTGTTACGAACCTACACTAGTAGTCTTTTGTAGAAAGGCCTTTTTGAAGAATCTCTTCCAGGAATAATTTGAATCTATTGTCCATGTATTGAGATGCAATGTGTGGATTGCTTATAAGTTTTTGAATTATCCATTGGTGTTGTTGATTTGAAGTGAGTGGACCTTGGCCAGGCATCAAAGAATGTAGGTCAGGCCACTTTGTGTTAGCTACAATAAGAGTGAAGAAGAATGTTGGTGTCCCATGTTGCGTGATCATGTCAATTAGTTCACACCTACTTTTGTCATGGTGTCGAAGCAGGTGCAGTGCATAATTGTCCATACCAACCTATTGAATGTGTGGTTGTTTAAGCATTGCAACTCCAGTGGGAAACAAGGTTGGGAAGGCCATTGAGAGGAGGCCTATTGTGTTGTACTCATTGATAGGTGAAATGTCTATTGGGGAGAAATCAATGGATGGTAGATTTGGTGCATTGCTTGTGCCTACGAAGTGTTTGATTTCATCAACCACAGTTCTACAATTTGCTTGTGTATATATAAAGGAGGAGGATTGTTCTTCATGGGGTTCAAGGAAGCTGGGTGATTGAACAAGTGGGATTTCATTGGTGGTGGCATGATGAAGGAGGGACGAAATGTCAGTTGGTTCAATAGGAAAAGAAGGTAATACAGTTGATTTAACTTGAACATATTTTTAGTAGGGGTCATTTGAAAGCTTGTATTGGAGAGAAGCAAGAACACGTGTTCGACTAACAAAGAGGTCATAATGCTTCTTCGTAGGATTGCATTTACGAACAATAAGGATGTCAATGTCTGAGAGTAATCGAGGGAGAAGAGTGGCGATGGTAGTAATGTTTTTCGGAAAGCTAATAGTATGGCCAGAATACGTATATTGTCCCCCACGAGCATGAGTGACTTGTAAAATTGGGTTAACACGAGCAATGAGCATTTATTCAACTTGAGTAAGGATGGCTAGTACTGGTGGTTGTATCCCAGGATCCATGTTGTTTGCAAAGGAATATCGGTGGCCATTTTTTTCTGCAATACAACGAGCACATGCATATGCACCAGAAGATTGTTTTGTTTTAATTCCAAGATAAGACTCCATGCATATAGAGCATACATTCATGGGAGATAGTTTGTCCAATATTGTACGGAACCATTGTTGTGCACCATGTAGGTCACTATTTGTTGGATGTGTTGGTATGGATGTGGATGCTGCAGAAGGTGTCAGGGGAGGTTGGACAACGTGAAACGGAGAAGGGATATGAACAAGTTGACGATCAACTCTATATAGAAGGCATTGACACTTGTTGTTATCATTTTTCTTTTGAGCATAGAGAACTCTTCTGCGTGCATTGTTTTGATCATTTTCATTATTGGTTGACATGCCTACAAAAAAAATGTTTGGTGGTTACGAAATTTATAGTGTCTTTTATGTGAGAGAAACATACTATATATTTAATCATTGGTGGTGGCATGATGAAGGAGGGACAAAATGTTGGTTGGTCGAATAGGCAAAGAAGATAATGCAGTCAAGTTAACTTGAACATCTTTGTAGTAGGGGTCATTTGAAAGCTTGTATTGGAGAGCAGCAAGAACACGTGTTCGACTAACAAAGAGGTCATAAGGCTTCTTCGTAGGACTGCATTTATGAATAATAAGGATGTCAATGTCTGATATTAATCGAGGGAGCAAAGTGGCGATGGTAGTAATGTTTTGCGGAAAGCTAATAGTATGGCCAAAATATGTATATTGTCCCCCACGAGCATGAGTGACTTGTAAAATTGGGTTAGCACGAGCAATGAGCACTTCTTCAACTTGAGTAAGGATGGCTAGCACTGGTGGTTGTATCCCAGGATCCATGTTGTTTGCAAAGGAATATCGGTGGCCATTTTTTTTTGCAATACATTGAGCACATGCATATGCACCAGAATATTGTTTTGTTTTAATTCCAGGATAAGATGCCATGCATATAGAACATACATTCATGGGACATAGTTTGTCCAATCTTGTACATAACCATTGTTGTGCACCATGTAGGTCACTATTTGTTGGATGTGTTGGTATGGATGTGGATGGTGCAGAAGGTGTCAGGGGAGGTTGGGCAACATGAAACAGAGAAGGGATATGAACAAGTTGACGAGCAACTTTATATTATAGAAGGCATTAACGCTTGTTGTTATCCTTTTTCTTTTGAGCATAGAGAACTCTTCTGCGTGCATTGATTTGATCATTGTCATTATTGGTTGACATGCCTACAAAAAAAAAGTTTGGTGGTTATGAAATTTATAGTGTCTTTTATGTGAGAGAAACATACTATATATTTAATCATTTGAAGAGTTTTTATGGATAATTTATGGGAAGTTGTTGCAAAAAAGGAATACATATCCTCATGAACAATGTTTATAAAGAAAAGAAGCATAAACTTGACAAAGCTATGTTAATTCTAAGTACAAATTTGTAAGTGACAAGAGAGAGTAAAATAAATATGTAATTTAACACAATTTTACAATAAAACTAATTAATATAATATTCAAAACTGGTCATTGCTGGTTACAAGTACCAATTAGGTAGTGGTGTCTATACAAAAATTTATACTTGTTAAGTATGAAGCAGAAAGTATAGAGAGTCGAGATTGAAAAGGTTTTTTAAAATAGAGTTCAAAGCTTTCGAGCAACTGGCGTTTATTAGTCACAATGTATTCGCTTTCATCAAGTGAATCAATGGGTGCTGATGATGCTGGAGCGTTCTCTGACATGACAAGAATCACCTTCAAGCGAGCATTTGAATTAAAAGTCTATGTCTTTACTGATAAGGTCAGCAGTTACTCTCGAGCACAAATATGTTGAACAATTTCCAAGAGAGACGTTGGATCATTTGATAGAAGGCACATATCTTTTTCAGAGACCCCCATGAGTTGTTTCACATCATCATCAAAAGCTATGATACCATGTAATTGTCCAGTAGCATCCATGAGGTCAAGTTTGAGTATGTATCGATAAGCACACTCTGTAAACTCCCCATCACATTTTGCACAGTGCCAAATATGAACAACTTTGTGGGAAATTGTTTTCATGCATTGTATTCCATCGACAAATAGAGGGCATGCAAGGAAATGAAAGTCATTGATGTTATTATGGGTGATTGTAGTAGTAATCGAATAACAAGTTGCTTTCTCAGAGGGTTCCAGAGATTGTAGCATAGAGATGGATATCCGTTTGTAGGAGCTAGGAGAAGACGAGTTGGATTTTTTGCTCAAACATGGGGAGGCTAAATGGAATCCATTGTCAGCAAACCATGATTGAAGAATTTGAGCTTCCTGGATATTTGGGTTTATAATGAGGTTGGTGTTGGAGATTGTTCCAATGGTTTTTCCATTGAACTCTGTAACATGTCCACCTTTTATTGCAAGGATAGGGGGAGTAGCGAAACCTCGAAGGTTTCCAAGGTGGGCACCCTCAATTGTGTAGTGGTCCCCCCAAAGTGTTATGTCTATGCTATACCCGGACATGTCCCTCAATCCAACTGTTCGGCGAATAGTTTCAGAGCCATCCCTTTTGCGTATAGTTGATGCAAGGGAAACATAAATGACAATTCCAATAAGGTCAACCATGGAATTGGGGGTGTATTTTTGATGTCATGGATAGATTTAAAGTGGAAGCAATGAAAAGGGATCAGTGGGAACTCTTCCAAACATGGTTGAATTTTTTAGGAGGTGTTAAGGAAAATATCGAAAGCAATTTTCAAATGGTTGTATGTTGGGTTGACTGATTTGATTGTGCCATTTGAGACCGTGTAGACTATGCCAACTTGTATTTGGTCATATAATGAGGTGGCTAGTTCATTGAAAGCACAGATATGAATCTCATCTCTGGTAGCACTAACAAGGTAAAACCCAAAGAGTTGACTAGGGCCTTTTTGATTGGTGAAGGCGTTGATAGTTGTCTTTGCAGTAACTCGTCCTTGAATGGTCCAAGTTTTGTTGGAAGGCTTGAGTGATGTGAGTTGAAGAATAGTTGCAACAAGGTTTAGGGTTGGATTTTGCGAGGACGGTATACCAAGTGAAGGGTTCTCAGGATCAAGGGCGTTGTTTTCTGAAATAGAAGAACTGCTGTGAGATGTAAGGGTAGGGGTGAAGTTGAAAGGGGATGGGTTTCCAATAATTTCCGTTTCCAATGTGACAATTTCAAATGTGCCCAATGCGATAGTCCTGGAAAGAAGAATTCAGGTAAGTAAGGATAAGTAAAAAATATGTTACAATTATTGGGAGTGCAAAAAAAAAAAAGGCAAACTTAAAATGAGGAAACCAAATTATACATTGTATCATGTATACTGTTGCATGTACAGTTGATGACTTTGATGATCGAACCTGCTTGGAGTTGGTGGTTCTCCACAATGCTATTGTAGCTACTTGGAAGCAATGTATCATGCTTATGAATTCCATCAAAGATAGAGATTCGGAAGCGGCTAGTTGCTGAGTTAACAGAGCTTACTTGATTGAGAGAAACAACTTGTACAAGTAGGCATAGGTCAACAACACCATTCATCAGAAGTGAAATAGCATTTTCGGTCAACAGAGTGTCCATATCGTGGTAGTGAGAATAGTTGGACTACAAAAGTAAGCTGGAAAAATGGGCGATATTGATATTAAGTATAAAGATAAGAGGTGTAGAAAAACATGGAAAACGATCATTTGATATCTCAAACAATACATAACAATATTTGTGGCAAGAATAGACAAATGAATGGTTTGAAATTTGGTTTCCTTTTACCAATGAAGCTGCCTATTAGAGTAATAGGTAAGCATGTAGAAACAACATCATAGTTTCGTTATTTTGTTTTGAAACATATATTGTATATTATCGAAAGAGTTAACAGATTGGGTAGATGATTAATTTCCCTTCATATTATTTATATGGTCGATGTGTGTTGTGTCACTATGATTTTCTATATTTGTGGGCCAAGTGTGTTTTTAAAAGTGTAGTCGATGATGTAATTGGTCGATTCACTAAAAGTAGTGAATACTAATATTGGAAAAAAAATAAATTTGTCGAGGTTCGACAGGTGAAATTTCCTCGGGATTGGACAATATATGGTGAGTAAAAGTGGTCATTTTGTTGTAAAAGAAGCCGTGTCTTTAAAATTAGTCGAAGTTGTAAAATTTTGATGGTTGCTTCGCGTCGATGGTGTTTAATCAATGGTTTTATTATTCTCTGGATTCAATAGAACTAAAATGAGGTCAACCAAATGTGTAACTCATCGCAGGTCGACCAAATGTGTAACTCGTCAGAGGGAGAACAAATTGTAAAGCAATTCGGGTTTCCAAGTCGCCACGCGTTGACCTATTTTGCTCGACACACCTAGAACCTTTTGAATCCTATAGAAGCTTTAGTTTTATTGCGTTCAAAATTTATCACTTTACCTAATATGCACCATATGCTGATAAAGACTATCGAGGATCTACCGAGAAAATGTCTTGATATTTTCGCAACGGTCGACGATTAATTTTCTGGTTTATTAAGTAATTTGATTGAAATCATCGATTGTTTAGGAGAAAAATAATGATTGACATATTCATACTTTCACAAATGATGGCATTGGCCGAAAAGCTTCGAACGGTCAACTCGTAGATCTCGACGTCATTAGACTGCATGGTAGTCGGATCTCTATTTGACCAAGACTATGGGTCCATATTGTCTATCTTCGGGAAACTCTTATATACACATCATTACTGTATCCAAACCGACAACCGATTGCTTATCTTCCTTGTCGGTGGTCGACAGTTTAAATAAAGTTATATGCATTTAAACGTCTAGTTGTTTTGGTTGTCGGTTTTTTATCTCAAAGGAACTACTCTTAGTCAATTCTAAAGCTGGTCGACTTGCATAGTTGACATAAGCAAGGATATTAATTCTAATGCTAGTTGACTTGCATAGTTGACTCGTGGGAGGTCGACCAAATTGTAAAGCAATCCTATGTGTCGACCTAACCAAGGCTTTCAAGATGGGGGTTTCCAAGTCACCACGCGTCGACCTATTTTGCTCGAAACGCGTAGAACCTTTTGAATCCTATATAATATTTAGTTTTATTGCGTTCAAAAGTTATTTCTTTACCTAATATGCACCATATGCTGATAAAGACTATCGAGGATCTTCTGAGAAAATGTCTTAATATTCTACCGACAGTCGACGATTAATTTTCTGGTTTATCAAGTAATCTGATCGAAATGGTCGATAGTTCACCAATGATGGCATTGGCCAAAAAGATTCAAACGGTCAACTCGTAGATCTCGACGTAATTACACTGCATGGTAGTCGGATCTCTGTTTGACCAAGACTGTAGGTCGATATTGTCTATCTTTAGGAAACTCTTATATACACATCATTACTGTATCCAAGCCGACAGTCGACCACTTATATTCCTTGTCGGTGGTCGACAGTTCAAATAAAGTTATATTCATTTAAACGTCTAGTTGTTTTGGTCGTCGGTCTTTTTATCTCAAAGGAACCACTCTTAGTCAATTATAATGCTGGTCAACTTGCATAGTTGACATAAGCACTAATAGTATCCTGGTCGCCACTGAATCATTGGTCACTGGTCAATGGATGCTCGACAGAATTCAATGGTGACAAAACTTTATTGTCGACTATTTTTCAATTATCGCATCAACTTTTTGCTCGAATCATAAACACTGATGGATTACCCAAGCACTGCTCACCATCATGCATATTGCTGTCAATTTTGTAGACAAAGGATAAATTATTCATCATTTTCTTTGTATTTGGTATTATTCTGTCAGGCGGTATTGCTAGGAAATTAATCACTTGAATATTAACTATGTGGTCGAATTGATCGACATTTCGGTTTACTCGTCTTCGTCAATATTTGTAATAAGTTCTTTTAAGAACCTTATTTTTAAATTTCCTATGATAACCTTGCTTTTAAATATTAAACAGGAATAGGGAGAACAATATAGGATTGTTCATATACCAGATACGTAAATTAAAGATTATTTTTTTGGAAGACCTAACTTTTCTAGGAGATAAAAACTTTTTTGGTGCAAATTATCTGACCAAGTTAGTATAAAACATATATTGATAAACACAAGGAAATCTATATATACGATTCAAGGACCCTTTCGTCTCAAAGCACTAAATTAATCACATACATGATGAATTGCTAACTTCAAATATTGAACATACAAGTAATATGAGTAAATAAATGACAGTGCACTGACAGAAACAGACTCTAATTTCTAACAAAAAACACCCAAAAATACAACTATGAGTTTTGTTTTAGAGGAGAACCTTGTTTTTGAGTAGAAAACAAGAGTTTTTGCTCCGTGAAATAGGAAGAAATTGATCGCGATTCAAATACTGAGAAAAAAACTGAGATGATGTCACAATAACATTAGTAAACAACAAAACAATCATAGAAACTTTACTCATAGAACGATTGAGAGTAAAGGCGGTGCACCAGTGTCTGAGCACATTTAACCATTGTTGCATTGAAATATGTTCTCCTATCCCCACAAGAAAGAATGTCCAGCAGGTCCAATCCATCAAATACACATATACGTCGACAGAAATAAATCGGTACTACTCAACCAAAGTTCATAACTTCAAGATGAATTAAACCCAAAGAAATCAATGTTCACGTGGGTACTCTTATGGAAGGTTGTTCAATGTCCAATCCATTATTGAATGCTCAAGTTTCTAATAAAAAATGTACATCTCGTAAGATTTTCCCATGCAGAGCTGCAACCCCTATTTACACTACATCAACCCAAATTTCTACGAGTTTCGTTGTATTTGTGCACCGATAGGTATCAGTAGCAATTGTTTCCCTGTGACTCTAACGCTTGCAGCGAAATGATCGACAACATTTAAACATTGTTGCATTAAAATCCAGGAGTTCCAATCCATCAAATCTAGATATACGTCGATACACAGAGATCCGTACTACTGAACCAGAGTTCATAACTTCGTGATGGATTAAACCCAAAGAAATAAATGTTGACGTGGGTAACGTTATGGAAGGTTGTTCAATGTCCAATCTATTATTGAATGCCCAAGTTTATAATAAAAAATGTAGATCTCGTAATATTTTACCATGTAGACCTTCACCATCTGCTTACACTGAGAGGTATTCATAACCACTTTTTCGTTGTGATTCTTAACACTTTTTAGTGAAACGAGTCGAAGGTAGTCGACCATTTGGAACCATTCGTCAAATACCACTGACACAAAATGACCATCAAAATTACTTGTCGACTTGTTATTCCGCGACTTATCAACTAGTTAGTCTATCGACCTGAACAATTACTCCAAATAAAGGGATAGGTGGTCGACCACTTTGGTCGGCCATCAAGTTTGGTCGAGCCCACTACAAAGTGACTTTATTTATATTGTATTTGGTCGACCACTTCGGGTCAATACTTATTTTTGGTCGAATTGTAAAATATGATCAATGGATTTGAAGGACATGTAATAAAGATGACTAATTCAGTCGCATCCAATGTCTATCTTACGCATTAATTGGTTGAGTATGTAAAAATAGTCGAGTAATTATTTAAAAATATGGTCGATGTAACATTGTGGCGACATGTAGTTTGAGTCTATACATCATATGGTTGATAAAAAAAATGATATGCTATTTGGTCAAGTAATAAGTCATTTTATTTGAGAATATGCAACCAAAAGAGAGTTTTCGTCGATACTTGTGAAATAGTATATGTTAAAGTTCATTCTGGTCGAACTTTATCGACCATATGGCCGAACTTTGCCCATTTCTGCCGACACAACCTCGAAGGTATTTGACCATTTGGAACCATTCATCAAACACCACCGATGCACCGAACAAAGAGAGTTCAGTCTAGTTGAAATTGAAAAATGGTCGCCAGATACTTCCTGTAGAATATAGCATATAATTTTGTTTATCAACCATATGGGGGAACTTTGCCCATTTCTGCCAACGCCAGTTCGAAGGTAGTCGACCATTTGGAACCATTCGTCAAACACCACAGATGCACCAGATAAACAGAGTTCAGTCTGGTCGAACTTTGCCCATTTCTGCCAACCCAACCAAAGCGGTTAGCGTGAACTCACGAAAATCAACAACTCTAGTCAGCAAAGCAAGTCGATGGTCTTTTGATTGAGCACACTCGTTTCCTTGGTCGACAGCAATATAATTTAACGGAAACGTAAATTTTCTGAAGTAATGCTACTGCAAATAGTCTGAAATGCTTCATTACCACGACAAAATTCATTTTCGCCTTTGTTCGAGAATGGATGCACAATCCCTACAAACCCGTCGGTTGCACCAGTCGATTGAATTAATTTTGGTATGCGCCATTGTGTCAAGGTGCTTTGTTTTGGACAGCTTGAACATCAACAAAGACGGCTGACTTGCAGAGAAAGCTGTAGGAGTCAGAAATATCTAGGGCCAAAGCGGAAAACACGTGCCAGGATTCCATTCACTCCATAAGCAAGGAATCTAGCAGACGTGGATGGTCAAGCTTCTCGTTGGTGAAATGCCTTCGGCGTAATTATGTAATGTTATATTATAAAATTACATAATATTATAATGTATGTTATATTTAACATTACATTATTATAATGTTTAATGTTTTTGGTTGTTTTTAAATTAAGTGCTTAATTTTTATAATTTTGTTTTTTTTAAACATTTTTTAATTAGTTTCTTGTTTTTGTTTTTATTTTTTTAGATATGTTTTAACTATTTTATATATTTTTTTAAACATTTTATTATTTTTTATTTGTTTAATTTAAAAATTTTCAGCCAAATTTGACCCAACAAAGGGAAAGGGTGCAACTGGTAGTATGTTTTTTCGAGTCACGAGTTGATTTTGGTTTTTTCGTTATAACAACATCGGCTATTAAGGAAACAATGTCAAATAAGTTGTAATTTTCGCCCTCAAATGGGGGGTTATTGCAACGGCACCATGTTGTACAACTTGGGGTTACCAAAAAGATGTAATTTTAGCCTTGAAAAGAAAAGTGGTGCTACTGCACCGCATGGGGTTATGATTTTAGCCCTAAAAAAAAAGTTGTGCTACTGCACTGCTCAAGGTTACCAAAAAGTTGTAAATTTAACCCTGGAAAAAAAATGGTGCTATCGACAGCACTACTTTTCGATTTGGGGTTTTTTCTAGTGTTTTTGACACAAAAATATGAGTTTTTATGGCTAGAGATTTTGTTCTTTGTATACAATTCTTGTTCTATAGTATATCATGTTATTATCTTTGGTTCTAAGATTCCAAAATATTTTAGTAGCCAAAACCTCACTAAAAGGAACTAAGGGCTTCAAGCCCCAACCTCCAAAGTGTTTAGGTGGGTCTAGTAGTTTCCACCAACACAAGTATAATCCCAAGAAGTATTACTTCCATTTCCAAAGGTAATGAAAACAAAGTCTTTGAATTTGATCCATGAAACCTTTAGCTATATAAGCAAGAAAACACTAATAGGCCAAAATAGCTTCTAAGACAAACTTGACAAAATTCAATCGACCACTCCATGATAACTAGCATTGGCACTAGAAATGAATCATTTTTACGACTTTACTAAGCCACTCCCAATCTCACTTTCCATAGCCATTAGGTTTCAAATAAAAACCAAGATATTTCATACCCTTTGAAAATTTAACAACCCTAAACTCAAACAACTAGATAATTCTACCAACCAAGTGATCATTTAAACCATTAACGATAATGGAGGACTTTAAAATATTTACAACCTTCGTAGTAACTTTATAGAAAAGATGAATAATTTATTTTAAAACATTGACCTCTTCCAAAGTTCCATGAGAAATTTATAAAACATCATCAACTACATGTAGATGAGTGAGATGCTCTATAACTCCCACATTTATACTTTTAATCCTTCCCTCCCTTTGAGCTGCATGGATGGATTTTCTCAATCCTTCTATAACCAATAAGAATATGTAAGGTGAGAGCGAACATCTCAACCTTAATCCACACAATGGTTAAAAAAGGTGGAAAACAACACCATTAATTATAATTGCATAAGGAACCTAAACAATGCAACCCACGATCCAATTAATGACCTACACTAACACCAATATGTATGATTAATAATCTAATATATAACTAGTTGCGTCCATCATAATCTTTTGAGAGGTATAACTTCAACATGGCATAAGAAATATTTCTTTTTTAATGGAGTGAATGGCCTCTTCAGCCTAACCAATTTCCTCATGGATATAACGTCCATGTAGGAAGCAGAACTATTATGTAGATATAACACTAGACATAATCCTTTTAAGGTGGGTAGCAATAATTTTTAAAAGATGCTCACCGATGATATCACATATTCAATGAAGGTGATTTGGTGATGGTTTATTTGCAGAAAGAGTGGTTTCCTAGAGGAACCTACCACAGATTGAAGTATAAAAAAATTGGTCCTTGCAAGATTCTCAAGAAAATTAATGACAATGCTTATAAGGTCGATTTACCAGCTGATCTTGATATTTTCCTTGTGTTTAATGCTTTTATTTATATATCTTCCATGGGGATGACCTAGGTGATGATAGTGAGGTGGAGGTGGATTGGCAACAGACCATTTCGAGCAAGAAAAAGGAAACTATTGCACATATTCTAGATAAGAAGACCATTCATACTCAACAAGGGCAACACAACCGATATTTGGTCCAATGGGAAGGCTTATCACCAACAGAGAGTACATGGATCACAGAGGGATATTTGCCGAATCTAGATCCCGTTAAGTGGAATCAATTTGAAGACAATAAATTGGAGGATCTGCATTCTTTTCAACCAGAGGAGAATGATGCTGGGATTTCCTTGGGATGAAAATTTAAAAAAAGAAGAAGAAAGGAATAATGCAAGGATTTTTTAGGGTCATATATTTTGACTCGTTTATCCATTTGGGCCCAAATTTAGTAGGAAGTTGTGTTTTGAAGAGTTCACTGCAATGACCAATGATAGCCTTTTGATTGGACCACTATTGACACTTTTCCTGAGCCTAATTCCTTCATATAGTGCCTCAAATTGGGGTTTTTGTGCTTTTGCAAGATTTTTTAAATTTGCAATTATCAGTTATCTATTATTTTATGCACCTAATCAGAAAAGAAAGTTGACAACTAGTGTCACTCTAGTTAGCTTTAAGTTAGTGGTTGGTTTTGGATTCATGTGAGAATTTTCTAAAATTAGCAATTTTAAAAAATCTCAAATATCATTTATCTATTAGTTTATGAACCTAATCAGAAAAGTGAGTTGACAACTAGTGTTGCTCTAATTAGCTTTAAGTTAGTGGTCATTTTTAGAGTCATGCGATAATTTCTAAAATTAACAATTTTTTAAAATCTCACATATCAGTTATAAGAGGTTGAACCTCCATTGTAATAGTTAGGATGGAGAAGGAACAAAAGATTGTTATTTTTTCACTGTCATGTGTTTGCATGGATTTTATATCTCGTGAATGAATTAAATTTTATTAGCTACATCAAGAAAGAAAGATTATCATGCAAACCAAAGATTCAAAAATTTTCCCAAGCCCATGGTGGTCCAGGGGAAGGTTTGAGCGAATAGAGGAGGTAATTATTATCTGAGATTGAAATCTAAAATGAATCCTTGAACCCATGAACCAAATTGTTGGAGAATTTCTATTGAAACTCTGTCAATTTTTTCCTTTGGTCATTCCAATGAAATGGAAAATGGTGCAGGCAGCTATCTTGGTGGAATTCTAAGCACTGAGAACAGTGATGTACCTCATTGTTGTGCTTTCAGAATGAAACTGACGAGGTGAAATGACTATTTGGAATGAATTTGGAGCTAAGCCAATTTCTTGTTTTCCAAAGTGTAAAAGTAAAAAATTATGGGACTGGTGAGATGTCTATCTCGTGAATGCATAAGTCTAAGCTCAGGGGTGGCATTTGCTGAGAAATTAGATATAAAGAATGAGTTCATGTATTGCTTGGTTGAATTCCTGTTTATAGAATAGGTACAATTTTAAATTCCGCGATATGCCTTATAATAATGCGTAAATTACACAAATGACACTAAAATTTCATGAATTCCCATTCTTTAATAAAGTCGAAGTCTAGGAAATTTACAAAGCGTTGACAACTTTGCATGGCTATTAGTGCTACAACCTGCATTTTCAAAGAATTGAATATAATGATGTTCATGAAAGTATAAAGCTCCTCATATATCCCTATCGTGAGTCTTCCCCCGACATGCTCCATTAAAGAATTCCCAAGGATGAGATTTTTCAAGAACCAACTTCTCAACCATCCGATCCTTATTAGATGTATCCCTAGATTTGTGAAATTGAGCAAGAAAAATAATGGAGGTAGATACTTAGAAAGTTTGGAGAGAATGTCCTACCAATAAAAAATAGTTGCACGTTATCCAAACTCCCCAGTAGATAAGAAAATGTACTATGAAAAATTCCCTTGATTCCCAGCATTGAAACCATGGATGCAACTCTTCCTCAACTGTGCCACCTTGCCACATATTTCCTATGTCCAACCACCTTTCGAGATCTTTCCATATTTGTAAAATATAAGGAAAATCCATCAAAAGATGAATGATAGTTTCATTTGCACTCCAACAAATATAGCAAATACCAAGCCCCATATTTTGAGATTTCTAAAGATAATTCCAAGTTGGGATTTTATCCATCATTGCAAGCCACAAGAGCAATTTAGTTTTTTTTGGAGCATTGATCCTCCCCAATGAACACCACCATCATATTTGATCCTGAAATTCCTCTTCAATCATAAATTCACATCCCAATTCGAATGTATATGATCCCCCCACCATGTTATTATACCAAATTATCTCCTGAGGATCATCCCATAGTCAAACATGGCCATTCCTTAGTTCATTGCTAGAAAGAGTCCACTGAGCTTCCTAAACACCATCAAAACCCTATTTATCATAAAATAACCATCCTTTTTTCGAAATGGTCATGTTAGCCTCATTTTCCACTTGATTCAGAGTTAAAATACTTTGATGATGTAAAATCTCCACTAAATAATCTAGTAGAAAGATTTTGTTTCTACAACCCATAATACCATCCTCCCCAATTTTAACTAATGGAGCTTGCCAACATGCAAGGCCAAATGACTACCAATAAGATGGAAGGAATTAACCAACACCTTCCAATGATAAGAATAATTCTTAAATGATTTATTGGGATGTCTAATCCAATCTAGCAAAGGAACCGGGACTAGATAGTTTTGCACCATAACCCACTTCCAGAAACCATCTTTGCTTATAAGGTTCCAAAGGATTTTAGAATCTAACACCTGACTAAAAGGAACTAGTGTTAGGAATTATGATCCAAAAATGTAATAAATAGAAGTTTAGTTTAATAAATGTAAAAGGGCATCTACACACTCACGTGATTATGTGAGGTGTCCCTTAGTTAGTTTTTGGTAACGGTAAATTAGTTGTTACTCTTTGGATATTTAAATCCATCGAGTTTCCATGTGAGGTAATCTTTCGGGATTTAGCCCTCACATCTCTGTGATGTAATTATTTTCCTTCTTCATTAATAAATTATGTGTCTGAGGACACTTTGTCAAAGTGGTATCAGAGCACGCGGTTGAAGCTTGGTCTGGTTGGAACCTGGTTGGAAGGTGATAAAGGTTGTTTGAAGAAGGTGACTTTCAAGGTTTTGGAATAGTGAAATTTTAACCGTAAGTTATTGCTTCCTATTCTTTTGGGCTAAAAAGAATCTTTGTAGAAATTTTTTATAGACTCAGTTTTTTTTACTTGGAGAGAGTAAAATATTATTATTTTTTTAAGGCAAGGTTATTTAAAAAAAAATTTGTGGAAGAGAATTTTACAAAAAGGAAGAGATGTATAAGTTCAAAATCCAATGGAAATGAATAAGAGAACTGTAATAGCACCAAAATTATTAAAAAAGTTGATTATTTGAAGTAGCCTGCCCGCAAGACTGGCATTGAGGGAAAAAAAAACATGGACTTATTCCTCAGAAGTCCTTGTCCCCAAGACTGAAATATCCTAGTATCTTTTCCCAACATTGTTGTGTTCCCATATTTTGTTTACTCCATAGTTAACCATCCGTTCTCCGAAGAATGCGCCGGCAACAATGAAGGTCACGTAGACAGAGTTCCTTCTCATCAGAAGGTGATAAGCCCCCTCCAAGAGACCACCTGTTCTTCTTCGTTATGCGTTCTGCGTGAAGCAGCCAGGGAGGAGAGGTGGTGGAGTCCGTTCTTTGTGAGAGAGCCGTGAATATGTGTGGGAGCCTCCGAGCTCAAGAGGGAGCCGCAGAACGCATAGCAGAGCCATTTGTGGTGGGAGAGCCATCCGGTTGCTGTGGAGGAGTCAGAGAAAGCAATTGAAAGGTTGTAAGCTTGTGGGAGCCCGTGGTCCCGTGAAAGAAGTCCCTGCGAGTTCAGACCCGACCGTGGTGGTGGAAGAGGCAGCAAGGAGAGCAGTCGCTCGTGGAGGAAGAGAGACACAAGTATTTGCTGCTGAATTTATGAAATCAGGGAGCCCGCGTGAAGGAAGAGAGCCGACCGTGGAGGAAGAGACTCAGAAGCTGTCTGCTGACAGAGAGCCACCGGAATCGTCCCTGCTAGAAACTTGCAAACAACAAAGTGGAGAGGTGAAGCCCGTGGAGTCTGTTGCATTTGAAGAGGGAGTCCGGTAACCTGAAGAAGGAACTCGAGTGCCGTCATGGAAGAGTCCGTGGAATCTGTTGCATGAAGCAGAGGTTTGAAGATTTTTTATATTAAAAAAAAAAAAAGTGGAGAAATAAACTTAAAAAAAAGAAGAAGTTATTTTTGAAATTGATGGGACTGGATCTTGTGACCTCCCACTCAACAATATTGTATCTCTCCAATTCACCTATAAAGATTTGTTATTTTTTGGAGTGATAAGGTGTAATTTTTTTATTGGGCATTGGAGTAATAAGGAGCATTGTTGGTGTCATAAGGAGTACTTGTATTTTCACTCAAGGTTTGATAAGAGCAAAGTGAAGCTCTATCAAATTTTTTTTCTTGAGGCTATAAGTGGGTCAAGGCCAAGCCCCTATAGCTTTCTTTTGCATGGTGTGTGTTGTTTCTTGCAGCATTTCTTTCATGGTGACTCTTGTTGATGAGTAATTTTCTTTTCATGTTGGTGATGATATTTTTGCATAAAATCTTCCATTGGTGATATAAGGTGATTGTTTACTTATTCTGGTGACATAAGGTGCTTTCTTTTTTTAATTCTTGGAGCTATAAGATTTGCATAATACACATCTTTTGGAGTTACAAGGTGTTTATTATTTTTTACAATGTCTAAAGTTATAAGTCTTTTTAATGAATCTGACAAGTTGGAAGGATCGAAAAATTATAAAGTTTGGAGTCGTCATATTCAAAGCACTCTTATTTACAATGAATTGTGGAAGGGTGTCTGTAATGCTAAGCCTACCAAACTGACTAATCCTAGTCAGCTTGCAAAGTGGGAACTAAAAGATGAAAAGGCCTTAGCATTGATTCACAGTACTGTTTCTGATGATATTTATGTGCATATTGAAAATAGTTCTAATGCGTGGTCAGCTTGGAAGACATTGAAAGATTTATTTGATTCTTAGAGTGAAGCTAAGAAAATTGATCTTCAATTGAAGTTGTTTCAACAAAAATTGTCTTCAGGAGGTGATGTCATGGAGTACATTTCTAGATTAAAAAATATCAAACAAGAAATTTCAAGAGCTGGTTTTGATAAAATTGAGGACAACATGATGGTGACCATTTTGATCGCAGGATTTCCTGAGACATATAAGCATTTTTTGGAAACTTTACAAATTACAAATAAATTGGATAAAATTTCTTTTGATGAACTAAGTGAATTACTTGCCACACATGAAAAAACTTTTGGTCAAACAAAGCAAGCAGGAGAAGATGTTTTGGTTGCAAGTACTAGCAAACAGTCTCCAGGTAATCATCAAAAAGGCAATGATCAGAAAGCTTTTCAAAATTCAAATAGAGGTCGTGGTCAGGGTTTTGGAAGAGGAAGAGGCCGCGGAAGAGGAAGAGGAAGAAATCAAGGAAGAGGTTCTAAAGAATTTGAAAGTACACAGTCACAGTTTTCTGGAAGAGGAAGAGGTTCAGGAAACCAACAGGTCTCTGGAAGAGGAAGAGCTAATAAACAGGTCACATGTTTTCGTTGTAATAGAATTGGACATTATGCTTCAGACTGTAGAGTTTCATTTGAAAAAATTCTAAAAGAAAGAGAATTTAAAGAATCTTCATCAGCGGCACATTATGCTCATGCAGACGATAGTGAAAATTGTGAATATGTCTTTACAGCACTTGGACAATCAGAATCAATGGATTTTGTTCAAGTTCATTAGTTGGAATCAGTGAATTTTGTTTAGTCTTCTTATTGTTTCAAAAATGATTTTGAAGATGCTTGGATTATGGATACAGGGGCTACTCAGCATATGTCATATAGGAAAGATTTCTTTTGGAGTTATGAAGATTGTCATTTAAATTCAATTTTTCTTGCAGATGATTCTATTCATTTACCACAAGGAAAAGGAACAGTTAAGGTTGATTTGCCTGGAATTGGAGAAAGATTGATTTCTAATGTTTGGTATGTGCCTACATTTAAGAAAAATTTGTTGTCTTTAGTTGTCATTCGCCAATTAGGACATCAAATTGTAATGGAAGATGGTATCCTTTTTGTTAATTCAACAAAGGATGCATACAAAACAGTTATGACAGGTTATGAAGACGGAAAGCTTCTTAGGATGAAGGGAACAGCCATTCCTAGATCAAAGGAATGTTTGAAGGAATTTGCAGGTTTAGTTGAAACTGATGTTTCACCTATCCGATTGTGGCACATTCGTTTTGGGCACTTGAATGTTGATAGTCTTGTACAGCTTCAAAAACAAGGAATGGTAAAGGGGTTGCCTACTTTTCGGAAGGAAAATGCAAAGTGTGAAGCTTGCATTTATGGCAAACAGAGAAGGATAGATTTTTCAAAAAGCACTTGGAGAGCAACAAGGAGATTACAGCTTATTCATAGTGATGTTTGTGGTCCTTTGGAAACTTCACTTGGTGGTTGTAAATATTTTTTGTTGTTTATTGATGATTTTAGCAGAATGGTTTGGGTGTATTTTTTGAAGGAAAAATCACAAGTGTTTGAAAAGTTTCAGTCATTTCAAAATTTGGTTGAAATAGCAACAAAGGAAAAGATTGCTACTTTGAGAACTGATAATGGTGGTGAGTTTACATCAAATCATTTTTTGACTTATTGTCAGGAAAAAGGGATTAAAAGGCAGTTGACCAATTTTTATACTCCACAGCAAAATGGAGTATCAGAAAGGATGAATCAGACTTTATTGGGCATGGCTAGAGCAATGTTATTTTTCAAAGGGTTGAAATCATGTTATTGGGCAGAAGCAGTTCATACAGCAGTTTATTTGAGGAATAGATCTCCTTCATCATCACTTGATGGAATAACTCCTTTTGAGGCTTGGTATGGATTCAAACCTATGGTCAAACATTTGAGAGTTTTTGGTTCAGTTTGTTATGCACTTGTCCCAAAAGAAAAACGAAAGAAGTTAGAGTCTAGAAGTGTTAAGTGCATGTTGATTGGTTATTCTCATGAGAAAAAGGGGTATAGGCTTCTGTCAGATGGAAAGTTTATTGTCAGCAAGGATGTGATTTTTGATGAAACTGAAAGTTTAAGTATAGAAGAGGTTGAAAAACAACTTAGTCACTTAGAGGAAAAAGTAACTAAGGAACAATTAAGGATGCAACACTTAAATAAGACAAGGAATGAACAATGGTTTGATCTCACTTCAGAAGTACAGGATGATGAACAGGTTGAAGACACCTTGGAACAGGTTGAAGATACTTTGAATTCTTCACAAGTTAACTTGGATGATTCAAATCAAGTTAAAATTGAAAAGAAGAAACCAAAATGGGCAACTAAGTTACTTCAGGATGTTAAGTCTGATGAAAAAGGCAAAACAGGTACAAGGAGTTCTAATACGGGTTCAGAAAATTTTGCTCTTTCAGTTGTTGAACCAACTACTTTTAATGAAGCAGTTGAGTATGATGAATGGAAAATGGCCATGCAAAGTGAGTATGATGCAGTAATGAAGAATCAGACTTGGAAAATGGTTGATTGTCCACATGATGTTAAACCCATTGGTTGTAAGTGGGTTTACAGAATTAAGTACAAAGCAAATGGAGATATTGATAAATATAAGGTAAGATTGGTGGCAAAGGGTTTTGCTCAAAAAGAAGGGATTGATTATGAAGAAACTTTTGCTCCAACAACGAAATGGAATACTATCAGGAGTGTGCTAGCTTTAGCTGCACAAAATGGATGGAAAGTGCATCAAATGGATGTAAAAAGTGCATTTCTAAATGGTGATCTACAAGAGGATGTTTATATGACTCAACCTCCTGGTTTTGAGGTTCCAGGGAAAGAAAATCAAGTTTGTAAACTAGTTAAGGCATTGTATGGATTGAAACAGGCTCCCAGAGCTTGGTATGCAAAAATGGATGCCTACCTACAGAAAGTTGGTTTTCTTCATAGTGAGTCAAATGATACTTTGTATGTTCGAATCCAGGAAAACAACTTAGTCATCTTGGTTATGTATGTTGATGATTTGCTCATAACAGGTAACAATAATGATCATATATTTCAGGTTAAGAAAGAACTTCAAACAGGTTTTGAAATGACAGACTTGGGTTTACTTCATTACTATCTTGGAGTTGAAGTAAAGCAGCAGGAAGGAAGTATATTTATTTCTCAAGCTAAGTACATATCTGGATTATTGAAGAAGTTTGGAATGGAGGAATGTAAACCAGCGATTACTCCCATGGAGCAAAATTTAAAACTTTCTAAGCTTGAAGGGGGGGAACTTGTAAATTGTACTGGATATAGACAGTTAATTGGATGTTTCATTTACTTGATGAATACTCATCCTGATCTATCTTATGCAGTTAGCATACTTTCTAGATATATGCAGGAACCTAGAGAAAGTCATTGGAATGCAGCAAAAAGGGTGTTAAGATATCTTCAAGGAACAAAGGATTTTGGACTTGAGTTTGAAAGAAACAAAAATTTCAATCTTGTTGGCTATTCAGATGCGGATTTTGCTAGAGATGTTGATGACAGGGCATCTACTTCAGGTTACTTAATGAATATGGGATCAGCTGCAGTGGCATGGAGTTGTAAAAAGCAGGATACAATTGCAAATTCTACAGCAGAAGCAGAATATATTTCAGCTTGGGAAGCTGCTTGTGAGATAGTTTGGTTAAGAAGGATTTTGCAAGACCTCAAAGTTGATCAGAAAGAAGCAACTTCATTATTTATTGATAATCAGTCAGCAATCAAGTTAGCCAAAAATCCTGTTTTTCATTCAAAAACTAAGCATGTGGATACTAAGTATCATCACATTCGGGCTCTCGTCGTCAAACAAATCATCAAGCCAAAGTATTGTCCATCAGAAGATCAAACTGCAGATATTTTTACAAAATCTCTTGGAAGGGTCAAATTTGATAAGTTTAGAAATGAACTTGGTATTTGTTCAAAAGAATTTTTGGATCAAAGGGGGGATTGTTAGGAATTATGATCCAAAAATGTAATAAATAGAAGTTTAGTTTAATAAATGTAAAAGGGCATCTACACACTCACGTGATTATGTGAGGTGTCCCTTAGTTAGTTTTTGGTAACGGTAAATTAGTTGTTACTCTTTGGATATTTAAATCCATCGAGTTTTCCATGTGAGGTAATCTTTCGGGATTTAGCCCTCACATCTCTGTGATGTAATTATTTTCCTTCTTCATTAATAAATTATGTGTCTGAGGACACTTTGTCAACTAGGTGCTTAAAGACCCAACCTCTAAAATGTTTAGGTTGGGCTAGTATTTTCCATTGAACCAAGTGCAATCCAAACTATCTTACTTCCCTTTCAAAATCTAATCAAAACAAAGTATTTGAATTCAATCCATGAATTTCTAGGTATATGAGTAATAAAACACCAATAGACCAAATTAACTTCCAATATAGACTTAACAAGAGTCAATCGGCCACCCCTAGATAACCAATGATGGCATGATAAATGAATCCTTTTTCCAATTTTACTGATAAGCCACCCACAATCTCACTTTCCATAGCCATTAAAATAAAATGAAAGATATTTTAGACCCTCTAAAATGCTAACAACCCCGAATTCAAATAGATAGGTAATCCTATCAACTAGGTGATCATTTAAACCATTAAATCTTAATGCATGAATTTAAAAGATTTACAACCTTCCTAGTAGCTATAAAAATGATGAATAATTTCTTAAAAAAAAACTGACCTCTTCCAAAGTTCCATGATCAAATAATAGAACATCATCAACAAAATGTAGATGAGTAATATGCTTTATAACTCCCACATTTATACCTTTTATCCTTCTCTACCACTGGGCTACATGGATACATTTTCTCTATCCTTGTATGACCAATAAGAATATGCAAGGAGAGATCAGACAACCTTTCCTTAATCCATGTGATGATTTTAAAGAGGGGGAAACACCACCATTGATTAGAATTGCATAAGAAACTGTAAAAATGCACCCCATGATCCATCTAACCACCTGCACATTCAGTACAATATGTATGAATAATAATCTGAGATATAACCAAATGCACCAATCAAAATATTTTGAGAGGTATAACTGCAAGACGATGATAAAAATCTTCCTTTTTTTAATCCTATGAAGGGCCTCCTAGGTTGACCCAATTGCCTCATGCATATAACACCCCTGTAGGAAGTTGAACTATTTTGTAGAGATAACACTATACATAATCCTTTTAAGGTGGATAACAATTTTTTTGAGAAAATTGTATACATATAGTCACATAAGGAGATGGAACAATAATCCCCAAAATTGGTGGCTTTGTCCAATTTCATATAAGTTCATTGAGTTTGGAATTAAATGATCCCAAGAATTTCCCATTTTTCCTTACTTCCTCTAGTACTTGAACAAAATCATCCCCATGTAGTTCAAAGAATCCCAAGAAGAATTTAATGGTCAAACCACTACGCCTAGAACTTTAGACCTTCTAAAAGGTAGACATAACATTAGTAAGCTCATCTTTAGTGATCTCCTCCAAAAAGACTCTATTGTCTTCATCAATGACCAACTTTGGAAAGTAGCCTAAAATTTTAAAATCTTTGTTGTATTTGCTTTTGCAGGTTTCTAGAAAATCTATTGGAAATGGTTGATTCCTAAAAAAAAAATCTCTAAATCCTTTAACCAAATTACCCTCCTCATCCTAAAAATCCCAAGTAGTAATCACATTTCTATGATCATTATTAAATAGATGAAAAAAATTGGTGTTCCAAATTGCCAAGTTCAAGCCATGTATACCTACTTTTTAGTCTCCACTTAGCTTCTTGAACAAGGAATTTTTTCTTCATGGATTCCAAGAGTTTTAGTTCCAAAATCTCTTCCTCATTGAAGGTTCTTGAGATGTTTGATTGAAAAAGGTCTTTGATAGTACTTTCAACCTCCATTAAGGAAGAAAGATGAGACTTCATCCTAGCAACAACCCATGGCTTTAATTTCTCATTAATCAATTTTATTGTTAAAAAATAGTTGGGCGGTTGAAAGGTTGATAATGCTATCATAAACTTTCCAATTATTTATGGCTAGTTTCTAAAAGGAACTATCATTGAGACATCTGGAATTAAATTTGAAAGGGACACACAACTTATATTTTTTATGTTCCACTTGCAATAAGATAGGGTAGTTATCTAAAATACGACTTGGATCCACCCATGATCAACACCTATTAACCACCTACAAAAAATTCCAAAAGAAGGAATTGGTCCAACCTTTTGGACACACTATAACTTCCCTTGCAGTTATTACTCCATGTAGGAGTGAGGACGATTGGCTTAACATCCACTAGCCTAATCTATTTAATATTATTGATAAAAAGGCTAGAGACATGATCAACTATTGCATCATAACCCCAAAATTCCCACATGTTTAGAGTAAAATTGAGGTCCCCACCAATGATAATATTTGCATCTCGAACAATCCACAGAGAAATATGTTTCCCATAATGTCTACGTATCCTCATAAGGTCCATACACATTCATAACAGAAAGATATTGAGTTAATCCTTAACTCCCAAAGTCATTGTAGAAACTTGAACAAACAGAGAATGAGTTGGATAATGTTAATAATACATTCCAACTTTTAATAAGCCCCTAGGAAAAACCACCAAATCCATGGCTAAAATATTCCACAACTATAGAAGCTTCCTAAGATTCATAACACGAGTGTCCTCGACCCCCATTATATCTTGTAATAATATTACATTAGGACCTCCTTCTCAACTAACCCACAAAAGACGAGCCTCTTAGCTTACCTTCCTATCCCACAAATATTTACTAAGAGGACTTATAATCAAGGCACACTTAAGGGTCTATGATTATCTAAGAACCCCAATAATAAGACCTTGTTTCTCTTGTTGAGCCTCAATATAAGCTTTTTCCTGAGTAGAATGGATAAAACACTTCCTCCCCACCAATCTAGGGATCAAAATATTGTTTTCTCCTTCCCCTAAACCACCAAAATGAACACCACCATGATTCAATTTTAAGGTATTCAACCTCAATCCAGACCACCCCCTTCCATATGATTCATAATATTAGTAATGCCACAAGGATTCTCGCATAGTCTCCCAACCTCACCGTTGACAAGATTTCCATAATAAGTACTTGTAGTGCCACCTAATGGAATAGAGATATGGAGAAGAGAAGAGGCATCAAGAGATTTACATTCACCTCCTATAGGTTTTATCTTTAATGAAAAAACCTCCACAAGATAAGGTCAAACCACATTCTCCCCTATCAAATCAATAAGATTACAAACAATGTCATCCTTGGACTAGAATCCATAGGATTTGTAGGAAAATAATGCTCCACTGTTCCATTAGGGGGAACCTACATAAGCTCTGAAGCTTAGCTTATAGAACTAGAATCCCTCAATGAACCTAAAATAGGTGCACAAGGAACACCCACCACCATGTACTCCTAAGAAGTAGGAGCATTGTCATCCATCCCTTTATTTAATTTAACGAAAAAATCCAAACACCCTCCCTCTTGAGGCTAATGAGGTGACACCTAAGTAACCATTTTCAAATCACCTTCATCACCTCTACAGTCTTTGATAAATTAGAGTATTTCCTTTTCCATATTTTCTTATGGAAATGCAATGTGCAACCAACAACTACATGCCCATAAATATATCATGTTGATCATTTAAAGGGAATTTTCTGATAGTCTATAATCTATACATATCCCACAATATGACCCACCTCAACCTATATAGACTCCAACAATCCATCCCTAATGTCAATATCCACAAATACTTGAGCAACAACCCACAAAAAATTAGTTAAGAAGGGGTCATCCACCTTTACGGATTTCCCTAGTAGGTTCCCCAATTATAATAAAGAAGAATCCTTCCAAAACCCTAGGGGTACACTTGGGAACATAAACTAGATTGGGATTCTATGGTACCATTATGATTGAGGATCGAATGCCAAGGATTCAGAGAAAGGAATGCTGAAACCCAAATCAAAATCCAAGCTAGATCAATCTCTGCATCTTTCTCAAGCTGGAATTGAAAACTCATCCAAACCTTACAAAGAATATTGAAGCACGAACCATAGCCCAAAATTAGACTACAGACCCCCTGCTCCAACTCATTCAGATTCTCTTCCAACATATGATGATCAAGGAAGTGAATGAAAAGGTTTTTCCCCAATAACTACTTGATCTATGCAACCCTTATGTCCTCTCCCACACATATCTTTACTTGATCATCATGTTTCTTAATGATCTTGTGAAGGCCACCTTTCCTGATAATGCATAAAACTAGAGCCCCCTTTACAGCTTCATAACTAGTACTTGAGAGGAAATCAAGCTCTAACCCTTATCTAATTAACCCTTTTCTTTTGAAAGTTGTAGAGGCACCACCAGAACCCTTGGTATCCCCAACTTCACAGATCTTTGGTCCTCTCTCAATGTAAGCTCCACATGTGAAATGATATTTTCTGAATCCCCAAAGGACGGAGATTTAAAATGTGCATCATGGCCATAAGCTTGACAAGTGAAACCTACATTTTGATGTCGCATGAAAGAATCGAGATTATACTCTGAAGTACATTCTCCAACCATGCAAATGGATTATGTTTTTATGTTAGAAATTATGAAAACTTACCTTAGGCTTAGATAGGAACGTCAATTTACTATATGGGAGTTAACCCCCTCTTTGCCTACACATCCCTCATTTCAAGCCTTCATAATATTTACTAAGTGAGGAGATTGAACCCT
The DNA here is from genome assembly GCA_027924585.1 of Larix kaempferi. NCBI lineage: Eukaryota > Viridiplantae > Streptophyta > Pinopsida > Pinales > Pinaceae > Larix > Larix kaempferi. The sequence continues at coordinate 7,052,482 of BSBM01001329.1, forward strand.
CCACCCCTCACCTAGGGACATAATTGCACTAAGAGTAGCGAGGTGCTTACAACCCAGTATGAGGGAGATGTGTAACATAAAGTAACGTAATTCCATCACGTTATGTACCAAAAATAAGAAGTAATTAAAAAAATTAATGTTGTCTTTTAAATAAAAAAAATGAAAATGAAATAAAAAATAATTAAAAAAATTCATATCCACTCATAAAATAAAAATTTAAAAAACCAAATAAAAAGTCATTAAAAAAATAACACCTCAACAAATTGGATGCCTCTTTGTGCTTGATAAATCCCTGCTTAAAATGGATCTATGTTGGTTTCTAAATACAACTTGATCCGAATAAGACTAAGTTGACAAGCTCTTCACCCTCACCTAGGGTTCTGTAGTAAACCTTTTCATCCCATAAAATTCCTATACCTTCTCTCATATATATATATATATATAGTTTTAATGAAAATTTGCTAAATCCAATATATAATCAACTAGTTTTAATGAAAATTTGCTATACCCAATGTCACATGGAAAGTTACCAATGTAATTTTCTTTCTTTTTTCTCCATATTGTAGCTTATATGTAACGTATTTGAAGTAGATAAGGCCTCACTCATTTCACTGGTGTTGGTTTTCAATCTCATTGTTAGTGATTTTTTATTAGATGGGCACTTTTAACAAACATATATTCATTTTTTTTTAATATCCCATGACACTTAAATTATGAAATTTTTATAATTAACATGTGTGATTTTAATTTCTAACAAAATTACAAAATAAAATAAAAAATATAATTGAATAAAGTTGAAAACTTAGAATATTTAAACTACACCACTAAAAACCAAAATATATATAACAAATGGTTATGGTAACATCTCAAAAAAAAAGTGAAATTTGTTTTTATAACGAGCTGAAATATATATATATATATATATAAAATTAATGTTTGACCAAGTAAAGTCCGAAGAATTGTCTCATTGCTTTTAACGGAGCTGTCGATCTACACCAAAAACATAACGCAGCTATATGAAGTCTATGTGACAAATGGTTGTTTAACATCTCATAAAAAAATTAAAGTGAAATTTGTTTTTATAACGAGCTGAAATATATATATATATATATATATATATATATAATGTTTGACCAAGTAAATTCCGAATAATTGTCCCATTACTTTTAACGGAGCTGTCGATCTAATTAAAAACATAATGCAGCCATTTATTGTGGTTGTTAACATCTAATTATAAAATCAACGGGCAATTCTCATATATATATATAGCATAAGTTTGACTAATTAAAATTACAGAAGTCGAGATTGACATAGATAATGCAGCCATTTATTGTGTTTGTGACAAATGGTTGTCAACATCTCATCGTAAAATACATATATATATTTTTGCATATATATTGCATAGGTTTGACTAATTAAAATTACGAAGTCGAGATCGACATAGATAGTGATTGGTTTAGTTGTTCGTTTGGCATGCAGGTTGACATACACCAATATGAATTAGTAACAAGTTACAACGAACCCCATCATTTTAGAGGGGTGACCCACATACCCGTCATATTCAATATACATCTTCAACATTATCTTTATTATTATTTAACAGATAATGAGCAATAGCTACTAACAAATCACCGCGTCACACCATTGATGTGGTGTCGTAGACTTTTCAAGATTGGATCGACTATTGTTCACTTCGTCACTCCATTTACGCGTATACTTTTGCATTTGCATTTGCATTTGCGTCATAAACTTTGAAGTTTGAAAATTGGATGGACAATGTTTATACTACTAATGTGATTTACCATCCAAAAATACTCCAAGATCCAAATTGTTGATTCTCTAACCAATATGCTCAGCTTTGGACATTAAAGATTTGTATTAAATGTCCTAGAGGATTTCGGAGTTTTCCTTCTACTGCGATCCAAATTATATAGCAAACATTATCTATTCATTAGACGACGATTTAGCCTGGAGTGTTATTATAGAGTTTCCAAATTGAACAGCTATATCTTCTTACATTATGCACACTTTTACAAATTCTGCCGGGAAAGGTGATTATTTTTTACTTTTTCATCACATTTTGCACATTAATTAATTCTGAGAATGACAATGAAACAATTCATCAATTATTTACGTTTACTTGGGAATTCATCAACATCGCAGCTATTCAATCCTCCATGAATTGATTCTTAATGTGTTTGTGGTCAACTATTGTGTTGCTACGTGGGGAAATTAAGGACTGCCATTACCTTTACCTTTGGCAGAGCTGGGACTCCCACTGCAAATTCTTAGAACAAAGCAAACATGTACAATACGCATGGCAGGCATATTTATAAATCAGCAGAGGATTTAGCACAAAGCAACTTGTAAAACGAATATTACTACTTTATTGAGAACCATACAACAAGAATGACAAATTGAGGATCCAGCTCCAAACTAAATTAAACGGCCACCCCGATTACAAACTCCAATTGATAAGCTGGGAGCCTTATTATCTTGCACAACCTTGAATTGCAAGTGCCCTGAATATGAGGATGTGGCATCTTTTATAACTTTACCAGCTGATCGCATGCTTCCTTAATAATAGAGGTACTGAGGGGAGTGTGATAGCGGTGGGAGAGAAGTGTAATGGTATGGTGGTGAGGGAGAAGAGAATTTTAGTAATACGGCGGAGGAGGAGACGGGGATGGGGGTGGTGGAGACTTGTATTAGTAGGGGGGAGGAGGAGACGGCGATGGTGGCGGAGGCGATTTGTAGTCGTAGGGTGGTGGAGGGGACTTGTACTAGTAGGGAGGAGGAGATGGAGATGGCGGCGGTGGGGACTGGTAGTAGTATGGCGGTGGAGGAGGCGGGGACTTGTTACTGTATGGTGGAGGAGGTGATGGTGATGGGGGAGGTGGGGACTTATAATAATAGGGAGGAGGGGGATATGGAGACGGTGGGGGGTGGTGACTTGTAGTAGTACGGAGGAGGAGGAGATGGAGATGGAGATGGAGGAGGCGGGGACTTGTAGTAATATGGTGGAGGGGGTGATGGTGATGGAGGAGGTGGAGATTTATAGTAGTATGGGGGAGGCGGAGATGGAGAGGGAGAGGGAGGGGGTGGGGACTTGTAGTAGTACGGAGGAGGAGGAGATGGAGATGGAGGAGGAGGTGACTTGTAGTAGTATGGTGGAGGAGCCGATGGTGATGGAGGAGGTGGGGATTTATAATAGTACGGTGGTGGGGGAGGGGATTTGTGGTAGTACCGGGGAGGTGAAGAGGGAGAGGGTGGGGGAGGCGATTTGTAATAGTAGGGTGGTGGAGGAGATGGAGACGGAGGGGGAGGGGATTTGTAGTAGTATGGTGGAGGAGGCGATGGGGATGGCGGAGGTGGAGATTTATAATAGTAGGGTGGTGGAGGAGAGGGTGATGGTGGCGGTGGGGATTTGTAGTAGTAGGGTGGTGGAGGAGAGGGTGATGGAGGTGGTGGAGATTTGTAGTAGTAGGGTGGTGGAGGAGAGGGTGATGGAGGTGGTGGAGATTTGTAGTAGTATGGAGAGGGAGGCGGCGGTGACTTGTAGTAGTATGGTGGTGGAGGTGAAGGAGATGGCGGAGGGGGTGACTTGTAGTAGTATGGAGGAGGGGGTGATGGAGAAGGGGGAGGCGGGGACTTGTAGTAATAGGGTGGAGGAGGGGATGAAGACGGGGGAGGCGGGGACTTATAGTAATATGGCGGAGGGGGCGATGGAGATGGGGGAGGCGGGGACTTATAGTAGTATGGTGGAGGGGGCGATGGTGGTGGTGGAGATTTATAGTAATAGGGCGATGGCGGTGGCGGAGACTTGTAATAATATCTAGGGGGAGGGGGGTGGCGATTTATAGTAATACAGATGGGGAGGGGATGGAGATGTGGGAGGCGGAGATTTGTAATAGTAAGGTGGAGGAGGAGATGAGTAGTGATCATATTCCTCAGCATTAGCGGTTACAGCAACCATGGCAAGAAGCAGTGGTAATAGTAGTGCAATCATTCGGGAGGGCGAGAGGCCCCCTCCCCGGTGAAGTTCCGCCATGACTGCCTTCCTTGGAGGAGTGCAGTATTATCGCAATGGGACAAACGCCGCTTACTCTGTTTATGGGACTGGGAGTATTTAGAGGGTGGAGGAAGAATATATGACCTCCTCTCAGCCTCTGAGACACGAAACAATGTCCGCACTCGCTGAGATTTATAGGATTCTATCGTAAATTGCGAACACGAATATTGATTAAGGGAGACTTTTCTACATAAGAATTAATTAATAGTGTCACGCATGCCAATTCAAATAAATAAACAATGTAACAGGGATGACCAATTCTAAGTCTGATTAAAGTGCTTGGCAAGAAATCGAGGGGAGAATAGTGTGAATGGTGACCTAGTAAGCGGGCGGCCCGCTGGCCGAGTCAGTAAACAGCTTTGAAGCAGCAGGTCTGTTTGGGGTGTATGCCACAAAGATCCGTCCAAGAACAAAACGCAAAACGCGTGGCCAGCTATACATTAATTCTTGATTAAGGAATTATTTAGTTATGGAAAACAACATTTGTTGCAGGTGAAGTAGTCGAAGCATTTAGAATTGATATATAAAAAAGGTGAGTTTAAGTGAGGAAGGTGATTGTTTTCGGTGACTATCAATAATATAGAACCCGAGATAATTATGTCTGTCCTTTCTCTTTGTTATTATTTGAAAATGTATATTGTGCATATTCCGGGTCGCCGACATTTCAGAATTAAATCGGCGACTGGTTTTTCAAATTTCCCAAACGACTGCATCACGTTGGCCGGACTTGTTTTCGATTCTTAGTTGGTATTCCTCTAATATAGTTTAAATGGATCCATGCAAATTATTGCACGACTTAATTAACAATGTAGAATCACGTTCTTGTCTATATATGGAAAGGCACGACTAAATTAACAATGTCGACCAAAATATTTAGATTTCTTGTCTATATACGGAAAGGCACGACTAAATTAACAATGTCGACCAAAATATTTAGATAGAGTGAGCATGGTTTCGGTAATTCTTTATTACTCTCGTCAATTGAGTATAGATCGGGTGGTTGGCAGAAATATTGTTATCCTCCCCAGTGAGGTTTAAATTTTGATTTGTGATACTTGCTCATTGGGAACCAACTTTTTATGTAATGATTGTAATTTTGACTATACCTTGATTCTCGGGAATAGACTCTTTATTATATTTTATTTTATTTTAAAAATTTATATTAATATTACACTTCTTTTTGAATTCTCTATTTTATTCTATACATTTTGTGAAATTCATTTACCAAAATTATAATGAAATTGAAGACAACACTATAATGTTAAATTTAGTTTTTAATAATTTTTTGATATAATTAAAATAAAATAAAATAGAATAGAATTTAATTATAATACAATACATTTGTCCCCTCCTTCAATCTAGGAAAAGTATAGATAGTAGTCTACCCCAAATTCTAAGATATAAATACTTATCTATTTAAAAATAATGTTTTAATATATTAAAATATTACATTATTTATATTTAAATATTAAAAAAATTATAAACTAATAAAAATTCTTGTAATTTCATAAATTTTTCATTTTAAATTTAAAAAATGTTAATTTTAAAAATTTTAAAAATATATCAATAATAATATAAGAGAATTTTAATTATGAAAATTTTGTATATTTCATTTTTTAAATATGAGAAATGTAGTTTTGGAAACTTCACACTTAAAAAAAGTAAAACTTTGACAAAATTATATTAAACAATATGTAATATATATATATATATATATATATATATATATATATATATATATTTTCTTAATATATTTTTAATTTACATTAGTACACTCCTAGTGATGGGATGGGTAGCATTTGAAGATACCACTAACACAGATCATCAACATCTCTCATACCGTGAGATAGGTGGATGTGTTGCTCATGGTTAAGAAATGAAAGTTTTGATAACAAGAGGACCACCGTATAATGTGGTTTGGTATGCCTATTCAAAGGTCTATTTATACTTCACTCAATTTTGTTAGCACCATGAAAATTATAATGAATCGTATCTTGTATTTTATTACTAGTATTGGAAAAGGGTTTAAGGTTATGCTCATTCTGGGTACTGGTAAAGAGAAAAGGAATTTTTGGCTTTGCAAATGTGTAGATTCCAAGCTTAGTAACAGTCGCACTTGGAGTTGTGGGATAGTTTCATAAACCTCTTGATTTGAACCATTCAATTCCTTGTTATTTCAATTTGCTCTGCTCCATAACTATCTAGTGTTAAAGGAAATGATAAGATCTATGATGGTAAGGGAGAGTAGTAGGTGAAGAAGGAAGCAGCAAAGGGAAGCAATGGTACCAAGATTGGCATATCTAAATGTTGTTGAAATATGCCTAAGAAGAAGAAGCAATAACAATCAAGACTATTGCCAAGGAGGATATGGAAGCCACTCATTAATACCATAATAATTTTGTGGAGGATACTAAAGTTGAAGTGGAATCCAATTAGACAAAAAGTCATAACTAAGAGGGTATGTATTTCAATGGAGGAAGTGGATACATTGCTGCTATAGTGGATGTCAGACCTAAGTTTCTTGATGAGAGAGGCATAATTACTCTGGTTGAAATATATTTCCTAAATAAATGTCTCATTGTACATATAATTAAAGGGAAGGAGAACCAACAAAAGGTAGTTTTGAATAAATTGGAATTTATCAAAATAAAAGTGTAATGCTCTGATCAAGAGGAAGTGAAGATGAGAATCAATGGTAGTGAAAAATAAATCATTAGATGGACAACATTATCAAACATATACTCACCTTTCTCCATTATGTTGTGAATTTGTGTTATCTTCATTTCTTGACATTGAAAACATTTAGAAGTCTTCAAATGAAGGGAAAATGATTTGGCTTGGAGATGCACACATAACATGTTCAAAATCAATTGGATTATCTAATCTAAAGGTGTTTACACATTAGAAATTAGAACTCACCTTTAATCTTTAGATAGTTTTAAGTATTCACCTTTAATAACCATCGAATCAATAGAAATTCTTTATTTTCATCATATGTTATTGCTTCAAGGATGGCTTTCTTCCCCTATAGACAATGTGTCATCCAATAATCAGTATGCCATGAATTAATTTTTGGGAAACTGCTTCTATGTGACATACAAAATGAAATGAAAAAGTATATGGTGTTTGTTAAAAATGGGGTAGCACATAATATGAAAGAAATTTAGGTGCATCAACTTGAAATAAAATTGTTAGTTGCAACATATTCATACTTGCTTGTATAATATCATAATATTCAAAGACGCATGCCTGGTCTTTTCCTAACATAGGTATTTTACCAACCACATATTTATCAATATCAAATGACACTTTGTATATCATGTATGAATGATACATAATGCCCCTCACTCTAAGAGTGTGCATCTTTCTCTTTTCTCTGATACCACAAAAGAAGTAGCTAGCTGGTAGAACTTTGTGTTAGAGCATGCAAGTCACTCTCAGCTTTGATATCAAATTGATCTGGTCACCACGAACATGATCATGTGTCATAGTAGGGCTGGTGCAAGCTAATGTTGGCCACTCATGACGCGTTAGTCGCAATGGACTTCTGGAAAAACAGAAATATGAACATCAAAAAGCAATATTAGAGCTACCTACACAACTTTTTGGAATATGGCACAAGAAGATGAAACGTAGACAATCAGATTACCTTCTGAAATATATAAATATTATTTATGGAAATTAAGTATAACTCCCCAAAAATTGGGTTCTCCTAAGGTTGGTATGTTATTTTTTTAAGAAAACATAATGCATATGTTTGCGTTAGCCCCCTGGTTCGGTATTCAAATGGTGGATTTTTGTTAAAAAATTATATACAGTCGTATATAACAGGTCGTTCTAGTGCGGCGCTATTTTTCCATATTTATTTATGTTAATTTTTTTTTTTTTTGTAATTAAGGAAGTCAACCCATCCCTAAAATGACTAGGCCGAGCATTAGCCCCCAATATCATGGTCTTAACATAATCAATCAACACACACACACACACACACACACACACACACACACATATATATATATATATATATATTTCAGGATGTAGGTTTTTGTGTGTACTTGTGCGGGTTCTTTTCCATTTTCAAAATAGTTGAGCCAATAAAAAGTTATAGACGAAAGAAATAACCTACTTTTTGTGTAAGATTGACGTTAGTGCAATTGAAATTAACTAAAAAATAGGAACAAATAATATATTTAATAAAAAATTACATATTCGGAATCTGCACACATAGTTCTACAAGTGTGTGCAATTTCATTAGAAGTGGACTAGTGTAGCATATGCAGAATCACGCTCAAAACATAAGAAGTTATAGAATAAGATGTATTTTGTTATAAGATGTATTTTTTTATAGTATTATATTTATTTTGGCAACCCGGACCTAAAACCATAGCAGCCAAGTCATCCACCACGTTGGTGGGAAACGAATTACCCACCAAAACTTAAAAAATTAAAATGGCGCCTACGCGTTGATTTAAATAGTGTGTGCGTGCACAATGGCGCGTATGCACACAATGGCACGTGCGCATTGATTTTAATTAAGTTTGAAATTTGTCAATGTGATTATATAATTTTGTAAATTATTTATTTTTTAATAATTAGTAATGTTTTAAATTGAATTAAATAAAATTTATATATAGTTTTTTATTCTTAAGAAAATAATATAATTTTATAAATTATAAAAAAATAAAAATATTTAAGTGAATTAAGTTTAGTTTAAGTGGTTTGAAGGAATGATTATTATTCTCTTCAGCTCTTTTGTAGTGTCCCCTCCTACTCTACCAACGAGATAGGGAGGACGTGGTGCTCAATCCGGGCAATTAGCCCCAACGTTTGAATTAAAAACATTGATGCAAGAACTGTATCTGTGCATACTATGGAAAAACGACGGTAATCAAATAAATGTTGTTGATCTCTAATACACATTCAAGATTCTGTGGCAGCCATGAACTAAAGATCTGTGCAGAATTATACAAGATCATATGGAAATGCCTAAACTTTTAAAAACACAGCAGAAGCAAATTCGTTTAATACATCCACATACATTCATAACATTCATCAAATGATAATTGCCAATTTACACAAGAGAATACTTATCTCAATAAGGCAGTCCCAAGCAACTGGCTATGCAACTGCAACGTTCCACCCAACCATAGGCCAGTGTGCTCCTCAATCTCTCAGCACCACTGCCACCCCCGAGCTGGGCATGATCTCTACAAGGAACCAGGGAACAGCAGACTCACACATAGCCAAGCATACACCAAGATGAGCCAAGCCAATCTACAATTGGGTTTATCAGGCTACTAGGAGATGGAAAGGAAGAGTTGCTAAGCTAGTGAGCTCCAGCACAGAGCCAGGGATAACCTTGCAAGATCTATCTAGCTTGGCACCCACATTACCTACACACCCAGCACAAGGAAGTATTCTTTTCACTGCTGTGCAGTCCCTCAAGCCATACCTTCCCTATCTAGTGCTCTCAGGGTATGCATAGAAGAGTAACCAAAGCCCTCTTGATCTTTTTGAGAGGTTGTCTCCCCCACTAGGTTTATCAAGCCACTTCTATCCACTACCACTCCAACACTTCAGCTCACAGGCTCAACCAAGAACAAGGATGCACATAACTGCAGAACCCCACTTGCTGGGCATGAGGAAAACGTTTTCCACAGTGGAATGCATGAGTTGGGGTTTCAACTAACCCAGAAAAACGTGGGAACCCACAAAAACGAAATGGGAAGTTGGTGAACAACCCAGGAAGCCAAATCCGTTTTTAGAAAAACGTCCTTGGACATTCAGGGGCAAAAACGACCTCCCTACAGTCCTCAAAACGTGGCCCTCCCTCTCCCAACTGTTATATACTGCAAAAACGACTCCCAGGCATGGAAAAATGCAGTACTTAGATGAAAAACGTAAATGGAAAGAGCCCAGCTAACTCCAACTGCGTGAATGAATGAAGACTGCCCATTCCCCATGGCTTTGGGCACCATTTCGTGGGTGGTTTCTTGCCCCACAAGCAAAAACATGATTTGCCAAGTTGATGGCTTGCCCATGCACGAAAATGGCTTGCCCATACTCTTTCATTCCCAAGGCATTAACTGCCTTAACCAATTTCTTGGAAAAATTAAATGATTGGGTACATGAGACAAAATGGGTAGTTGGTGGTTTATGGGTTTCCCCATTGACACATGGATTAATACCATTGGCTCAAGGTTTGAATAATTTCCCTCCCTTTTCCTTGTAGAGTCATGCCCCATCTCTTTTGTTGCATTGCATAGCCGGTTGTGGGTTTTTCCATTAAAATTCGTATTTACATGGTGTCTTATATACATTGTGCCCATCTTGCACAAGAACCATGGGCATCTATTTTTAATTGCCGATTCATGAAACGCTAAATCAATGGTGGGGCCTTGGCCTTGAGCTCCTCACCATGATTAAATTACAATATTTACATCATTTACGGTTTAATACAAAGGGGGTCAAAATGGGGACATTACATTCCCCTCCCCTTACATTAGCACTGTCCTCAGTGCTCATCAAAATTGAACAAAAATGGATATGCCACCCTCATGGCATCCTCCAGCTCCCATGTAGCCTCATCGGGACCGTAGTGCTTCCATTGCACCTTTACCTGTCCGATGGCTCGGTTCCGGAGCAATGTTACCTTCTTGTCTAGGATGCACAATGGATCGGTTTGGAATTCTCCCTCGGGTTCCACCTGGATCACATCCCAATTAATCACATGGTTAGGATCATGTACATATTTCTTTAGCAAAGAGACATGAAAAACATTATGAGCTTTAGTGCTAGCAGGCAATGCAAGTCTATATGCAACTGGTCCTATTCTTTCAAGCACTTCAAATGGCCCACAATATCTAGGTGATAGCTTGGCACAACTCCCAAGCTTCAAGGAACTCTTCCTTGATCTCACTCTAAGATATACATGATCCCCAACATTGAATTCCCTATGCACTCTATGTTTATCTGCATAGCTTTTCTGTCTATCCTGGGCTGCTTTTAAATTTTGCCGGATCCTTGCAACCTCTTGTTCCATTTCCTTAAGCAATTCTGGCCCAAGTACAATTCTGTTCACTGGATTGTCCCAAGTCACTGGTGTCCTACATCTTCTGCCGTACAAAGCCTCATAAGGACTCATTCCCAATGATGCTTGTTGTCCATTGTTATATGCAAATTCTACCAAGTGTAGATAATCCTCCCACTTGGATGGTTTGTCCATTACATACATGCGGAGCATGTCTTCAAGCACCCGATTTACTCTTTCGGTTTGCCCGTCTGTTTGAGGATGGTATGCGGTACTAAAGCTTAGCTGTGTACCCAAATCTGCAAAGAGGCCTTTCCAAAAGTTAGAAGTGAACTTGGTATCCCTGTCAGAAATTATTGCCTTAGGCAACCCATGTAATCTGAAAATTTCCTTCATGAAAATATTTGCAATGGCATCGGCTTTATGTGTAGATTTAACCGGTATAAAATGTGCTGCCTTTGTTAACTTGTCCACCACAACCATGATGGAATCATGCTATCTCTTAGTCATTGGAAGTCCTGTAATAAAATCCATGGAGATTACTTCCCATTTCCATTCTGGAATCGGCACTGGAAGCAATAAACCTGTTGGATGTTGGTGTTCACTCTTCACCTGTTGACATTCCATGCACTTAGAAATGTATTCAGCAACATCCTTCTTCATGCCTGGCCAGAAATAATATTTCCTTGCTGTAGCAATTGTTTTCTGATATCCTGGGTGACCAGAGTATGGAGCTTTATGGATTTCATCCATAACAATCCTCCTTAAATTTGTCGCATTTGGAACATAGACTCTATTCTTGTAATTAAGAAATCCGCCTTCTTCCAAATGATAGCCTTCATACTTCCTTTCAAGGCTTTGCTGCTGCAATTTGCCCTTTATCTGCTCATACACTTCATCCTCAACCATATGGTTAACAATCTGCTGCCTCAAATCTGGTTGGCAAGTACTAAGTGCTGCCACATGCATTTCACGTACCTTCCTGCTGAGTGCATCAGCCACCTTGTTTTCTTTCCCTTTTATGTGTTTGATCTCAAAATCAAATTCACACAAAAATTCCAACCATCTAGCTTGTCTAGCATTTAAAGTTGGCTGATCAAATAAGTATTTCAGCCCACAATGGTCTGTCCTTAACTCAAATTTCCTTCCCATTAAGTAATGCCTCCACATCTTTAAAGCATGTACTATGGCTGCAAGTTCTATATCATGAGTAGCATAGTTCTTCTCATGCTCCTTCAACTTTCTTGACTCATAGCATATCACGTGGTTGTCTTGCATAAGAACTCCTCCAAGTCCTTGATTGCATGCATCGGTACACACCACAAAATCTTTTTCCGGGTCTGCAATCTTCAGAATAGGTGCACTTGTAAGAAGATTCTTCAACCGTTGAAAACTTTCCTCACATCTTGGTGACCATTCAAACTTTATCCCCTTCTTTTGCAAAGAAGTGATCGGATTAGCAACCTTGGAGAATCCTTCGATAAACCTCCTGTAGTAACCAGCAAGGCCCATAAAAGATCTCACATCAGTCACATTCCTTGGAGTTGGCCAATTCATAATGGCTTCAATCTTCTCAGGGTCTACAGATATACCTTCGTCGGAGATGATGTGACCCAAATAATGAATTCTATCTTTATAAAAGTCACATTTGCTCAACTTTGCATACAGCTTATGCTCCCTTAATAATTGCATTGTCATTCTCAAATGTTCTTCATGTTCTTCTTCATTCTTAGAATAGATAAGAATGTCATCTAGGAATACGAGAACAAACTTGTCCAAATACTTGCTAAAAACATTATTCATGAGACACATGAACGTAGCTGGTGCATTTGTGAGACCGAATGGTACCACTACAAATTCATAGTGTCCATACCTCGTTCTAAAGGCTGTCTTATGAATATCTTCTTCTTTGATTCTTACCTGATGGTAACCAGACCTCAAGTCAATCTTTGAAAATACCTTTGCTCCTCTCATTTGATCAAAAAGGTCATCAATTCGGGGCAATGGGTATTTATTCTTCACTGTGACTTTGTTCAACTGCCTGTAGTCAATACATAACCTGAGTGTTCCATCTTTCTTTTTCACAAATAGAACAGGTGCTCCCCACGGGGACACACTTGGCCTAATATATTTCTTTTCCAGCAACTCTTGTAATTGCATTTTTAATTCTAGCAATTCCGGGGTACTCATCCTGTACGGTGTCTTAGATACTGGTGCCGCTCCTGGCACAAGTTCAATTGTAAAGTCAATGTCTCTCTTTGGAGGGAGTCCCGGAATCTCATCAGGAAAAACATCCCTGAATTCTTGCAATACCTGATAGTCCTCCAATTTCAGAGTTTCATTCTCTGTTGCCTCTAAAATGTGGGCTGCATACAATTGACATCCCTTCCTACAGAACTTCTTCAGCTGCATGGCCGAAACCTGTCTAACAGAAGTCACCTTTGGAACGCCTTTTACAACCCTCGGGTTTCCTTCTTCGTCCATGCATTCAAATGTCTTATTGTAGCAGTCAAGTTTAACCCTGTGTGCTTCTAACCAATCCATTCCAATGAGAATATCATAGGAACCAAGTGGCAAAACATTCAGATCTGCATAAGTGAATAGCCCATCCATCTCTAATGGACATTTCTCTACTATTTCGCTAACTTTTCTCTTGGTTCCAGTGGCTAGTTGAACTAACCAAGATTTACTATGCTTTAATTTCTTGAAAGCACAAACCTCAACAATTCTAGGAGTGACATAACTGTGAGTAGATCCAGGATCAATCAAAATAGAAACAGATTGCTTAGCAATCTTACCTTCAACTTCAACCACAGTTGACTGATGATCTGCTTGGCGGTCTTCTACTGCTGCATAGATTCTAGGGATTGTCCTCGCCACTTGACCCACAGTTCCAGCTCCTTGGATGTTGTGAACTTGATTTGCATTCCCATTCCTATGTGGACAGTTCCTAAGCATGTGGTCTCCTCCACAACCCCAACATTGAAGTGGTTCTCTTGGCTCCTTTGGATCTCTTGGCTTGTCTCCCATCATCCTAGTTGGCTTAGTCACAACCTGTGATGGCTGCCTTTGCTGATTCCTGAATTGAGGAGGCTTGAACCCCTTCTTCCTTTGATCAAACTTTTCATTTTTCTTATCCTTCCACGCCTTATGGAATTCTGGTTTGCTTCTGTTTTGATCAAAGCAATACTTGGCCTTTCTTATGGCCTCCTCTAGAGTTCGAGGTTCATCAAACTCAATTCTATCTTTATATGACTAGGGCAGTCCACTTAAGAAACGCTGAATTTTCACCTTATCATCTCGGATGTACCTGACATACCTCAGCAGCTCCAAGAACTTGTTTGCATATTCTTCCATGGTCGATTGTCCCAATCTCAGCTCATGGAACTCTTTCATCTTATCATCATAGTACCTATCAGAGAGGTACTTCTGCTTGAAGTATTTCTTGAACTGCTTCCACACAATCTTCCGTTCATTGATCCTCTTCACTTGCCTGGTGTGTTCCCACCATATAGATGCTCTTCCATTCAAGTTGAAGATGGCAACCCTTTCCTTCATATTTCCCGAGTAGTCTTGGACTTGGAAATACTTTCTCATCCCAAGAAGCCAAGCTTCAGCTTCTTGACCGGACTTTATCTCTCCATCAAATGTAGGAGGTTTTGCCTTCTTAAATTCCCCATGTGAATTGTTCTTGTAGTGCTTCTTCCTCTTACTCATGTGAGATGAAGAGCTTGAACCCTCAATGGATTCTTCAGAGTCAGATGATTCATTAGAAGAGATTTCTGGAGTATATGTCCTGTCTATAGAAACTATTCTTGGACTACTGGCCCTCTTACGGGAATTTCTTCTAGAGCTACTCCCACCCCGCTCTAGACTTGATATCTGATGCCCAGAGTTTATTTGCCTTTGGATGTCCGTCAGACTCTGTAGCATAGCTGCATTCAACTGATTTTGCTCTTCCTGAGCTTTAATCATCCTTTCATTATCTTCCCTACATCTTTGCAACTCCACCCTTAGGCTTCTCATGGTGGCTGCAACATCTGGAGGGGTCTCTTGATTTCTTCTCCCATTAGATTCTGTTTCAGCATTCTCAACCTGTATGTTCTCTCCCATGGCATCTGTCTCAGGCTCATAGGGATCCTGTGCGTCATTCATGATGTTCATTTCTTGGCCCAACCAAGATCCAAAATTTTCCAACTGTATTAACTACAGTGTTACCCTGTTGTAACCGTGGCTCTCTGAAATGTGTTCATCAGCACAATTGTTAGCTGCATTATATTCTCAAAATTCATAACTTGCTTCATGCACGTGGGAAAATGCCATACAGACAATTCATCAAATCACAACAACGAAATATGAGGGGAAAAAAAGAAAAAGGGGGTCAAGGGGGCTTGCCCCCTTGTGGCTCGCCACAGCAGGGCGGGTCGAGGGCAGCGCCCTCGTTTTTTTTTTTTTTTTTTTTTTTTTTTTTTTACGAATCACGCCTCAATGGGCGGTTCGTTGAATCTTGCCGCAACGGGAGATTCACGGAATGCTGTCGCAATGGAGAATCACAGGATGCTGCTGCGACCGCGGGGAGGTTGGCCTTCCGCAATGGGCGGGGTGATTTGCCGAGAGTTTCCGCAATGCGGGGCGCTTGGCGGAATGCTTCCGCAATTGCGGAATGGTTCGGCGACGGCTTCCGCAATTGCGAAGCAGTTCGCCGAACGCTTCCGCAATGGCGGGGCGAGTTGCCGAGCGGAGCCATTCGGCGAAGGCTTCCGCAGTTGCGGAGCCATTCGATGACTGCTCCCGCAATTGCGGAGCCATTCGGCGAAGGCTTCCGCAGTACCGGAGCCGTTCGCGGAATGCTTCCGCCGGAATGCTTCCCCGATTTCGGGTGTTTTTTTTTCGGAATGATTCGCCGAAGTCTTCCGCAGTTGTGGAACGATTCGCCGAGGTCTTCCGCAGTTGCGGAACGATTCGCCGAAGTCTTCCGCAGTTGCGGAACGATTCGGCGAAGTCTTCCGCAGTTGCGGAACGATTCGCCGAAGTCTTCCGCAACTTCGGAATGACTCGCCGAACTCTTCCGCGTTTCGGAACGATTCGCGGAATCCTTCCGAAATTTCGGAAGAGAATTCCTTCCGCAATTTCGGAAGAGAATTCTTTCCGAAAAAAATTCCGATACTTAGAAAATTTTCACTTAAAAACATTTTTCTCCGCTGTTTCGGAGCCATTGGCTGAATTCTTCCGCAATTTCGGGAAGGTTCGCGGAATCCTTCCGCAATTTCGGGAAGGTTCGCCGAACTCTTCCGCAATTGCGGGAAGGTTCGCGAAACCTTTCCGAAATTTCGGAACGACTTCCCGAAACGGCTTAAAACACAATTTTTTTCAAAAACAGACTTAAACCAAAATTTTTCCCAAACTCTTAAGAAAAACTTAACTTCTTCTCTTCTCTTTTACTATCAGTTTTGGCCCATATCGGCCCAGTGCTGCAACGCAGCTCTGATACCATAATGTAGTGTCCCCTCCTACCCTACCAACGAGATAGGGAGGACGTGGTGCTCAATCCGGGCAATTAGCCCCAAACGTTTGAATTAAAAACATTGATGCAAGAACTGTATCTGTGCATACTATGGAAAAACGACGGTAATCAAATAAATGTTGTTGATCTCTAATACACATTCAAGATTCTGTGGCAGCCATGAACTAAAGATCTGTGCAGAATTATACAAGATCATATGGAAATGCCTAAACTTTTAAAAGCACAGCAGAAGCAAATTCGTTTAATACATCCACATACATTCATAACATTCATCAAATGATAATTGCCAATTTACACAAGAGAATACTTATCTCAATAAGGCAGTCCCAAGCAACTGGCTATGCAACTGCAACGTTCCACCCAACCATAGGCCAGTGTGCTCCTCAATCTCTCAGCACCACTGCCACCCCCCGAGCTGGGCATGATCTCTACAAGGAACCAGGGAACAACAGACTCACACATAGCCAAGCATACACCAAGATGAGCCAAGCCAATCTACAATTGGGTTTATCAGGCTACTAGGAGATGGAAAGGAAGAGTTGCTAAGCTAGTGAGCTCCAGCACAGAGCCAGGGATAACCTTGCAAGATCTATCTAGCTTGGCACCCACATTACCTACACACCCAGCACAAGGAAGTATTCTTTTCACTGCTGTGCAGTCCCTCAAGCCATACCTTCCCTATCTAGTGCTCTCAGGGTATGCATAGAAGAGTAACCAAAGCCCTCTTGATCTTTTTGAGAGGTTGTCTCCCCCACTAGGTTTATCAAGCCACTTCTATCCACTACCACTCCAACACTTCAGCTCACAGGCTCAACCAAGAACAAGGATGCACATAACTGCAGAACCCCACTTGCTGGGCATGAGGAAAACGTTTTCCACAGTGGAATGCATGA